>CAJRST010000001.1:4128305-4250518 GCA_907169785.1 Menidia menidia
TACCCACACCCGCTGATTGGATAGTCAGATATCCAATCAGGGCAAAGCTAGCAAACAAACCGAAATATAGTTGTTTTGGTGTAATAGCTATTTTATTATTTCGTGGCGGATTTACTGTCAAGACCATTTTCAAAACGGACTTTTCAAGAAAAGTAAGTGAGTAAAATGTAGTTTTTTTCCTAAATGGTATTGCGAGTTTATGAGGATATTACTGATGTTTTTATTTTATTTTTTTTTTGGAGGGGGGGTGGGGGGGGGGGTCGCAGGAGTAGAAGACTTGTGCACCCCTGATCTTTAGACTGTATTTTAGGATTGTCCTGATCCGATATTTGGATCGTATCGGCCGGCATGAGAAAATGCCAATCGAGACTCCAGATAAAAATTTTTTTTAAAAGTCCGATCCCACCCGAGCACAGAGTCTGTGTAAACTTTAGTTGTTATAAGAGTAAATCCCTGTTCAACATGAGTCTGACAACTAAGTAAGTAGAAAAAAAAATTCAACTTTAATACAAAAAGCTGGATCGGGACATCCCTACTGTATTTCTACATAATAAGATGATTTCTATAACCATAAAATAGTTATTGAGGGGTGAATTGATTCAGACGGAGCACTACTGAAGGCCTAGGTGTGAAATGCACGGTCCGCCACTGGTGTAAATATATTTCCACTTGGACAGACACATTAAAACTAATACAGTGGATACCCCTAAAATCGCAAACATGAAAGCATCATGGCGGTAAAAATGAAGTTCTATTTGAATTCTGTTCAGTTTGCCTAACAATAATTTATTTTCTATTTCAATGCGTTTGTTTTTTACCCCATCAAATGCTACTTTGGAATACCGGTACATTAATGAGATCATTAATTCTTAGCATTAAGCTGGTTTAAAAGGGATGTTGTCACAAGTGAGATCACAATCATTTTAGAACTTAACACAGAGGTACTTCAACAGAGAAGATTCAGCCAAGCAGGAAGAACCACAAAACTTCAGGCTAGCTGACTTTTCATCCGTATCAGAAACCTAATGCATGCTAAGCCTTGCTTGCGATCCAGGAAAGAAATCCACCAGCCAAGGTTGAGTTGGAGGCAAGCAAGGAAAAAGAGAAAATACATAGGATTATGAAGATAACTAATAGGAGTATAGTTCAGTGTTATCGCCCTCATAAAAAGTAATTTGAAGTATTTGTTAATAGGCCAATAGATATTGTTTTAGCTTAATAGTAGGTATGAACAAATTGCCTGACTTGTAATTCTAGCCACCAAACCTTGTTTAGTCAGCGCATTGCTAATGCTAGTGTTTGGTATCAGAATTGAGTAATGTATGTCTTTCTGTCTTAGGCTGGAATGATCCTTGATAATGGAGTAAAGACCACTCAGGCAAACAACAAGGACAAAAGACCCTTCTTGTCTCTTATTGGAGCCAGGTGAAATACGTTCTTCAATTAAGTGTACCATGTTGATGTACTGATATGAAAAAATGTTCATAATCCAAAAAAGTTAACCAAATTTATTTCAGTTTGTGTTGGTTTAAGGCTCATCTGGTCATTGGAAAAAATGAATGAAATTTTGATCTCCATAGTACAAGTGATAATAAGATATACATAATTTAATCTACATTATAAGTAAAATATAAGTAGAGGCAGATGAGTTCATTAAAACAACACAATTAATTCCTGTAATTTATTCATCATTTGCACATCCCTTGTTATTACAGTCATATTAAGAATATAAAGAACACGTCATCTTTAATGATTTGTCTGGACATTATGCAAAGAAAATATAAAACAAGTTGAGACTATCTAAAACAGAATGCATTCATAAGTAAATATCATAAAGCAACATTTTATTATAATAGAATGTTGGAGACATTTTATTAGATTATGAAAAATTTGTACTCTGCAATATGCTACCGTACATATTGGGAAAGCTCGATATTTCACCCTCTACATTTCCCATCTTCATCTGATAGTAGTCCGTTAACATTTTGATTTGATGAGACCACCTGCTGAACTTTTGGGAAAGGACTGTTGTGCCATACCTGTCTGATACAGGTTTCTGTTCATGCGTTTATTGCACATCTCAATTGAAAGCGACGGATAAAACATTACAGTTACCATCAACCTAACAATAAGCTACATTAAAGACAATAACTCAGTCTGGTCAGGGTTAGTTAGAAGCAACAGTGGTGACAGTGTAGAGATAGAGGGAAGAACAGAAAAAGTAGAAGAGGGGGTAGGGTAAAAGTTAGGATACAAGATTCTCTCTGACATGCTCCCTGAGGAGCTGGGTCTTCAGGTCTCTATTTGCCTAACAGTCCTGTTTTTTTTTTTGTTGGATTTGAAATGTCTTCAGGTGGTGAAACATCTGGACATATATAGTCCTCTTTAGACTGGAGTTCCGAAAAGAACTTCCAGTTCTGATCCATTCGATCACAGAACAGTGATCAGCACTGGCGTGCTGAATTTATCTGTGTACATATGATGGAATGATGGAATATTTGAAATGTTGTTAATTTTACATTTGACATTTTTGGGAATTAATAGACAGTGGATGCTGTTTTCTTTTTTTATTCTTTTTACTTTTTTATCGCATATTCTCAAACCTGACAGCATTACTTTTTAAGAAAATCTTCTTCTTGAAGGTGCTTTTTGTGTACGCAGTCATGTTACTGACCCATTGTTAATTAACTTATTTGCAACATTCTCTTGTTTTAATGAGACTTATTTTTTCAGTTTTTGTTACCAACTGTTGCAAATATGTTGCTGCTATCAAATTCAAGATAAGGTCATATTTTCATGGAACATTAGAATGTCTCCCTTGCGCTCTGTTTTCTATAGCATCCAGGCTATTTTAGACCTGGCATTGTTAAAATATGACCTGGTCCTCAAAATTAGGAAAATTTAACTTCAGATGGACAGCAACACTCTGTCAGTATTTACTGATCAAACACAGAAGCAGTTTGTGAAAAAGAAACAATTCTAAGATTTTTAATATGTTACAATAAATAAATAATTGAGCTGAAAGTATTATTGCCTTGTTTTATATAACTGTCGTACACAATCTAACTCTACTCTGTTTGACAGATATGGCCCACACCAGGATGCAAACCCCTTCAAACCTAGAGTTCCAGCTCTTATTCATCACTTTATAGCCTACAAAAACCAGGACCATGGAGCCTGGTTGAGAGGAGGAGATGTCTGGTTGGATGACTGCCAGTGAGTACTACATCTGAATGAATCCAAAACTGAGCAATGTGTTGATCCCCCTTTCAGTCCCAGTGTGTCTATCAGAATTGTTTATGTATACTGCAGTGAACTAAGCAGAAGAATGTGTATGTGAGACCTCGATCAGCTTATACAGCCAAAATGTAAAAGTTGTCTTGATATAACATGTTTCCATAGCACGGATTGTTTACATAAGATTAAGTTTTAAGTTAGGGTTTAGAGTAGGTGAGTGATAATTAAGGGAACTTCAAAAGAAGATATCAACCCAGTCCCATGTCCTCTGGAGCCATTGGGCACTGCCAGGCTTTTATTTTTACATTGTGCATTTCAATCTTTTGTAGATTTGCTGATAATGGCATTGGCCTCACACTTGCAAGGTAAGACTTTCAATTAAAATCAATTCAGCAAAAATTAATTCCTGAAGGTAAATTACATAAAGGATCCTGTGTTTTTCTTATTGCAGCAGGATGGTACATATCAAGTTCAACTTTGGGGCTCTAGAGCTGTAGTTTTCTGTCAAGTAGCCAAATTGAAAAGTCCTTTTGGGAATTGTCGAAATGATCCTCTTAGAAAAATGCTAACTGGAGCTACTTTAAACATACATTTAGATGCAGTCAAAAAAAGTAATTTGACAAAGTATTGAATAGAACTTATGTTCAATACACTTGGTCAGTACTTTTTATTCTTGTAATGTGTCATTTTTGTAGTGATGCTTTGGAAAAGTTAAAAAACCCTCAACAATCCTTTTCGCACCAATTAAGAGATCAATATAAAATGATAAATCATTATTAAAGCAGTATTAAAAGCCTCATGGATGCTGGAAGAAAGGACTTTCTGAACTTTGTAGTCCTGCAAGCACATTCAAATTAGGTTCTAGTGACAGCTGCTCTTCTGTTCTGCAAGGATGCTGTGAAGGGGATGATTTGGTCCCCAAAACCAAAATTTACTTCCTCCTCAGGGCTGGACCCTCTCTAATTCTAAGAGGGTCTAGCCCTCTTCCTGTTGCAGATTTGGCCTTTTCCCCGCTTTGTCCAGGCGCCTACTGTTTTGCCAGTACTGCACACTCAGTGACTTTGAAATTGAACATGCACAGCATGTCACTGCATGCAAGACCTCAACCATCAGATGTGGTTCTGGCCCTTTCTTCACACTGCAAAAGACTGATGCTGATCACTCTGGCTCTAATGCTGCTACCACCACATGTACATTGTGGTAGCAGCATCAGAGCCAACAACACTAGCAGACTTGATAATCTTGTGGTCAATTAAGTCACAGTACAGCTTCCTCAGAATCTGATGGGTTTTTTTTTCTTCTCCAGTCCTTGACAATGCTAACCCTTCATCTCTTGCGTACACGACTTTACTGGTAGCAATTCACATCCAAAAAAAAAACTAGAAGACATCAAGCAGATTATTTAAAACATGTTCATTATAAAACTACAAATCAAATTTTTAAAAACTTTAAAAACACATACCGACTAATAATGATTAAAATAAATAACTTAATGAGCACTTAATGAGCATCATTGTGTGATCGAAATCACAAACTTTTTGCCCCAACACCTCTTTGGGGAAAGCCTGTTGTGCTACTACCATGACCACCCCACTGAGGCCATCTTGGTTTTTTCAAAACAATGAGTCTATGCTACATAGTCATATGACAACATCATCTGGCCTGGCATGACAAACATTATTTCACTTTTTGCTCAGTCTGTCAACTCACAAAACCAAGTCAATAGAGTCGTGGACTCTTTTGGGCCTCAAAACCCGTGGGGAATACACTGGTGTGGATTTTGTGGGATTCTTGCCCTGCAATCAGTCAGGAAATGCTTAATTGCTTGTCTTTGTTCATTTGTTTATTTCTTAAAAGTGGATTGAGGTGTGTGCAGTTAGAGAGGTCAGAGCTGTGATCACAGCAAGCCACTCATCTCATTTCAGAGAGCCCCCCCTATGTTGTCAATTCAATTTCAGTTGTATTTATATAGCGCCAAATCACAACAGTTATCTCACAGCGCTTTCCAAAAAAAAGCAGGTCAGACTTTACTCTGAAGTTATTTACAGAAGCCCAACAATTCACACCAAAAGCAAGCACTAGGCAACACAGGCTAGGAAAAACTTCCTTTTAAGAAGCATAAACCTCAAGCATGGGATAGATGCCGTCTCTCCGATTCAGGCCAGGTCTTCTCGAGAAGGTCTGCAGGTGATCTACAAAGCCCACATCGTTTGCTGGGCACCACCTTGATAGCCATCAGCGGAATGATGACATGTGGCTGACATACATGTCACCACTAGTCAGGTTGGGCAGGGGACCAGAGAAAACTACAGGGTCCAACACTGTTTTTGCATATCTACATACCGACTCCACATTAATCTTAGTGACATCTGACTGACATAAACAGGAGTCATTAACAACTATGTCAATAAAAATCTTATTGTATCTACGCGTACCCTTAGCCAGCAGTTTCAAATAAGACTCAATTTCGCCCGCTCTGGCCCTAGGGTTACACTTAACTATGGTCGCTGGGTTCGTTAGCTTCACATTTTTCAGAATGGAGCTGCCTATGATCAGGGTTGTTGTGAGTCATCTCAGCCCATGTCAAATGCTACGGCATTTAATAAGGCTATCCATGCTCATCACCATGCCAGGCCATCACTGGTTCTAAGTAAAAAAAGACACTACTATGACTTGAGAAAAGGTCATTCTGTCTTTTGGATTAGTGATCTTGTTCGAGTCAAGCAACACACATGGTTGAATGCTCTGGCCAATTTTACAGCTAAATCGTCTCCCCTGTTCAGGCTCCTTCCGTGTCAGTCACGAACTGGGCGACATGAACTACAGATGCTGGAGTTTTCCATATTGTCAAAAAGCTGGCAAGTCCATAGTTGGGACTCTGCCATTTACACAAAGACTATTATGCAGCTGCTCAAGTGGATCGCACAAACAGTGAAGTTGACAACAGTACTTCTCAGAACTAAAGCTTCCAGAAACTAAAAAAAAGGAAAGGAAGCCTCCACACCGTTTTTACATTTGGATTTTAGAGCTTAAGTTATGGTTACCCACCAGTACTGGTGTGATTCAATACCTACCCCATATGTAAATGCGGTTTCACATCACTATCACATCACAATCACTATCGCAGTTAAGTCTACAAAGTGATCCACCATGCTGTGGTCTCCACAGTGTACTTCGTGTCCCTCACTCACCAGTACCGGTAGTTTTTACTTTGGTGTCACATTTCCACAGGGAGCTGTTCTGCTTCGGCCTGCTCTTTCTAAATTTAATTTCTTAAAAGGAATCTTAAATGGGGTCAAGGAACCAGTGTTTATATTACATTTTCTCATGTGTGTGCAGTGGAGGGACCTTTCCAGATGATGATGGGTCTTGTCAGCAGGTGAAAAACTCTTTGTTTGTTGGTGAAAGTGATAATCGTGGAACGCCTCTCCCAGACAACAGTAATTGGGGCCCAGGAGGTGGGGACCTCACTGGCAGGACTCTGCCACGTGCCATGTAAGTTGGAATCACCGGCTCACTCATCATTCTGTTTTCACAACCAACTGTCCACTGCCTTGTTTGGCAGAGATATAGAAGCCAAACAATGTCCCATTGAAATGTTTTAAGCTAATCTTTTATCAAGCAAGTTTGTTGTAAAAAAAAATTGGAATCTATTTTGATATTTTAAGAGCATATTTGATACAAACACAATAATACATAATCTATTTAGGTATTTAGTTTTTCCACAGCAGGGTGCAAATTGAAGATGGACAGTACGTTCCTTTCATTTTGTCAATACTGTCAGTATTTTTCAGTGCAGATCTAATCTGCTGCATCTTACTGCTTCAGGACCAGTACTGATGAAAAAGTGTTACTAAATAATGAGTGGGTCTGAATATGAATCTGTTTTATTGCAGTGATTTTCCAATCAGAGGTATGCAAATCTATGATGGGCCAATCAATGTGCAGAACTGTACATTCAGGAAATTCACAGCGTTGGATGGACGACACACCAGTGCTATTGGTTTCAGGCTCAACAATTCCTGGCAGAGTTGCCCAAATAATAATGTTACTGACATCAGCTTTGATCGTGTTCCAGTAAGTCACTATCTCTTTCTAATTGAAATTATATCAAAAACCACATTTGGTTACCACACTATCTACCCACGCTGTGATCCTTCAATACTTTTTTTTAAGGGAAACTAAATGCTTCTAAAACCTTTTTTTTTTTTTATGAATGAAAAAGTTTTATTTTGTTGCCTCTCAGGATTATTGGACAACTATCCACCTTGAAAACTGGAACCTGTCGAGCTAACATGATAAAATAATAAAACAAATATTTTTGTATAATATTGTGATAAATAAAAACAAAATCTTGTATCATTTTCTGTATGAAATTTTAAAACTGAGATCATATCTTTTTTATTTACTATACTTGAGTCATGGTTCCTTAGGGTTCTCTACTTGAAACAATTCTTTTCACGCACTAGCATGCTTTTATGAGGTAACATTATTAGAAAGCACCACCAGAACCTGCATAGTGAGGCAGAAAGGTTGTGTGTTACTTAAGGAGTGGACTGGTGTAAATATTTATTATTTGGCTGTCCCAAAAATTCTGTAAAAAACCTGTGTAGACTCCTTCATATTTGCATAGTCCTATTACTTATAGTCAGGTGTGACTTTTAAATGTTAATTCATACTGACTGGCATGAACGAAACCAAAAGGTTTGTGGCTCAAGAAGTGTGGTGGTTAGCACCATCACTTCACAGCAAGAAGATCCTTAGTTTAAATCCCTGGGGGATCCATGTGCTTGTTGTGAATGAATAACATGAACTAAGGAGTAAATGTCAACAGCTGCAAGAAGGCACTATAGGCTGGTGACAACTGTATATTTCTCCTGTACCCCTGAATTGAAGCCTTAATTCTTAATCCCGACCTCATAATGCAGAATGAGATCGGGGGCTAGGTGATCTTGCCTACCATTGAGTTGCTGGCTGGACTTGGTGGCCTTTTATTATAATTTAGCCTATTCTCCTCCAAAGTATGTTCTTTACAGTATGCTATTATCTTGCTGAATAACTGCTAATGTGTTGCGTTAACTTACTGGACACCTATTCAGCTGGTTGTTCTTTGTGCTATCGTGTAGTTGAATAACTTTCCCTTGTAGATTAATTGTCTGTTCTTGGATTTGGATTTTCTGCTGGGTATGATGCATTCCACGTGTAGAGCTCAAGCCCCTCGGTCTCCACGCTGGCCCAAACAGAGAGCTGAACAGCAGGGGAGGGATCTGTAGTCGGTGGGGGGGGGGGTTGTGTTGTAGGTACCGACCCGGGCCTGTATAGGATATCTTTCCTCATGCGAGTCAAGCCTAACCGCACTTCTTAAGAGTCTGTGTCAGGACTGGACCGGCTGAGCGAGGACTCAGATGCAGAGCTTGTTACAAAAAAGGTTTTATTAAACACAAAACGCACTCCAACGGAGTGGGACGGGGAGGCGCTCCAAACGGAGGAAAGAGTTACAACAGAAATCTTCTCCGAAGAGGCAGGAACAAAAGTGCAAATCAAGACAGCAAAGTACAACGAAAATCTCTCTTAACAGAGGACGAGGAGTAAACAAAGTAACAAAAGAATACTCACTAGATCAGGGAAGCTAGGAGATCAAAAACTCAAAAACACTCGCACGCAAGGAAAACAGGGCTCAAGGACGGGGACTATGAACAGGGCGAGGGAACTCGGGATCAGGAACTATGACGGGTCGAGACTATGGAACGAGGGCACATGAGACAAACGCAATTCTCTGGCACAGGACAAGGGGAGACGAAGACTATTTAAACACATGAAGGAAGGGGCCACAGGTGTACACAATAGGTAATCAGGGAGACGATCGGACTGGTGACACAACAGGAAGTGCAAGTGACCTGAAACGAGATGAGGGTTAGTCTTCAAAATAAAACAGGAAATGACGAGACGACATAAAGACGAGACGAAAAACCTCAACCAGGAGCACCACCGTGACAGTCTGATTCAGCTTGTATCAGCTGTGTTGACTCTACTCATGGTTCGCTTTAATATAGTTCAAAGAAATACCACCACAGTCTTCCAGAAACCCAAGTAGAGGTTTTGTTGGCTGAATAAAACTCATTCAAGTTCAGGAAAATCCCAACCATCACAGGTCTTGTTGCACATGTTACCATTTTCAGTGCAAATTGTTCGGTTATTAAAGAGTCCGAGGCCAAACAAAAGGCTCAAACCAACCGCTGTGACCAACAAATTGTTTTGCTCCTATTAGGCTTGAGCGGTGGTCAAACTTCGGGGAGCAGATACGCAACCAAAATTTTTAAAAAAGAGAAAGAAAAAAAAAGAAAAGAAAAAAAGGATTTGGATTTTGTGAAATAAGTTTTTATTTAAATGCAATTTATAGTCCAGTGTGACTCATATATGTTTTTGTCCTATTGCACAGATACAATCAGATGCAATTAAAAAAGAAGCTGGATGTTTTTTCATCTTCTTCTGTTTCATTGAGTTAGTGTATCATATCAGGTTTCATAGTGTATTTGAAACCTATGGTTCTTTTTTAATGTTTAGATATTTGCCCTTGGCAGAGAGTTTATGCTTATGAATTCATATTGGTGCTGCTCTCAGTATCAGAAAAGCTGATTCCGTTATACAAAGAAAATTCTGCAACTAAAAAAAATCATTTTACATCTTAAGAAAAATATTAACAGTGAGCTTTGTTCCAAATTGAAGTTTGTTTCAATTTCAATTAAGTTTGCTACACCAGAGTTAAAAGTTAAATGGAGAAAGTTTGGACTTTCCTTATTTTCATTAGCTTCACATAAGCACAGAAGGAAGCTTTCTCTGAACAAATGTTTTATTTTACTACAGATAACATCTCGAGTGTTTTTTGGAGAGCCAGGTCCCTGGTTCAGTAAAATGCATATGGACGGGGACAAGACAACCATCTTCCACGACATTGATGGCTCAGTCAGTGAATATCCTGGAGCCTTCCTGGTTAAAGAGGACAACTGGCTGCTCCGTCATCCCGACTGCATTGATGTGCCTAATTGGAAGGCTGCTATCTGTAGTGGGCAGTATGCTCAGGTCAGCATCCAGTCACACATTCATCATCAAAAACCCACATCTGCTCTTTACTTTACTTTGGTCTAATAAATACGATGACAGGGTTTGATTGAGCATGGCTATGACGTTAGATTTATACCAAAAATACAGTACATTGATGACCGTTGGCGACTGTGGCTATAAAAAAACGAAAGAGCTCTATTAATAGGCATCAGGTGAAGAAAAAATGATTTTGCAAGCCAAAAGAATACAGTTGTGATCTGTGTGCTTTTGTTTAGATGCTAAGTTTTCCTTGGTGTCCTCGGTATGAATTGGAAGGCACATCATGCAAACATCTGCTTTCACTAGTAGAACCAATATTTTTCCTTCTTGAAATACTTGTACTGCTGCAAGTAGAGCAGTGTACACAAGACAAGAAGAACTGGTAGCAATGTCAAGGACTGGACACAGAAATAAAGATTGAATTCAGATCGAGTTAAGGGAGCTGTTAATGCAGAGCTTAACCTAAACTCAGGGCAGAGGCACAACTGGAGGCACAGGTCTTTTTTTTATCATCACTGATAATTGGAAATGCTAACTTGCTGCCAAACAAATCTGGTAAGCTGGAAGTGCTTGTTCAGAAGCGCTGGCTATAAAGGGACAGAGTCCTGGAACACACACCAGATTTATGTGGACGTCCCCAGCTTCACACCTGTATAACCGTATCAAGGCCCTCATACTAGCAGTAGGTAGTAAACTGTGGCTATTATCCTATCTTTCAAATTATTGACAGAAATGGGTTCACCCTTGTGATGTCACCATTAATGAGACACCTGCAACGCTGAGATTTTGATTATATTATGATTATTATTTCTTTCTTTATTTGTCTACTTAGTCATTTATTTGTTTTGATATTAAATCATTATAAAATTGTCTGACAATTTACAATTTATTCAACTATTTGTGCTTTCCCCTTAAATGGATGGATCAAGTATTTGAATTTTACGACAAAAACAATTATGATCTAAACATTTGTAAAAAATGACACCACAATATGAATGGTTCTTTAACAAATAGATAGTGAACTTATTGAAGATATAAAACCATGAACAAACTAAATTGCCCCAAGTAGGATGTGAGTGTGTGTGGTTCTTCATCTATTTGTGGCCCTGTGATAGACTAGCGACCTGTCCATGGTGTACCCCGGCTCTCGCCCAGTGTCAGCTGAGATAGGCTCCTGCCCCCTACAACCCTACTAGGAAAAGATAATATGACCAATGAATGAATAGATGAATAATTTAAGTTCTCAACAGAAGAAATAAGTATATATGACCTTTTTTATGCTGATAATTAGTGGTAGCAAGTCAAAGGTAGATCAAACCACAACTTGATCTACTACCAGCCCTTCTACATCCCCCTGCATATAAAGGTTGCAGGTGTCTATGTGTCTGAACAAACTCATTTACAGGGCTGGTTCAGTTCTGGGGAGGAGTCTGTATTCTGTGTATACTGTCACATAAAAGGTGCTGCTGGTGGAAGGTACAGAGCATCATGGACTGTGACAGTCACAGCCTTCACCCCATCCTGCCTGGTCAAGAAAGGAGCCACATCAATAATTAATAATAATAGGATAATAATTATTCCACACAGCCATCAGATTGTACCTGAAGTTAACTGAAGTCTAACTGATTGCACTGTCTGTTGCACATTTGCACACAGGATACTGTAGCTTATTGTAAATGTATGCTAACATAATACAGTATAGTACAGTTTGTAAATTGGAATGATATATTTTTTAATGTATGTTACGCCTACCTTCATTCTTATTTTTACATCACTTTAATACTTAAATATTTATCTTTTCAAGTGACGGCTTAGCTAAAATGATTTTCCTGCAACAAAATAATATTTAATTCAATATTTAATTCAGTTTTTATGACTTTTTTCCAGATCTACATCCAGACAAGGAACCCTGCTGACTTAAATATGCACATAGTGAGAAACGAGTATCCTGAGCGGCCCCTGACACTAGAGGGTGCCCTAGGGAAGAAGAAACACTACCAGCAATTTCAGCCTGTGATAACACTCGCAAAGGGTTATACCATTCACTGGGACCAGGTTGCACCTGCAGAGGTCACCATCTGGCTCATCAACTTCAACAAGTCAGTACTCATGTGACAAGCAGTCGTGGTAGCACATACAGAAAGCCCCTTCACAAGATACATGTTGTTTGGATTGTTGACCATGTCGTTGGTTTCACAAAACAGAAATGTCACCATGCAAGTGTACGAGATAACACCAGAAGAATCATTTAAACAGACGTTAATGGAACGAGGAAGATAATAGATCAATACAGACCCAATTCAAACTATAAGGACAAACGTTCAGCAAGACAGAAATTAAGTCTTTGTCTAGTTACATTCTATTCACTTCAATTAAGTTTCATGTGTGACATGAAAAATTAATAAGTAATCGCCAGGATTTCAACTAAGCAGACTGTAGAATGTATTTAAGGCACTGCTTTGTATTTGTGTGATTCTTTGTGTATGGGTAAGAGAAAAAAAAAGGTGGGTTATTCTCTCTTTAGGATTTTGAAGTCCACATAATGAACTACAGTATACTTCAGAAAAACTGTCGAAATTTGAATCAGACCATTAGCCTCATTGTTTTGTAGGAAGCCTGAGAATAAACCAGAAAATTTGTCAGTGTAAAAATGCTTAGGCTTTGATAACTGTGTGGGGTGTGTATTATCAATAGCTGTAGTGATACATTTTATGCAAAAGAAGAACCTAATGCATACAATACAGCAACATCCACATCAGGGTTTCTCATTCAAAGCAACATCCAATGAAACTAACACTTATTTCTACCTGGGTCGGTTAGGGGGTAAAAATAAGAGGCAAAGATAAAAGAAGGTATTCAAACCGTGTTTTTGGTTGGGGGTAATGAAAGTATAGGGGATGCAGTAGGTGGAGACAGGACAAGAAACAGTTGTAGCAAAAAGGAGACAGCATGCATCATGACACAAGAGACTTTTAGAGAGAGACACACTGGCAGCTGACTCTACAGAGAGAGCCCTAATTGTACTTTTAGAAACTCTATGAACCACAAACACACATGCAGTCTTAGATGTTAACATCATAACGTAATGATATCCGCTTCTGTTCCAAATGCACAGTGAGCGTTCTGCCGTCCTTCCGCCCTCAGACGTTTGCACTTCTGACAAGTCCATACTAGCAAGTTCACAAGTACTTGTAAGTGTACTTTGTATCAAGAAACAGCAACAGTTTTGTGCCTGTGTCGGACAAAATGATGTCACGCGCCAGTCAGCCCGTCTTTCCGCTCGGTCGTAAACCATGTAGACCTGTGCTGGGTCGAAAGGCTGAGTTGGCACTAATTTTTAGACTTTTTAACTTTGTCGTTACACCTTTGCTTAACAAGGATTTAAGTTACTGAACTGTTCTTGGCCTCCATCATTGTATTTTGCTCTTCATAATATGCTACACATTTTTAATGGGAGACAGGTTTGGACTGTAGTCTAATACACACACTCAGTTTGAACACCAAATAGCAATGTCTTTATAATGCAAATCATTGTACTTTTACACAATTTCAAAGCTACAGTTGAATTTGGGTTTGTATGAAGCCTTTCACCTATTTTGTGTTTGAGAAATGGTATAGCTTTCAGAATTTTGTGACGAACAGACATGTATTTTGTGACTATTCACCAAATGTATTTGTTTGTTTCAGAAATGACTGGATCAGTGTAGGTGTCTGCTACCCACATGGCACCACCTTCACAATTATCTCTGATATCCATGACCGCCTTACAAAACAGACCCGTAAGGCCGGCATCTTTGTGAGGACAGCCCAGAGGGAGAAGATAAATTACTCAAATTTGGCCAGGGGATACTACTATTTGGAGGAAGACACAGGGTCAGACAAACACACACCACTACATTAGCTCAACAATGAACCACAAAAGTACCTTAAATTTAGAGGAATCTTTGAAAGATCTGAGAAATTATAATTCTAGCCGGAAAATGTTGTTCACATTTATTTGCTGTAATAGAACAATTCATAGAACATATTTATTGACTATATCCACCTGCATGAACAAATATGGCAGGAGCGCATTTTGAGCGGGTCAGTGTATAATATCCAACTGCACAACATGCTTCTTCAAATAGGGGTTAGTGCCAACTGCTGGTGGAGCACATTTTGTTCACTTATCATAAATAAGCACTTTGTACAATATCATCTCAAATAAACCTAATCAGTGAACAAAGCATTAGGTAAAACATTGAACTGTGTCAGTTTGTTTCCACTGTATCATAACATCTTTACTTAATAAAGCGTAATAATTACCTGCTAGTAACCCAAAATTATGTTTTAAAATAGTCAGAAAACCAGTATAAGAATGCTTGTATTCTATTGGTCTTATGACACAACATTGCCCATACACTCACACACCACTTAAATCAGCATCAACATCAGTTTGTGATGTCCACCAGGGAAGTTGTCCAAAGTAAAGCCTAAATACGTCTTTCAAGTGTAAGCATGTAGTGTAGTGCATTCCTGTAGACATGAATAACATGAAGTAGAAAAGATCAAATCTGATGCCTTTTATGTGTGTGCTGCAGGCTGCTCTTCCTGAAGGTAAAGGCTCACAATGATAGGGAACAGTTTGCGTTCTGCTCTGTCAAAGGCTGTGAGCGGGTAAAGATCACAGCCATTATCCCAGAGGGAAGTCCACCCAGCAACTGTTTGGCAAAGGCCTACCCCAAACATGCTGAGCTTCCTGTTGTAGATGTACCAATGCCGAGAAAAAAACCCAACATCTGGCTTGTGAGTACCATTATCAATTATGGTATTACTCTACTCTTAAGCTTTTTTGTGCACACTTCCTCCATCCATCCATCCATCCATCCATCCATTTTCCACCGCTTATCCGGGGTCGGGTTGCGGGGGAAGCAGCTGAAGCAGGGAAACCCAGAATTCCCTCTCCCCTGCCACTTCTGCCAGCTCCTCCCAGGGGATCCCAAGGCATTCCCAGGCCAGCCGAGACACATTCACACTTCCTCACATACTTTTAATTTCTTTCCCCAAAGTTTTCGGTTCATTATTTTCCACAGCTTTTTCAGAATACTGGTGCTCTGGGTTTTGTTATTGGAAAATTAAGCAGTTTAGTTAATTGCTCTCCATACACAGTTTACTTATCCTAAAAATACATCATTTGGATGTGTGCAGCATTGGTTTGACCTCAACACTGGTCATCTAGTGACATCATGTACATGCCCCCTTTAAAGGTCAGATAACACCAGTGAAAAGAATGGGTGGGAAAAAATGCTAAAATTATCAGCTAATGAAATTATTATTGCGCACATTATGAACATTATATACTCTTGTTTTTCAAGGTTTTCAAATACCAGCACAATCAATGTGTCAGTGGCTTCAGATTTACCTGTAAGTGTGGACATAAAACAGTCTATTTCAGCTACCCCTTCTCTTAGCTGGCTATTTCTGTATGGAGTTGAAATGTTTTTGTGCCTGGGTTCCCTCTAATCAATCTGGCTTCCTCTCACCATCCACAATCATTAATGTTAGGTTAACTGGTGACTTTGAATTGACTCTAGGGGTGAGCATGAGTGTACTTGATTGTTTTTCCCGTTTGTCCCTGTTTGTCCCTGTGATTTACTGACGACTGTCTAGAGGAATACCCTTTTTCTCGCTTAATGACAGCTGGGATAAGCTCCAGCCCCCCCAGATGGCCCTGACTTGGAATACGTGGATGTAGAAGATGGATGGAGGAATGGTTTACATGTCATATCTTTTATACATACTTTAAACTTTCACATGAAATGCATATGAGTGTTGTACACCATTATAATTACCTGCTGTGTTTTTATTTACACATTTACACCATTTTCTCTCCTGTTTCTGTCCTGTTTACACCAATCTTGAAATCTAACTATCGTAATGATAGATTTTTTTAAATAGTATTTCTGTTTCCACTTTGCTTGTTTGTTTGTGTCTTCTCAGCACTCACCAGAGCACTTCCTGGAGGTCAAACTGGAGTCTTACAGTACTCGCTTCTTTCACATTAAGGAGGACTTTGCATTTACTGAGGTATTCTTCATTTGATGTTGGAGTGAAATAGATGTGAACAGCAGATGAAATATGCATAAAGTGGGCTTCATGAGGTTCTAATAGTATTTCTGTATCTTTAAACCACTATTGTGATAAATATAAAGACATGAATGCCATATTTTGCTTTTCACCGTGTAAATAACAACACATCTGTTTTTTCAGGTGTATGGGAGGAAGTTATACCAATCAGAAGATGGGGTGCAGCTGACAGTAATTGATGGGCATGATGGGAAAGTTGTGGAAACCAAAGGTTTCAGTACCTCCATCCTACAGGGAATCCCTGCACAGTTAGAGAATTATGTCAATCGGCTGAGTGACAGGTAAGAAGCAATGCCACCCCCTCAGGCTTTCTTCACACTAGATTTACAAAAAAGTGTATCCACACCGCCACAGGATAGAGTTTCAGTGGGCAAAATGTATTTCTTACAATTTCAATTGATTTTTAAAAGAAGAATGTGTCTCCTGATCAGATAATACAGTTTAAAAGCTGCATCTAGTGTAGGATCTATCAGGAGATGAATACTGATATCTGACTGATGTCTCTTACTCACTAGTTCCATTATCCTAATGACATCTAAGGGCCACCTTCCAATAAGAGGACCCTGGACCAAAGTCCTGGAGAGACTTGGAGCAAAGAAAAGCATTAAACAAAGAGGTAAAAACCATCATTACCATGGTCTAACATTAGTGTGCTCACGGATGTATTGTGATATAATGTCATCCTTTACCAATGAATAAGAGATAAAAGAAGAATTTTTTATACACATGTATAAAAAGTGTATTTTTGGATGGTCATGAGAAGATGATGCAGGAAAAACTCAGCTGACACAGACATATTCAAATAAAGTAGAATATTATTTTCAACCAAGTCCATATGAAAACTACAAATGTATGAAATGTATGAAACTGGATAGCAAGTCACTCTAGGTTGATTTCTCAGATGTTACCCCGACTAGAAAGAAAAATAAACATATGTTACAAAATGTGGTAACAACACAACTCCCATTACTTCATTTTAACCCAATGTATCCAAAACCTCTTTAAATTAAATTAAATTAAATTACATTTTATTTATACTGCGCCAAATCACAACAGTTATCTGACAGTTAGCTTTCTAAAAAGAAGCAGGTCAGACTGTACTCTGAAGTTATTTACAGAAGCCCAAAAATTCCCACAAAAAGCAAGCACTAGGCAACACAGGCAAGAGAAAAACTTCCTTTGAAGAGGCGGAAACTTCGAGCAGAACTATGGCTCAGGGTGCCTCGACGGGTTGGGGGTGAGAGAAAGAGAGAGAGAAGGACAGAGAGAGAAAAGCCTACACGGTAACACATAGAAGTACAGACAAGTAAAAGTGTGTTGCTATAGGCTGGATGAAAAGTGGTACAGATATTGATAGGAATGTTAATGATAACAGTAATGATAGCAATATGACTAGGAACATTAGTTGTAATTGCAGCAGAGGGTGTCGAGTAGGAAGACGGGGGCAGCGGGAGACTCCCAACCACAAATCCAGACGCCACAGCTCCAGGAACACCTGCAGGAAGTGATAGGAGGAAACTCCCAACCACAGATCCAGACTCCACAACTCCAGAGCCAGGAACACCTGCAGGAAGTGATAGGAGACTCCCAACCACAGATCCAGACACCACAGCTCCAGGAACACCTGCAGGAAGTGATAGGAGGAGAGGGATGAGAAAGCACATGACCATTTCTATCACAATGGACATGTCTATCACAACATTACATCTACAGCAAAGGGGAAAAGTCCAGTTAGTGACATGTATTAATGGGACGAGGTTGCACTGAAAGGGAGAGAGAGAAGAGGAAAGGGGAGCTTGGTCCATCATGGGAAATCCCCTGGAAGTATAGGCCTATAGCAGCATAACTAAGGGTGGACTCACCTAAGCTAGCCCTAACTATAAGCTTTATCAACAAGGAAAGTATTAAGCCTACTCTTAAATGTAGAGACAGTGTCTCCCTCGCAAACCCAAACTGGAACCTGGTTCCACAGGAAAGGACTCTGATAGCTGATAGAGTCCACATGTATCTGCTGTTTAATAATCACCATATCTATCGCAATGGACATGTCTATCACAACATTACATCTTTTTACATCATTATATTTACATATTTTTTACATATTTTTTCCAGTTTTAAAATGACATTTTGCAACCAAGAGGATTTAGTAACGTCACAGTGGACCATGGCCAAAATAACAACAAAAAAATAAGAAAACAACTTTGCTGACTAAACAAATCACAAACCAAAAATACGATCATCTTACTTTCCAAAAATAATGAATTCAACAAAAATGGTAGTCCTACACCCCTACTTTATAATCCCTTGTGTTGCCAGTTTAAATCATTATCGTAGAAAAATTGAAATATTCAAAGTAGATTCATTTAATTGATATCACTTTCTGTTTTCAATTCTTCCTGTACCGTACATTATGGATTAAAACTATCTTATTCCAGTCAGAGTAAAAATAAGAGGATTCAGTAGAAATTGTGGAGCATTTTTTACATCCTTTTTTTTTATTTCTGGGAGAGTTAATGGCTTATGAAGGACCCTGTTATCTATTACTATCTACAGTACAGTTATCAGCTCTATTGGCTCCCCATTAATTTAAACTGACGTGACACTCACATGAGGTTGTCTACACACATACTCATCTCCTACAAATTAAACTATGAAAAACCTGTTTGAAAATAATCATGACACCTGTGCAAACAAATACGCAAACAAAACGTCCAAGTTGCTCTGTTATATATAAATCAGTTAGCATTGAATCAAAGCCAACTTGCCCCACGTCAGTTTGTCACCAAGATTAACTCATACACATTAAAAAATTTAATATTTTATCTATGGATGCTTATATCTTTGGTAGATATGTTGCGATGTACATGTATACCAGAGTTGGTGTGTGTATTTATACATGTTTGTAGACATGTCTTTATGAATCAGTGTATGGATGCATATGAGTGAACGTCCACACAGGTGTGTAAATATATACAAGTTTGAACAAGTGTATGTGTCTGTGTGTACCTTGTCTGTGTGACCTTGTATGTGTGTTTGTATGTGAACAAGTTGGTATGTGTGTAAGTTAAGACAATTTGTGGATGAAATCCCACTGACATCCTTTTTTAAAGATAATGGATTGATTAATGTTGGTAGGGTCAAGTTTGAATTGTTTTTATAGTGGGTCCAGTTGATCCTTCCCTAACTTCAGGAGGCTCTAGAATTGGGGTATTTTTCCTGTTTCTCTGTCGATTTTTGTTTACATTTAAATATTTAGCAGATGCTTTTACCCAAATCCACTTTATAAGAATAGAGAAGAGAATTTTATATACATTTTATGTGATCACTGTTCTTTCTATAAGAAAATAGTTTCTGTTGATTCAACAAAACAGCTTATACATGCCAGGACACCGAATGAAATTCAAGTTAAAAACGTATAGATTGTCTTCGGAAATCAAATACTAATTGATTGATGTGTGATGTCTGTAGTTTAATAGTAGTAGCTACTACTATTATTATAATATATCAAGATGCACATATATATGAATGATACTCATGTATCATTGTAATTTATTTCTTGTTATATTAGTAAGTATTTATTAATATACCGTACTTTATCATTTTTATATAAATTAGATATTCATTATTTAAATGCTATGAATATTGAATGTATCATTGTCATTTATTTCTTGTTATATTAGTAATTATTTATTAATATACTTTATCATTTTTATATAAACTATATATTCATGATTTAAATGCTATGAATATTGAATTCCATGTATTAATCACTCTGGAGCTTATTAATCATAATTCATTTAGTTCTACACTAACTGGAAGCACAGTAAATTAGTTTTTCCAACTTGTCCAACTAATACACACTGCAAAACAGTTCTCAACATAACAGTTCTTCAAAACATAGTTTTACAAATAGCATAAAATTCTTTGCAGCATATATTCTTTAGTCTGATTGAGGAGTTTTGTTCCTCCACAAAGACAGAAGACAACTTAGCGAGAATCCAAATATGAAACGGACAACATTTAAACAAATCATTCAGACAAAACATTGAAACGAAACATACGTCCCAGCTGAGTCAAATGCATTCCTTCCTACTGTTTCTTTTATTAAGCATGTTTACAATCACACACATACCTGCCCAGACACACACCTCTTTTAACCTCTTTACAGTTGCTGCTCAATAATGATATGCTTACTAATGTCATTGCTAGCAGCGTTTTTGCTGCCTCTGGTGTTTGTTGCTTGTTTTTTTTTGTTTTTTCTTCTATAGGTTTATTGCAGACAAGATGCTTTTGTCTTTTAAAGTTATAGCAGCTCGAAGACCACGAAGACTGGACGCCTAGACACTAAATTTGTGTTAGCTCGTGTTATGTTGCCATCCTGTGTTTTTTTTGTTTTTTTCTTCTGTCTTGTTTGGACATTGTGTGCCAGTCTATCTGGCACACAATGTCCATTTCTACAGGCATATAGCCAGAATATAATTTATCTACAAGGCCTCCCCTTGATGCGCTTTGCTTTGGAATGTGTTTACTTTAATATTTATGTTTCAAACAGGAACAGTATGTTCATATGTTTACACTTCAGACACTAAACACAGAAAGTAGACAGTAGAATGTATCATTTAAGCGACAGTGTTTCATGTATTTAGTTTAAATCAATGTATTTGTTCACAAGCAAATAAACACATTTACATGTAAGCTGGGACAAAAAAAAATGTATCCCAATTTCACAACAACCAACCCAGCCGTCCACCCACCTCATCTGCCTAATATAGTCATATTTACTACGTTGAATAAATTAAACTAAAGTAACCAACTGCGCAACAGCAGAGTGTGCTGTAGCACTGCTGTAATATTTGATATTTTTGTAAATACCACACAGCTAAAGGAAAGGTTTTTAAACACAGTTATTCTCTGAAGTAGATACGATAGACGAGACAATATTATTGTGTTGGTTCTGTCAGAAAATAATTACGTACACTGTGGCACAGATCGCTGCACTAGTGGAATTTGTAGAGACTTTTGAAAATATTTAGACAAAAAGTACTCTGAGTTCATTTGTTACAATGTAAACTGTAAAGTTTAAGGTCCCAGCTTCAACAATTATAGCACTATAATTCTTTTGATCTGTCTCCAGATAAGTTGGCATTTGTTGGATTCAAAGGCACGTTCCACCCTGACTGGGTCAATCTGGAGTTGAGCAGTGACCGAGCCAAGATCCATCAGGTCTTACCCATTCCTGTCACCCACAAGATGAAGCTACAGGTCACCGGCTGAGTGGAGTCCTACATGGAGAACTGGTGTCAAGTAATGATGTTATTATGACATTCTTGGATATTGTTGCACATACCCTGACAAAAGCAGACTGATACTCACATATACACACACAGTGCTAGGACTGCAGTCAGTTGCTTCAAATGATTGGACCAAATCTGATCTGGACATCCAGGATCCAGCATAGGCCTATTAGCCCGCCATGTTGAACTTATTACTGTGGCTCAGTAATAGTGATAGTAAAATGCTTCAGAATAAACCCTGCCCTAAACATCTTCAACAGCTTTTTAATGGTAATTCTCATTAAATTGTCAATTTAAGCTGATATTAAATGAGGTCAGGTGAGTGGGATGTTATTAGTTATATGAACTATCATTATGAACATTACCTCATGGACATGCAAACATTAATCGGTTTTCTGCTTTCATTATTATTACATTACAATCAAAATTCTAACATTCTAAATACCCTTTTGAAGACTTTTACCCTTTAAACCAGCATTAACCTTTCATATTTTGGATGTAATCTATCTGCTAGATGTCATCTTTATTGGAAAATGTATCCATCCATCCATTATCAATACCGCTTATTCCCTCATGGGGTCGCGGGGGGAACTGGAGCCTATCCCAGTGGTCAACGGGCGAGAGTCCGCCAGTCCATCGCAGGGCCACACAGGACATACAAGGACAAACAACCACTCACACTCACATTCACTCCTAAGGGCAATTTCCCCAATCTCCAATCAGCCTAACATGCAGGTTTTTGGACTGTGGGAGGAAGCCGGAGAACCCGGAGAGAACCCACGCAGACACAGGGAGAACATGCAAACTCCACCCAGAAAGGTCCTGGTTCCCCTGGGATTCGAATCCAGAACCCTCTTGCTGGGAGGCGACAGTGCTAACCACCACACCACCGTGCCGCCCTGGAAAACGTATGCACAATGCAAATGTTAACACTCAACTGTTATCACCGCTGTATGGTGTTTTTGGAGTATGGACAGTCGAGGGAACTTAGGAACAACACCTCCGTTTTTACTTCTTTTGACCAAATAAGGCCAAGTTGATCACTGGCATCACACATGAGGAAATTGCATACTGTTGCTGTGAATTATTAAGTGAGTAAAATAAGGACTGATTTCCAAAGGCTTCAATGAGACATTCTATTCAATATCTTAGACGAGATTAATGTATTAGTTTTGTCCTTTCCAATATTTGATCACCATTGGCTACCGATATTTTTGTAGGTAAGAAGTTTTGAGCTCAATAAATATTAACATTTCAGCTTCCACCCATTAATTATTGTTAGTAATAATTGGAAAAACCATCTAATTCCAATTAACCATTTCTGAAGACTCTTGTAAGCTTTTCACAGTGAGGAGAGGAGAACAGAAGAAAGTTCCTCAGCTTTAAAAAATAATCTGTTTAGAAAGTTTCAGAATCTCTAAGCTAATCAAACATGCATGGTTTTGGACTGTGCAAGGATGCCCAGAGAACTCATTCATAAAGAGATCATATGAAAACTCCATGCAGAAAATTCCCCAAGTTTCTCTCTCTGTGAGGTAACAGTGCTGGCCACCACAAGAATGGAGCCAAACAGTTGATTTTATAACTCACAAGTTTTTTGCATTTTCTTCACATACATAAAGGCAGTTGTTTTCCATTCAATTCAGCTCAGTTAATACCTTACAAATACAAACCTGTTCATTTTAATACCTAACCTCTCCATCTCAGATAACCATCAAAAAATGTATTTCTGCGTCAAAAAAGAAAAGTCATCAACAATAACCTGTCAAGTAACCTACAATGAGACATTCCAACAGTTAACAACATGAGGAGTCCAGTCTCCTTCTTGGCAGTTGGTGCTGTTAATACTATTTTCCATCTCCTTTGACTTTGTAGTTAATTGAATTTGATCAAAAGTTGCACTTTTTTCAATTGCAGCGAATTGTGTCTGTGGAGCTATGTTCTTGTATATTAGCATGACATAACAGAGAAAAACATTTCTTTGGACAAGACTATTTGCATGGTTCGCAAAGAGAGTAAAGGGAGGAGAGGTGCATTATACCAGCTCCCCGGGGTATCAAGCAGTACAAATATGGGATTTTTCAGCATCACCTGAGCCATTGCAAACCATAATATGTATCCTAAAGGAGAAATTTAAGCCTAATCTTAAATGTGCAGAGTGTTGGCTTCCTGAACCCAAACTGAACTAAAGGCTCTTCCTTCCACTCTACTTTTAGAACCTCTAGGAATAGAGGTATAGATCTGTAGTCTGAGAAAAAAGTCAGGAAAATATACCACTATCAACAAATATTCTGAAAATTAAATTAAATAGAACAAAGCAAAACAGAATAAGATTAACATTTCAGAGCAGGAATAAAACACATTTATCATCACATTCTTATTTTTCTGCTGTGAAGCACATGTTGTGATTCGGGCTTTACCTTGGCCCCACATGTAGATCTGTGTCTTCCAGTGTTCTGTTGCAAAGCTGATGTCCTCCACCTCTTGCTCACATCTTGTTTGTCCATATACGGATAGGTTTCCATGTCTCTCATTTGATGCCTCTGCTGAATCTTTTACCCATAACAGCTAAGGCTTACTTTTCTGATTGTGATTCCAGAATTGAAAGACCAAATAAAACAGATTTATCAACATTTTCTCATTCTCTCTAAGGAAGATTGTGCATCCAGAATTATTATTTGCTTCCATCTTCATATTGTTGCAAAAAATATTTTACATGTAAATAATCTTCAACAGTGTACTACTTTTCCTCTTGGATAGAAATAGGAGTGAAAACCTTGTTTCTACATGAGAAACATGCACAGGAATTAGAAATCTGATGAATGGGGATGCATTTCTGCATTTGTGTGCATGCTTTCATGCACTTGGCCCCTGAATGTTTTAAATCATTTTTCATCATTAGGAAGGAGTAACGCATTAGCTTACTATTGATTTACTAAATTTTTACAAGTTGTTCTTAATTTGTCTCCTGAAAAGTTGTTAGTCTCCACTGTTTCATCCTGAACACACAAGTCTGTGACCCATCTCTTTGTGTTTCATAAAACATTAGTAATTCTTTTAAATTAACCATTGAACAATTAAATGAAACTTGTAAATGTGCAATTCCCCTTTTCAGAAGCTTTTTTTCTGGTTTGAAAAAAAGTCCTACTCCCTCTGCTGGTCTTTTTTCAGAGGTTGTGTTTTAGTGTTTTGTCTTTTTTAATCACTCTATAAACATCCTCAGATTACTACAATATATATATTTTTTACTTTATTTAATGTACAGACACAGTTTATCAAAAGCTACAAGGGACATATTTTGAATTGTAATATCAACATTGTCTTATGCATGTATTCTGCATGTAAGAAACAGATAATAGTTTGTTTTAGTCCACGTTCACTGAATACTAAATAGCTGTTTGTGCTAAACAATGTGTTTTGAATATTTCACTTGTGCTTGTAATGTGACTGATTTCTGTGGGGTTTTTGTACAGAAATAAAAGAAATTATGAACATGCACTCTTAATGCCTCCGCTGTAACAAAGAATTTTCTTGACAACAGGGATGCCATCAATTATCATGCCTGTAGACTGATAACTTTCAAAATCCTTGTGATTTCTTTATTAAAAAATATGCATTTAATCTATTAACAGTTCTAAATTCGTACAATATCAAATCATATAACAATTATTCAGTAACTGGAATAGAAACATTTATTGGACTATAGAGCCGTAATTTGCAGCTGACAGAAACTAGACCTGAGTTTATAGAACCTCTTGCAAGCCTACATGCTTTATAAGTTTCTTCTGTAAAGGTATGGAACCTAAGACTATGCTATTCACGTAAACCTAAACAACATTGCTACTGTTGCCAGGAGTCGATATCACTCTCTTGAAATGGTCTGAGGAACATACTATTTTAAGGGTAAACTGTGTCCACAAAGTTTCCATACAATCCTATCCTGCATCTGTTATGGAAAAAGAAGACCAACCCGAGTTGAGACAACCTTCTCTTGATGGTTCAGTGGAGGTACGGCAGTAGTCTTTTCAGTCTCCCAGAACTGAGATGTATTGGTAGTAAAGGAGACCCTATTCCGCATAAGGCAAGCAAGTTGTCATAATTAGCGGCTAATCAGTGTATAAATTAGATTCGGCAGTGACTTCAGCATCTCCCCAAAGACCCCTTCCAGATTTAGAATGTACTGTAGAGACCATGGATTTAATCAGAAACCTTCCAATTTGTGGAGCAGTGACTAAGCCACACCTGCTCTATGCTACGGATCAAAATTAAACAAGAATATCAAAGAATAACAACAATCAAGAATGTTATCAACTTTAAATAAATTTGGCCTATTTGTCATATTTAAGCTGAGAAGAAATGTTGCTCATCTTTTTTTTATTACTAATCATTTAGGTTCAAACGGGAAATTAAAAGACAACTGAGGCAGTTTTGGGGGTAGATTTAAAGAACTCAAAAGAATGTTTTTATATCGATTGACTGGAAAAATAAACAAAGATACTGAACATATATTTGGACCACGCTAAATTAGTTTTTTTTGCAATAATTCCTCTTGTTTCATTTAGATACTCAAGATAAAAAGTAAATCATTCTGACCAGGACTCAGAGACATCACACTGAAAACCAGCGGATCCTCAGTGAAAATCACTAAAAGTTCAATGAAATCAAAGGCACCGGGATAATCATTTAAAAAAATCTTTATTTCCATTTTTGATGAACAAAAAACATGTGGGTGCTCTTTATCACTTTCACATCAAATCATGAAGAACAGAGTGGGCCTGTGCACCAAAAAATGAAAAAACTAAATCTTAATAATGCTTACTTGTGTACCTTACAAAAATATGTGATTGGCTGTTTATCATTGGTTCCAATTCGAGTGTTAGAGCTGCAGAGATCAACCAGAATGTGCTGATAATCATCTATACACATCACTCCTCTGTAAGGGGGTGGGGATGCCAACAGAATCAGAGAGGTGATTCCAGTTTAATCTTCAAACTTAATATTTCACATGGGACTGATTGGTTCATTCACATAATGTTTTAGGTTCAGCAGTTCATTGTGTTCTTGGTGCTCACAGAGCAGATGTACCAAAGGGCAGCAGAGCAATACCCTGGGACTCATCACGTCCCCTTCCTCAGCAGTGTCACAGCTCCTGTTTCAGATCACCAGCACTGTTTCCCCTCACATCTGGCTTCTTGCCCTCTGCCTTCTTACCTTTTTTCTTGGTTTTGATTTCATTCTGCGGCTTGTTTTTGGAGTCATCCTTACTGGTTGCTTTCCCTGGAAATACTTGTCCCTCCACAGTTACATCTGCACAACGGTCCTGGGCGACAAGGAAATCCTTAACTTCCCAGGCCATGCTACCGTCCCGCAGCATAAAGATCACCCGGTTTGAGCCCACCACGAACCTGAAAGAGGAATAAAGCAGGTGTTTAATTCTGAGGTTGTAAGCCCCATCAGCATACGCAGTCTGTTCCATTCTAGTCTAAAATCTATGCTGCTGGCAGCTTTGAGCACCATGCAAGTACTTATGAGAACCCCCCTGGATCCTGTTGGATATATAAATCTGAGTGTAAATCTCTCTGTGTTGCTCCATCCTGAGCAGGAGGATCAGATATCAGACTGGAAATTTCCAGCTGGGGTGGTAGGGGGGCCACCATGGGCTGATTCTCTCTTGGGTCTGTTGTGACACATCATCTTCAAACCAAAAAAGATCCAGCTTTGTTCTAGGAGATTAAAGGCCCCTCAGTCCTTTTCTTTTCCGCAGGCTGAGTTTCAGGCTGCTGAGGGGCTTTCAGCTCTGCCACACAGAGAAACTTTTCCATTCATCTTAAAATCCAACCAACAGATTTGACATGTCATTGCTTATGCTGGCCCTGTGGTGTGTCCTCAGCCCAGGGCAATTGAACAATGTGAATGTATCATTGAATATACCAGTGAGCTTTGGCTGCTTTCCTTTGTGTCTGAGAGGGTTTGGGGCCCTGTTTAGTGCTTTATGGGTCTGATTTGACAGTCACAGTCATAGCTGCTTGACCACTGATGGCCCTGCTGCAAGCTGTCTGATCACCTGTTTCCAAATCCCAAGTTAGAAACCTGAGTGTAACTGATGGTTGCAGAGAGCTTAGAGCTGTTACTTCTGTATATTTATTTGTGCCTCTGAGAAGAATGGCTAAGCAAAAAAGTTGAAATGCTTAAACGTATCAGTGATTAGGAGCTATTACTGCATATATTGAGTTGATTTTAGATAAAAGATGATGGACAGTTGGTGCAAGTTAGTTAGAAAGCTTAAGAGAAGTCCTGATATTAATTATTAAAACACTTTCTGCATATACTGTCATCAACCATATTTGATTATTTATTTTGTATGAAACCTCCTTAACATTCCAGCTCTCTCCTTCATAAACTGTTATCCTGTCAGCATACAGCGCAGGCTGTACATGGGGCTCTGAGTCTGCATGCCAAGGGAAGACAGTATTTATTCAATCTTTTAACCAGCCAATACTACAACTATGATTGATATTCAGTACCTCTGAATGTCAAAGTTGGCGTTAAAAAGGCTGCCCTGCCACAGGCCTGTTATCTCCTCCGTTTCCTTCTCGGTGGGATCTCCAGAGACAGTAGCAAATACCATCAGGGTCCGGCCTTTCTTCGACATCTTCAGTAGCTCCTCTGGCTTGGAGGGGTCCACGTTCGAAAAATCAATGGGAGGAGGAGACCGTTTGTGCTCGGGAAGGTCCCCCTCTTCAATGTCATCATCTTCCTGTAAAACAAGGAGATCACGTCACATAAGAGCGTGTGGACATCTACAGGGAACAAAACTACGGGCACCATCAATTACTTTAACACATGATGTACAACGTGTTAAAGTGTGTGACACTTGTGCTCGAAAGTAAAGTGTGGTGAGAAGCTAACTCGCTGTGTGAGTGGGGAGAAGCCGTGCTCTGACCTCCCACTGCTCGAGGAGCCGCGCCATGTCCGCATCATTGTAGTCTCGAATGTCCTTCTTTTTCTTGACTTTGTCTTTGCCCTCCGCCGCCACACCACACAGAAAACAAAAGTACAACACGAGCAGCATACACCTCCACGTAATGTCGGACGCCATGCTTTTACAGATGGTACGCTGCGATTGGCTGACAAGACCACTGGTCACATGACCGGAGAGGGCGTGACAGGATGCCGAGCAGGTCCTGGGTGAACTTCACAGTAAAGTCCGAATGAAGCAGGTATAAACTACGTAAAATAAAGAAGTAAAAAGACGGTAGGGATGCGCATTGACGTCATCACATGTCCATGTTTCAGACAGAACTGCAGTCCTATTCTGTATTTCACACACATACCTGAAACTCTCCTCTTTAAAGTAATGTCACATCTGGATAGTTTATGTGGCTGTTAAACCAATCTCTAAAAACCCAGTATTCTGTACAGGTTTTAAGGCGAAAATGTGTTGAAAGTCATTTAAATAACATGAAGTAAACTCAACTTGTTAAAAAAAAAAAAAAGTGTTCCCACTGTAAAGATCTTTCTTGTCAGTGTGATTTTTTGCAAGTTTCAACAAAATAAAAAGGTGCTGTATATTTATTGTCAGGCACAAGAAAATAATATCACAGCAAAAAAACAGTATTTAATAAAAAAGTAAAATATATTCAAAGATTGCACTTGTGTACATATGTACATATTGCACTGTTCCACTTGAGTTCTGTATTTCACCTTGAAGAAAAGGTATGTTACAAATAGTATTACTTAAGGCTTAAGGCTCCAAGAGTGCTCTCAACCCTCTGATCACTTTAGTAGGTATACACGCCATGTACACAGGTTACCTTATTGTTGTCCTTAACTTTTGCTTTTTTTTTCTCAGCAGGTATCCCTGGTGTCATAGGGCTTGTCCCTTTTCCCCTCTCATCTCAACCCATCTTAACCATCTCCATTAAGGTAGATGGATTAGATTGGATTTTAATTAGAACTGATTGGTCTGTAATTATCTGCTTTTGACTATATTTGACTATATATGTGAGGATTACTTTTATATTTTTCTTTTTTTACTTGCCTATTGCAGTCAGTAGTTACTAATGCTTTTTTCAAATTATTATTTGTAAATAACATCAAACTATATGACCCAGAGGAATGGGACCAAACAAATGAGGCCGCATAATATGGAGACACAGATCAATAAAAAACAATGTGTGAAGGCCAGAGGATTTTGTGTGGTTGTAGAGGTCACAGATCAGCTTCACTGACATGGAATGGAAAGCTGTTTCCTCTCTGACTGACCCCACCCAATGGAACAGTGCCATACACAGCTGTAGGTTCCTGTGAGAGGAGAAGGAACGTTCTCAGAATATCTGCTGAACAAACTGAAACCTAGAAGCTCATAGTGAAAACTGAATTCATTTCTCACAATATGAAATTGATCATTGATTTATTCTTGATATTTCTATGAAATAATCACATTGCTTGCTCATGTTTTGAGTAAGAAATGGCTGCCAGTAACAGCCATAATCACTTATGCAACTACACAATCATCATTGCTCTTCTTTCAACATGTTTTAGAGGGAGTTTAAATATTTAAATTGTGCCTGATCACAGCAGACTGTTTCTAACTAAAGTGTATTGTAATAATGCTGTATTGTAAGAATGCAGCTTTTCCACTATCATTTTCCTGTTTTCATTATTATTGTGAGAATGCTGTTAAGCAGGATTTAATCATTTAAACCTTTAAACTTTTTCAAGAGACTGTTTTTCTTTCAAAATTCTTCAGCTTCTCTTTATGTTATATACATTACAGTTTTTCCCATTTACAATGCAAATTAAGGCCTTCCACTTATTTTTATTTTATTTTGAACCCTTCTACCATTGTTCCCATCATCTTTTTTCTGAAAAGCATTAAAATGTTGTTGACTGTGTATAATTTTCAGATTACTTCTTGCGCTCTTCAGGTATTTGTTGCTAATTTTGTACTTTTTCCAGTTTCTCAAGCAACTCCAGCTGTATTAATTCTGCAGATGTTCGGGTGATTCATTTGGACTTTTTTAATGAGAACGCTTTCTGTTTTGTCCTCAGCTGTTCGATTTACAATTACAAATTCCTCTTAAGCTGTTATGATACAATTCTATATCTACCTAAAACCTAACAAATAAAATATTTGTAACACTTTCTCCACCACATATCGATATTTCCCCCAAAGTGTTATCAAATAAAGTATCTGAGGCTCTCCAGGGTTCCTTAACATTATGTGCACAGCCCGGATCCAGATTGCTCCAAGAGAACCCAACTCTTATTGTTGAAAGCATAAGCTTCCCGTCCTGTTAGCCGCTAAGCTAGCCTTTCGTCTGACGCCACTGTGGTGTTACATGTCAGTGCGACCGCAAACGATATCCAACGATTAAGCCTCCAACAAACTCTCATAATGTGACTACGAATTTCCTTCAATACGTCCTCAGTGTAAGGCAAAAAGTAAGCTGCTGTCTCCCGGGATAGCTGCTCCTCAGCAAAGGACTTCTTGAGCCGCCCCGTAGCTACAGCTGTGGCCGGTCTAGCAGCGGCTTGGTGGACCACACCCTCCCCGCTTCCTCATAGTAATGTAGCGGGAGCGCTCAGCTTCACTTTTAATTTCTGGGAATAACATCCACTTCCTCTGTCCAAACTTTCAGAGTGCCGGTTTCACGGCAGGCGAGTTTGAAAGTTGGCGACCGCTGCCTGGCATGGATTTGAGAAACGAGTCACTTCAGAGGATATGCGGAGCTCTGAACTCTCCGGTCCCGGGTTGAACCGCGCACAGGGAGAAGGAGGAGGGCGGACTGACGGACGATGCAGAGGCAGCCGGAGCTTCTGGTACTTTCTAACCCGAGGCTCCATTTAAAAAGGAAGAGATTAAAGGAGGACTAAGGGGGGACGTGTGTGTTATCGGGCCGCAGCCTCCTTGTTGAAGTTCGCACGGGAAACTGGTGAAACGATGGTGCTGGAAGGGAAGGCAAAGCTCCCCGCTGTTCAGAAGAGCTGCGCCATGTGTGGAAGCATCATGAGTGCGGCAGGCGGCTCACACTTGCCGGTAACAAGTTGGACAGGATCTCGGTGCTGTGTCAGGATACTTGTGACGCCAGTGGGCACGAAATGAAACTTTGCTGACAGTGTTCTAAGAGAGTGAAGAAGGGTGTTTTTCGGCAGTTATGGTGAAAAAGACTTTTGTTTAGGAAGTAGCGTTAATTTGGATGCTGACTTGGGGCTCCAGATGACGATATTAAATTGTGTGATCGTTTGAAGTAAAAAAAAAACAACCTGTGAATTGTGTTCCACTAAAAGCTTGGACTACCAGTAGGATATCACTTATTGTTTGTGTTGTCAGGGCATTGTTATGAAATTTCTCCTTCAAAGCCTTTAGCTCCTGACAGGGATTATCTCAGTACCCTCACTGCTAAGACAGACTGTGCTCATTGATCAGTGGTTTGCTGTTTCCATTGTGTGTCATTTTAAACAGAGCTGATAATGTTTATTTGAAGGATTTTAAAGGACTGTTTGGCCAGTTTATTTTTAGTTGGGAAAACACAAAGAGCTGTGGCAGCAATGACATAAACAGGAAAATGCAGTCTGACAGCTCCAAATAAGTTAACCTTTCCAGTAGCACAGTGTGACCTTCCCCCCTGACCGCCCCCTTTATAATGGCTACTTGTGGCTCTGGTAAATCCTACCGAGAGGGATCCAGCAACACTCTGGGGGGCACCATGCAACAGAGGAAGAGGCTCTCTTCCATCTGCGACACCTGTAAAGGAAAGGTGCAGCTGGTGGCTGACCTCCTTCTGCTGTCCAGTGAGACCAGGCCTGTCTTGACATCTGAAGGCGTTCCACTGGCTGACACCTTTGACCAGTGCAGGGACACAGTCATCGCCAGGACCAAAGAGCTCTCTATCCTGACGCATGACATTCAGAGCCAGCTCAACATGGGGCGCTTCATGGAGGTGGGGGACCGGCTCCTGGAGATGGCTGACTTGGTGGTGTCTTTGACTGAGTGCTCAGCCCACGCAGCTTATTTGGCTGCTGTGGAGAGCCCCAGCTCTCAGCCCTCTCTGCCAGGCTTGGTGGACCGCTACAAAGTGACCCGCTGCCGGCACGAAGTGGAACAGAGTTGCAACATCCTCCGAGTTACACCCCTGTCAGAACTCACCCCCCAGCTCCTCCTCGAGCTATCACAGAACATCTCCACCAACCTCAAGACTCTTACAGACATCTCGTCGCTGGCTAGCGAGAGGTCCAGAGACAGATTTGCTAAGGAGCAGTTCAAACTGAGCGTTAAGAGCATGAGCACAAGTGGCACAGCATTACTTGCCTGTGTCAAAGAAGTAAAAACCCAGCCCAGTGAGCTGACTAGGAATCGGTGCGTGCTGTTCAGTGCAGCACTAGTGACAGCGGTCAGTGCACTGGTGGGGTTTGCCACTGAGCCACAGTTCCTGGGAAAGGCTGCAACTGTGTCTGTGGATGGGAAGGGGGTTCAAACTGCAGTTTTAGGGGGGGCCATGAGTGTGGTGTCTGCATGTGTCCTCCTCACTCAGGGCCTGAGAGACGTCGCCCAACACCCTGAGAGCAGCACCAAAATGGCAGACTACAGGGAGCGGCTGCGGAACTCGGCATGCGCTGTGTCGGATGGCTGCACCCTGCTCACTCAGGCTCTCAGAGAGCGCTCTTCTCCAAGGACTTTGCCGCCCATCAACTCTCATTCTGTGAATTAGTTTTAGAAAAGGATGTGATGTCTTTGTCCCTCTGTTGTTTTAGTGACCCCATTTTTCAGGTTTAGGGGTTCCATCCTTGTGTCTGAGGCTCTCTGAAACAACAGCGTCAGGGTTTTGAGTTGCGCTGGAAGTGACTGAAACCCTGTGAGAGCAGAGCCCTCTGAGCCTGATCGAGCATCAGCTGACAGCTCTGTGTCTCCCACAGACAGCAACTTCAGTCCTGAAAAGTTTACCTCATTTTCAGCCCGGTGGAGCTGGTGGCCTCCATCATGGATGTAGCCTGGCTGTGTGAGCTGAGCTGCTAGCTCAGAAGGAAGCAACCGCAGTGGCTCAGTGCTTGTCTGTTTGTTTGTTTTCAGCAAGTGTGAATTCTAAACTGTTAAAAAAGCTGCTGTGAGTGTGTGCCAAGGTTTTACACTATTTACCAGTCTTCACTTTGTATTTTCAAGTGTTTTGACCTTGCATATAATGGAGTATTTATTTCAACTATTAAAACTGTTGTTTCTCATATGCTTGCTGCTTGTTGTTGAGATCTTTGGTTGGGTGTCCACAGTAATGGAAGCACAGCTGCAGATTTTGTGATTACACACTGTCCTGATGAATGGTCAGGAATGGAGATGTTATGCTCACAGCTTGCAGTTACATTTTACCAGACTTTGTAACGTAATAGAGTTGAGTTTAGCTGCAGTGCTGACATACACACCTCACATTTCTCATATTTAAGAAAAGTTTATATGTTTTATACATAAAGCATTTAACATTATAAAAAATAAACTAAGTTGAGTGACACATTGATAACAAGGGGACATGTGGATTTGTTTGAGTTTTTATACTTTCAGAAAGGGAATGCAGAGCAGGGTCAGAAAGTGTTTTGAACATTTATTTTAGTAAAAGTAGCTCTGAAAGTTTTTTAAAGCTCTCTGTGGGCCATTCGGAACCCTGTCCTCTACACCTACCCGGCTATACCCAGTCTACCAGAAATCACATTGTCTGCTGTATTCATCAGGACCAGAGCTGAATGTTTTTGAACAGGGCACATGTAGCCCTGACTCCGGTTTGTTTTTATCACATAAAAGGTAAGTAATTGTGTTATTCACTCTGATGCCCTCAGATGGGAATTGGTGTCGGGTCTGGTGCCAAGGAATTGTTAGATTTGTGTAGAATTGAGACACACTGTAATGCAACGAAGCACTATGTTTCTACAAATGAAATACATCATAATGAGGAATCAGAATTTATTCATACAGGAACACTTTCATAGCAGCTTGTGTGCTTTATGACAGAAATATATAAATAAAAAACAATGAGAAAATTAGAAGATTTCACACACCATGGAAACCTTTTAGGACCAAGATATTAACTTTTTTTCTGAAACTTACTGACGTCGGGACTCATGTTTGTCAGATAATGGCACTGCTGTAGTCTCTTACCTGTTGTTCATGAACTAATCCATCAGTTTACAAGTTTGTCATAACCACAGGATACATTTACAGAGTGCACGTGCCATTGCATATGTTGCACATGCAATAACCAATACATCAGTATGAAAACAGATATTATTTATTTATGGCTTCCAGCATGGTATTAAAACTGTCTTTCAAATCATAGTATCTATATTAAGTTGCGAAACCTCAATCAGAAGAACCCCACACATTATGGATTTATACTTAGAAAAAAAATATTTTATGAATCACGATACCAAACTAATTTCTTGACAGTGGAAATACAATTGTATGTTTTAAACTAGAATATGCTTTCTCACAGCATAAGCTCCCTGTCATGCATGTTTTTGACGTGCCTCTATTTGCTGTGTGGCTGTGTCCAGGTTGTACAGCAACTCACCCACAAACAGGGATGGTCTCCAGCCTCCCGTCTCCACTCTGAACAGAGCGAAGTAGCTACAGAAGATGATTGCATAATATAAGACTGTTAAAAGTAGAACTTGGTCCTGGCTAAAGTCTGTCAGAGGGAGACTGTAAGTCTAGAATCCAGTGGTTTTGTGAGAGGATGTTCATGCTGTTACTGTTTACAGTTGCTGTTATCAATGGTCCTTTTGAGCTGAAGTAAAAGATTTACAGAGAGTTGCCCCCTCATCAGGCTCATCACAGCCAATCAAGAGGTAAAATAAACACAAACTGGACACTGAGTAAAACTTTAAAAATCATAAATGTAGGAAAAAATCATAAATGTAGGAAATATTGAGGAAGAACACAGAGAAAGGGGATCATTTTAAAACAAAGAAAGCATTTTAATTTGGAAATCAAAGCCAAGTAGAAAAAAGGCTGTTAGATTGGATTTAAAAATTAGGCAGTTTTGCAGGGTAACCTTTGAGGACATTACTAAGGGCATACACCAGACCCTCTGTGTGTTCATTTTGACAAGACAACTTGGAAAAAATCTAATTATACAAAGGTCTCCTGATGTACAGAAACAAAGTGATGTTTAGAGGCAAGATGTAGCATTCTGCACCAAGTGCAGATAAGACACAGAAGCTAGCTAACACCAACATCCAACCAAAACCCTAACTGTTGTGTGCACCTCCTCAGAAAATTGATGTTTTGTAATCAACTCTTCAAAATTCCCACAAATAACAGCCATCAGCCCCCCGCTGACAGAATCTGCTTTAAGCTCATCACATTATTGTGTGAAATATTAATGGTCCTTTGTTCCCAGCCCAGAGACTCTGTGTTACCTCAACCCCTGTAGATCTGTAGACTCCAGCCAGGCTTAGCAACCAATAAAAGCTCCTCATAGGCAGGAGCCTTTCCCAGCTGACAACGGGCGAGAGGCGAGGTACGCCCTGGATAGGTCACCAGTTCATCGCAGGGCCACACAGAGACAGTGGAACTCTCTACTCACTCAGTTTATCTGTTTAACTAATTTCAAATCACCACTTACTCTTATAATCCTTTTTCCAAGAAACCGTTTACGAAAAAAAAAGTGTGAGGCACAGATGTGCGTGAGTGACTACATATACCTGTACAGCTGTGTTTACAGAAATCAGTTTAATCTTTATGAAGAATTCTGTTATTTTCAGAACCACCCAAGCTTTCATTTTTATGAGATAGTAAATTGTTATTGAGAATAGGGACTATTTAAAGCTAAGTTACTTACTAAAAAATATAATGCTATAGTTTCTCAAAGGGGCACAGAAAACTGAGCATTTGGAACAAAATAACATAACTCCAAATAAGAACATTGGAAAAAGTGGGGAACCGCAGAGAGGTCCTCCTGCTGAAAGCAAAGACTTTGTCAGAAATGCCATTTCAGTCCAGGGAGAAGCGTTAATTCACTAAATTTGAATTAACCGCACTAATCTGTGAACCCCAAAATATTGTAACTGCAGAAACGCAAACAGTTTTTTAGGGGGGAAAGTATCAAATCCATGCAATAGTTTTTTAACATGACTCCTTGACAGAATGTTCCTAATCTTGGAGATTTTACAAAGGTAAAAGGAGTTCAAAGGATAACTGTAGAACTGTAATTTCTTCATAACAGAAAAAAATGTATGTTATGGATGAGAAATGGAATGTGCAGTGACACATACTGACAAACTACTGACTTTAAAAAAATAATTTATTCATGTTTTACTCTTTCTCTTGGTCTTAGCCTTCCTGTTTTCAGAGAAACCAAAACTGAGAATCTGCAACGGGAAAACCTATAGTCACTGCTATCAGGAACGGCTTCCTTCACATGACAAACTGCTGGAGTTATAATTTTGTGCAAGAAGGTTTCGCCCATTTCCTGCTAGAGGGGGGAAACACTTGCCTATCCTTTTTCCCAAGGGAGCCCATCCCACAGCACAGGAAACACCCATCCTACACACAACCATGCTGACCTGGTCTGGCAGCTGCCTCATGATTTCTTATGTGTACATCTTAAATAACTTCATTTGAAATCATTTAGCTTTTTGTGGAACCAGCAAGTTGATAAAAAAAGTTATATATATATATATATATAGAGAGAGAGAGAGATACAAACTGATGCATTGGATGTTGGGAGTTCACAAAGCCGAATGTAGGAGACTCTGCCTAACTTTGAACACCACATCTTTTATTGAGTTTCAGATGGTCAAAACATCTTTGCACATCTGATTCTGTATGTTTCTGAAAACATAGTACCGCCATTCGATTTGGCACAGTGCATTTACCTTCTCCACATCTGTTAAACCTCTTTACTCCTTTCGAATGGTTATTCTCAAAAATGTTTTTGTTCTTAAAATCAGCCTGTAGCTTAGTTCAGGCTTCTGACACTATGTTTCCCTCACCCAAGGTTAAAAACTTGTGAAAAAATATCTGAAAGAAGAATAGCTGGAACTGGAATTTAAGGGACCAAGACTTAACAACCGCACAAGGTGTTCAATTTAATAATATAAAGAATGGTGAACAAAAGGTCAAACTTCAATGCAATGTAACTCAAATAATATAAAAGTCAACTGAGGTCAACTGAACAGCAACCAAACACAAGCAAAATGGAGATACAGAACCATGGCTGCTGAAGTAGAAGTTGGCTTGCCCTAAACTTCCCACATGAAGGAAGAACATAAATACGACAAAACACAAAACCTAACAAATAAAAGCAAAATAATATTTAACTTAATACAAATAAAAAATATATTTAAAATGACTAAATAACTTCAGTGTTACCTTAACTTAGCTTAAAAAAATAACGCCTCTTCCTCAGTCTTTGGAACAGACCATTGTTCTGAGGCTTCCACCTCAAGCTGGATTATAATTGGGGCACAAGGAAGTAATCCGGATGTGAATACAATGGACAGAAATGCAATAATTTGAATGTGCAGAAAAAGATTAAGGGAACAATAGTGGAACAAAAAAAAGTGACAGACCCTACATTTTATTTGTAAATGGCTGAAATGTAATGGGTCAGCACATTGGCCTCGATGCAAGAGGGTTTGAGTCCTCGGGGGAACCTTTCTGTGTGAGGTTTGCATGTCCCCCCCTCAAGGTCCTCCAGCTTCCTCCCACTGTTCAAAAACATACACGTTAGGTTAACTGGACACTCCAAATTGCTCCTATGACCATGAGTGTGTGTCCATTTGTCTCTGTGTTTGAGGCCACTCCCACCTCTCGCCCATTGTCAGCTAGGATATAGTCCATCCCCCGACCCTGTTGGAAATAAGCAGTGCAGAAAATGGATGGATGACATAACAGGTTAAGTGCAAGTTTTAATTTGATCAAATCAACACTGAAGACATGAGACCATTTTAGATTCATATTCATGCATTTAGCAGACGCTTTTATCTAAAAAGAGGGTTTAACATTCAACTACAACACCAGTTACACACTTACAATACCTTGAGTGCAATATGCTAGAAGATGATTTAACATTAAGGATTTAACATTTAATTATCACATAGATTGCACAAGTACCATAAATTAGTGTTATATGCTATCAGGGAAGAAATGCATTCAGAGCTTTCAGGACAAGAGATTTAAGATTCAAGACAATAGATTCAAGGATTTCTTGAAGGAAGAAAGAGAATCTGATGCTCTGATAGAGCTTGTAAGGTCAGAGATTGATTATTGATTTTCTCTTTACAAATTAGCCTGTAGTGTCAATCTAAGATGTCAGAAAATGCATTTTCACTATTGTGTGAAATGCACGATACACGAACAGCACAGTTTCCCTTTCTATTGTCCACGTGGGAAAGAGTTTTGTGGAGCGTGGGGTCTATGGTGGCCTCCGTTGATATGCCTGGGATGTAGGCAAACTGTAATTTGGTGAGTGCCCCTGGTGGCCCCCTGGCTCCTTGGGGGCCCTCTGATGTGTCCGGGTCGCTGGTGGTGGGGCTCGTGGGGCGGTGTTCTTCTCTGGCCCTGGGGGCTGCGTGGGCTGGCCTGGGGGATGGTGGGCCCAGGGCCAGGCCGTTGCGAATGAGGTGGCTGCACGGTGTGTGTGTGTGCGATGCGTGTGCCCACCACCCATTTCCCTCTTTTTTTTTTTTTTCCCCCCAATTACTTATTTTTCTGGAAGGGCCCTGCGGGGGTGGCGGGTGGGTTTGCCTCCAGGAGATGGGGCCGCCCTGTGGCTGCGGAGGGCCAGGGCTGTTGGGCCCCCTGGCCCGTTGTGGATCCTGGGCAGTCTGGTACAGCTTGACTGCCCTACCCGGACAGGCTATGTCCCTCCCGGCTCACACCCCCCTACCCTTCGGGCTCCAGAACACAGATCACACTCACTCATGTAGGGTTTGGGGGGCCATGGGGGATCTGCGGGGTACAGCTAAGGGTACCACCTAGGTGGTCCTCTTTTCTGTGCCCCGTGGCACCTTCATCCTCCCTGTTTTATCAGCACTCTAGACACTACTACCCATCTACCCATACACATACACACCTATAGGTACAGGGGGGTGGGTGTGCTGAGTGGGGTCGGGTGAGTGGGACCCCTCAGGTGGTGGGGACTGCTTGTGGGACCTCGCTCGGGGACTCTGCAAAGCCGCCCAACCCTGCTGTTTTAAATGCTTAGTAGACATGGAGGACCTCTGCCCATCAGGAACAGAGTTGTCCTCAACTCTCACCCATCAGGGACCCAGAGGGACGGGGGGGGGGGTCTCCTTGCGCCCTTCGCCTTCTGGGTTGGTGCCCAGTCGTCTCTGTGGTTGTCCTACTGGGATCTGTGCTCGGGTGGCTGCTGGGGGAATGGGTCTGGGGGCAACTCGCTGCCCTCTGCGGAGCGCTGGATGGGTGGCTTCGGCTGGTGGCCCTTTTGCACTATAACTGAGCACAATCTGGGAAACCTGGGCTGTGGATTCTCACACACACGCACAGTAAGTTACCCAGACACACCCCTCCTTAGGCTTCTGTACAGTTTCTGCACAATTCTGAGAAGATCATTAATGTCCTGCAACCAGTGTTGTTGCTTTTGTTGCTTGTTTGTTCTTTTGTCTTCCCTGTGCCCTTTTGCAGGAGCTACAGGTTCTCCACTCGGATTACCCACAAGGAACAGTGTCCTTTTTGCAGACATAGCAGCTGGTTGTATGGTCTTGTTGTCTTCCTTTCTTCTTCTTTTTTATATTTTTTTCTCCCCCCTCTCTCTCCTTTCCACTACTCTTCCCTCCGCCCTGTCCCTCTGTCAGGTTCGGCATTATTGGACACATGGAAGTTTGGTAACAAAAATGAATAAATAAAGAAGTTTTGGGTAATCAAGGGGGGCTTCTCACTAACAAAGCCTCCCTTGGCAAAGTCATTTTGTTCAGCATAGCACGGTACTAAGATTTCAGTTCTGCTGCCATAATCGTGAACAGGACAAGGTAAAAATAATAAAATAATAATAATAATAAAAATTTAAAAAGTAAGCTTTTTTCTGTTTTAAAACAACATGGTCATAAAATGAAATGCTTTAAGAAATGCCTTAAAGCTGTAGAACAAAATAGATTTGGTTAAAAATATATCTGTTAAAAACAGTACAAGACAGTAAAGATGATCCAGTACAAACAAACTAAATGCCTCCCAACCGGGATGTAGAGAACTAGAAATAACAACACATTTTATGTTTTTAAAACCATATTGTGAGTTTTTCTAACAAAGAACCAATCGTGTTCTATTACAATAATCTTTTTCAATGTTTTCCTTGAAAAGCTTCACCTTTTAGTCACTTTGACTGTTTGTCCAGAGAAATGATCCAATGATCATATGATTAGCTATTCATATTTTGGACACGAAAAATAATTTTGCCTGAAAAGTTTGTATATGAAGTATATCTCTATAACGCATACAAGGGGGAAAAATCCTTATATGTATGTAGTTTTATCCTTGTGATAATACACACCTGTGCATTTGGGGAAATGTGTTCTTTCAAACAAGGGAGTATGGACTATGCCAACTCAACTCTCATACTTCATAACTCCTATGAATTTGGAGCCATTTGTTCATTGTTTACCAAAGTCACCTGTGACAACAGATTATTTTAGAATTGTCATAGAAGTATGATATTTTACAACAAAGAAGATCTTTTAAAAAACAAACATCTTTGTAAAAAAAAGTGTTCTGTTATACAATAATGAAGAAGCAGAATTGTAATACTGCATTATGTTGAACACATTTGCCTTGCCAAGGGAAGTTTTATGGATGAAAAGCCCCTCTTAATTAGCAATAATGCTTATTATTCTATTGTAGTTATAATACTGGTAGTGAAAAATACCAAAAGCGATAGGCGGACAGGAAACGAGGGTGAGCCATGACAAAGAGATCACACAAAAAAGGAGACAGATCTTTCACAGTTTGTTATCACTGACTCCTACCAGCAATGCCTAATCATTTAATGCCACTCACTTTTTTGTGTATTTAAACCCTCAGTCTCATCTGCAGTGACAGATCGTTTGATTGCATTTCCACAGAGTTCCAGCATTCATTTAAATAGCAAAGCAATGTTGGTGCTCAATGCTCTCTGGTGTTATCTAGTGGTTAAAAGTATGAATAGCATCTTGGATGTCCAATTGAAATTAAATGCTTTATTATTATTGCCCTCTGTGTTGAGTTGACAGCTTCTGTTTAACCTGTTAAGAACCTGCATACACATACCTGGACAGAATATTTCAGCACCATGTCTTTTTAAAAACATTTTTTATACATTTTATTCATTGAGTTTTTATTTAATATGACATACATTTAATGTATTTATTTATGTTTATTATGTTAATTGTTTATATTAAGGTATTAATGTACTAAATACATTGAATGTATTTTTCTTATAATTTTGTATACTCCTCGTAATCAGCATGTGAACCAAAACCAAAAACTGCACACAAAAGCTCAGGTCTTAGGAAGTTAATGTCATGTAACAGTTCTGTCTGTATCAGGCTACTGTTATGATGCTTCGAAAATGTACAGTGTGTAACCCTTTGTACAGTATGTTTCTTGATGTTTGCAAACATATGTTAAAAAATCTGCCGCTCGTGGCTCCTGGGGGGCCTCTGCCCTATCCCCGTGGGGGGCTCGGTTGGGGGGCTCTCTCTGTGGCCGACTGGGGGGGGCCCGGTTGTCTCCATGGGGGTCTCCCTGGTCTCGGTGCTCCGGGGGGCCGCTGGTGGACCGGGTCTGGGGTCCTCTCTGCCTTCTTCAGATTGCTGGAGCGGGGTCGGTGGTGGCTCCCCCTATGCATGCTTAGCTGAGCACAATCTGTGTGAAACCTGGGTTGTGTGTTCTGCACGTCAGCGCTTATACCCACCCACACACACATTAACTAATTTGCCCAGACACACACCTTTGAGCCTCTGCGCAGTTGCCGTACAAAATTAGAAATATATCCTGTCTGTCATTACTATCAGTGTCGTGGCGGCCTTCAGTTTTTGCTGCCTGTTTGTGTGTCTCTTTCTTGTGTCTGCTTGCAGGTGCTTCTACAGGTTCTCCCCCGGGTTTGTCTGCAGTATTATTTTGCTGTTAGTGTTTGTTAGTTCGTGTGTGTCTCCCCATAGTGTTTGTTTGCAGGTTCTCCCTCGAGTTTAGCTACGGTGACTACAGGACATTTTTCTACAGATACAGCAGCTGGATGGATGGTTTTGTTGTCTCTCTTTCCTTTTTTTTTCTCTCCTTTCTTCCTGTTTTAGGAATCTCTTTCTTTTTTCCCCTTTCCTATCCCCCGGTCATGGTTGGCATTAGCCATATTACTTATGTAACAAAAATAAATCCTAAATATATAATAAAGCAGTATGGGATGATCAAGGGAGGGTTTTCACCCTGACAGGCCTCCCTTGGCAAAGCAAAAGTGTCGGGCACAGCACGGCACTCAGATTACAACTCTGTTGCTATAATGCCAAACACAACAAGGGGGAAAAAAAAAAGAAAAAAGAATCATATAAGCTTATATATGCTTGTACCGTGAGGTCCCAATTTTCACATGTATTTGAATTAAATTAATCTATGTATATCATATTGGAACTTATTTTTACTGTATTTTTTGTGTAATTTGCTTGACCTGGTCAAACTCATGAACCAGGGAGTGAAAGCAAAATTATTCCAACTTTAGGGGCAACAGAGTTTTAAAAATGTAAATATATGAACCTACCTGATTGACCGAAATCAATTCAAAGTATTGCCACATGGCAGAACGTCCTCTCTTCCTCGCTGGCTCCATGCCTCTCAATATGTCAATCACAATCTTCGCTATTTGCACAATATTTCCACCAAAACTCATGAAAAATGATGAGTCACCTCTCCGCATCGTGTTCGGTACCAAGCCAATGAAGCTTTGGACATCATTAATCACATGACTTTTGCCAAATAAATCAATCTTTGACACAGTGCTTCTGACGTAGTGCGTCGTTGTTTTTTATACATGCTTAAAACGGACCATCCATAGAAAAAGCTAATAAACCACCCCAACCACTTGTGAACATACACTCAACCGTGAAAGGAACCCAGCACCAACCGTTTGCACAGAACAAAGGACCAATCACCCTGAAGACCTTCCACCACCTTCACCTCTCAGCCTTAACTCTAACATGCACTGATTTTCCCTTGTGCAATCCATATCCATGTGCAACATGTACTCTTATGTGCTCTTGTACTCTTTTAATCTGTACACACCACTTATTACCAATAAAACCATATTTATTTATTACAGCTATATTCCTCATTGGCTGTGAACCTTATAACCTTATAATCTTGTGAACATGCTTATATTGTAAATATTTTCTTTTCTATCTTTCCTATTTTGCATTGTTTTTGGTGGCTCTAATCTCGTTATACTATGTATAATGAGAATAAAAACATTCTGAAATGTTCTGAAATTTAGTAAGCTTGGTCGTCATTTACTACTCATTTTATAAATGAACTGCTTTAAACTACTGAGAGTACCAATATGTGACTGATGTTAACACCGTTTGTTGTTCAAAAGTCACTCTTGCTTAGCTGTGTGACTATAGTTTAGATGAGATTATGTGTATTTTAATTTGATTTTTAATGCCAATAGGCAGGGACACATTAAATGTTGGAGACATTATACTAGATCATGATAAATATCTATTTAACTAAAGTCAGCAACATGTTTTGATGAATAGAGACAGATCACCCAGGAATGCTGACTAGTTACAATTCTCCACCTGCTTCCTCTATGTTTCCCCCTGCACAGCGGCGTCGGGCAGCTCAGGAGGGTACCATTCAGAATGGAGACAAGGTGTTGTCTATTAGTGGCCAAAGTGCATCATGCCACACACAGTCTTAAAATGGCTGTGGTTGTTGTGTGGAAGAGATGTATTGAGGAGATTAAGAGGAACACAGCTACAAAGGAGAGGAGCCCTGCTGCCCATGTGAGTCTTCACATTGTCTGGCATATTTTTAGGACATTTAGATTTGCATGTAGCTTTCAACATAAGCATAATCTTGTTCACCATCAGGCCTTCATGAGTGTTGCGTAGAGGAAAGGTGTCTGTGGAATTTAATTAACTTTGGAAAGAGGCAAAGGCTCAATGCATAGAGATATACCTTTAATAATCAGCAAACTTCTTTAAAGGTATACTCACAATGGATTGGTGGCAATTGCCAGTTAACTGAACAACAGCTGTCTTTTTAAGGCAGTTTTAATGGAATCTTATTCAAACTTTTATTTGGCTAAATAGTCCGTGGGCCACAATCTGTACGATGACTTTCCGTTTGAACTTTTTGGGGGCAACTTTCTTCCAGTTTAGTTAGATACCTTGGACTTCAGTGATCTCAAAAAGCCAATGTTCCCGCGTTTTCACTTGCACATTAATTATTTACGGCCAATTAAAATGTCGGTAGTTCCACATCTGGCCTATAGGTAGCTAAAACTAAGAAAATCTCCATATTTTCGGTTTTAACCAAGTGATCTTTACCAAAAATACTTTAAAATCATTAAGGTTGATCATTAGAAAAGTTTTTTTTATGCAAATACTGATGGAATCAACATGGAAATGCAATTTAGACCTTTAGTTTCTATTTTCGCTGCCAGAGGGCCCCTGAACCTGAATACTACATATTTTCCACTTTATACAGCCATAGCAAGACAAAAAACAATAATTTAATATGCAAAACCCTTGTTTTTGGTCCAAATAATTTCTTACTAATTTAATTATTGAAAAACTGACACTTCACTTTCCATCATATTGCATTTATTAACTTAATGAGAGAAAAACAACTACTATCACAAGTAAACCTTGGTATAAAAAATTGAATAATATATCATTTTCACTGTCAATAAAAACTAAGGATCCATATTTATGTCCAATATAAAAATCTGAACCTCTCATATTTACAGTTATATTATTTATATCTTAACCTTTCCTCGCGACATCATACTATTTAAATCCAAACATATCATATTTACATCATATTATTTAAATCCAGACCTCTCATATTTATATCTTTTATATTTTCATCAAAAACTTACAACATATATGAAAAACATCATAACTCATCATCTGAGTCATCCAAGTCCTCATTATCATTTGAGTATATCCCTTCCACATCATTCTCATTTTCAATCATAGCAGGACAGTTTGCACAGTTGACACATTGGCAGAGGTCACTACACGGCAAATGAGCCCTTTTGCATGGACAGATTTGTGTAGCACATGAATTTGTCTTGCACTTGCAAGACATGTCCATGGTGACATCAGATGGAGCTGTGGGATTTACCATCCAACAATAGGAGAGCACTCCATCTTCAAAGGACCAGACATGGCCTTCTGGGTTAGGGGCGTTAATAAACTGGTCCAAACACCTTCTATAAATTGCTAGCTGGTATGGAGCTGGCTTAGAATGTTGTCAAAGACAATCCACATTTGGTGGAAAAGATTGATCTGATTTACAGAGAAGAGAACATTTTAAACCTGGCATCATTAACCCAGTTTTTCTGTCCATAAAAGTGACAGACAAATTCTTCAAGCTGAATGAACAATTTATCATCAACATCCCAATTTTTCCCAAGAATTTGAAAGCAATTAACAGCTGGCTCTGATTCAAGCATCAGCCTTAAGGCTTTAACTTTTCCTTTCCCTTTAAAGGCACTTAACATGTCACATCCAGTAAAAGCATGAAGACCAACAAAAGCTAGACCTTTCCTTGGACCATGAAGACTTGCTAGATGAGAAATATTAACAATACGAGTTTTGCAGTCCCTGTCTTAAAATATAGTACTCTCAAAACAATGCACACAACCTAAAGCCAAGGCCATGACATCAGTGTCTGGGCTCAAGATAACAATATCTTTATATTCCAAATAAGCATGCTTTGCATGAAGTAGAAGTCTGGTATCAGCTTCTTTCACGATGACAGCAAAGATTGCTTTGGGTTTGCTCGCGTACAACACGTTTACTTGCTCTCCCAATTTTTGTTTTGTCCGTGTACTTCGAGTAGCACTTCCTACGGTTCCCCAGCTCAGCGGGTCCCGGCGACTCAACTGTGTACTGAGAGAAAGTCTCGGCTATTTCTTTCTCCCTGCCATCCAGGTCTATCCAGGAATTGCAACTTTCAATAAATCGCCGCCAACTGGCACCAGAAAATGAAATAATTGGACGTTTTTCGTATTGAAACAAGTGCAAAAAACATTTCACGGGCGCTGCCATATTTAAATAACAGAGCGCTCGCGCTGAGATTCAGCCATCTGATTGGCTGATAAGCAAAACTCGGATCTCGCGATTTCTTAGATTACGGCGAAAAATTATATTTTTAATCGACTATAACTTATTAATGTGCAAGTGAAAGGGTGGGAACATTGGCGTTTTAAGATCACTGTCTCTAGCAACTTATCCAAGTGAAAGAAAGTTGCCCCCTAAAAGTTCAAACGGAATTGCTTAAGGAGACGTCGTACAGATTCTGGCCCACGGACTAAAATTTACAACAAAGCAAATACATGCTGAAGAGCTGACAGGAACATGATGTGTATTTCAGGTGGAGTGGCAGGACAAAGTGGTTTGCAGAGTGGAGACGAGCGACTGCAGGTCCAGGAAGTGAGTCTACATGATATGAATGGATTCAAAGAATGGTACATGATAAAGACTTTACCTGATGGGTTAGTTACAGTCGTCATTAGGAAAAGGCAGGAAGAAGTGGAATGGCTTACAAAGAAACCAAAAAAAAAAGTTCTTGGGGTAGAAGATACCATATTCTGAATTCTGTTGACTGAAGTCAACCGCCATTTGCAGTTATATATTATCCTTATGTAAAATTTTAAGTATGTCATCAAAGGAAATTAATTTAAAACCCGTTACTCAAACAACCAAGGTGTTTAGGGAGCAGAGATTGCTCAGTTTTGTGTATTTGGTATCAGTGCTAATGTATCAGAGTAAAAAACACCCAAGTAGTTCCAATGATTGTCATAAGCTATTTTTGTCAGGCAAAATTATCTTCAGTTTAATCAATCACTGAAATGCAAAAAATGAATAAAAAAAAAAATCTGATATGTGTATGTCAAGTACGATTTCAGAATACATTAACCACAGAGCCAAGCTGCAAGCCATGACAGCTATTTTAAAGGATCTTCAGAAAGGTACAACTGCCTTTTAGATCAATATGTCAGTTTTTTTAAACACATACATAAGTCACATTAAATTCAGACTTTCACCCAAATTGCAGAATGTAAGAAGTACATCAGCTGGTCACAATATGAGTTTACATAACACCTGCATGAAATCAATTAATGTTAATGGCTAATGAAAACCTAAACACTAAACACCATGTTTAACCAAATAAAACTAGTAACACATTTTCTCCTGATTCAACAAGCACAAAACTTAAACAAATTTTCTGCTCCCATTTCTAGCAATTGAAGGAATCAAATCAAGCTCTAATAGTTTACAAATAAAAACATGGACAGTGACTTTTGTGATGGCAGAAAAGTCCAGTTTTGCAGCAATATAAAGGTTAAAAAAGATCTGAATATAAACAACCAAATGAAAGGTTACTGAAAATAAATCTAGTTCCTGAAGATTTAGGAAAGAGTTATTCAGCTTATTATGCAACAGGTGAGTACCTAACTAAAATATTTCAGTGCTCCAAAACAAAAATGATCTTCATAATGAGTTGTGAGCGCCTTTATAAATAATCAGCTGTATGCAGTGTATCAAATATAAATGCAGCTGATCTCTAATATTCATTAAATATTGTATTGAATGTTTCTTTACATACAGATTCTCGCTTTATGAATAAAGATGGTCTAAAGACACGTGAATTTGTGCAAATATTTGTATTTGTCTTATAGGTGGTACTAATACATCTAATAGCTGAGGCCCATTGATTTCTAGCTTTGAACAGATTAATCTATGGAGCCAAGATGAATGGACTGGAGAAGGATTTGGGTGCTTAGCTAAATAAACCAAAATTATTATTATAACCACTTAACAAAAATAATCAAAGCATGTTACTAATACATGCAACACATGTAAAACTCAACCATTAAAATAAATGTGTTTTATATGGCAGTCTTCAACTTGTACATAGTTTCTTGTTCTTTGGCAAATGTATCCTAAATGCAGATATATATGTATTGGTCAAAGTTCACTAATGTTCAACAACACAAAGAGTAGATCAATACTAAAGCACCTGCTGTTCTGTACAAGTGTACTTTGGAATTTTGTTATCAAAATTATTTTACCAGCTTAGTCTATTAAGTCACATAGAAAATGTAGACTGAACCTGACATTGATTGTTAGGGTCACACAACAATGAATTAAAATAAAAAAGAACATCATTCAAATGAAATGTTTCATCCAGTTTAAAGAGAAAAGCAATGTCATGTTCTAAGATAAACATATTTGTTGGTATAAAAGAAATTCATACAAATTAAGCCAAAAGTGAGAGGAGGTAGAAATCAGCTCAGTAATTTATACTGTATTTCTAATTGTTTTAGTTCTGCTTTGAAACTGATGCTGATGTCACATCAGGCTCAACTGGGAAAAGAAAAATGAGTAGGATATTTGTCACATGTCATGTTAATAGCTTAGAAATGGTACTCACGTAGAAGATAGGAATGTCAACGATATCTATATCGAAACTGCCTTACTCATATACCATACTGTTCTGCTGCACCCAAAGAAATGTGGGACCACAGATTTTGCAACTGCTCAGTCACATTCCTGTAAAAATAAAAACAGGGGAGATATTCCCCACACTATAACACTATTGTTCAAATACCTTTTTCTTTATATTCCCTTTTAAAGCCATCATTCAGGTTTGCTGAATGAAATGACAAATACAACTAATTAGTTGTATTTTTTAACCCATATGTGTTAAATCATATTCATATCTCCTCCATAGTCTTGTCTGCAATTCATGAGTGGTGCTAAAAGACTGAGTAGTAAGAAGATTCATGGGGATTTCAAAGTGTTATAATTCTGATCAGCTGCATGTGCCATAATGTATTAAGAAATAAAACATAATAGGATAATTTCTTTAAACTCAATAGCCTTTTTAAATCTTTAGACCATACAAAAGTATGTTTACTGCAGACAGAGGGTTAAAAATGTAATTAACTTTACAGGCTTTGAAAATAAGTCTTTAATTACTATATTGGTTATCTTAGCTTCTTAGCTTTAAGGCAAACTTGTACGATTCTTAAATTAAAACTCTATGATCTTTTTTAATAAGGTAATCCATCAGTCAGACTTACAAAACCTTATGAGATGTAATTGTTTTCAAAGTAAATTCAAGAGGTCATACAACCCTGCATGTTCCCGAACTGTACGTACCAAAAAGGCTCTTTAAAAGACCACAACTTCCACAGGCATTGACATAACAAATCGATTTTCTTTTTTAAATTTATGGATGAAATTCTAAATTGTTCATCTTTTAACATATAAGACAAGTATTTGTTCCCTACATAATACAGAATGAAAGCATGCTAAAACAAACCCAAGCCATTTATCTAATAAAACTTATGAGAGGGAGACATGTTTCACTCTGAACAGGGTTTAAAGGCATCACTTTGGACAGAGAGCAAAACATCCTCTTGTTTAAAAAGGCCACTCTTAATATACCACCAGTGCCTCTCATGATGCCATGATTATTGTTTTAATTTACAGGTGAACAGTAATGAGAAAATTTAGTTTTTCTGAGCACTACAGAAATAAATATGAGGTATTATTCATCACAAACCAATCTGATTCAGTTGAGGGGGTTAAGTGAGGATCATGCGACATGTTGTCTAAACACTAACACAGATATATGCACTTTAAAGAGGAAGCATCTTATGGAACATAATTTAAGTTAGAAAAAAACGATGTTATCCTTTTAGCACAGGTGTTCTATTCTCTGTGGAAGATGAACAGATTTCACAGATACGATTTTAGCGAGTTGATTTCAAGACTTTGTCTCATCCATTCCCTGGTTTTCATTATAAGATATTTACTCCAGTAAAAACAAAGGTATGAGGGAATGCTAATTTCAATTGACAACATGGAGTTAATTGACTGTTAGTTAGATATTGAATGTGTTACTAACTAATAACTTTGGAAACTTTCGAAGTGGTCAAAAATCCTTTAGGGATTTAGCAGACTTGGTCAAGTTGCTGTAGAACTCTGCCATGCTGGACGGAAAGAACGAGTCAACCACAGAGCGAGGAAGTAAGCCGCCCAGGTCTGTCTGGAAGAAACTGAACACCTTGGTTTTGTTGGGCTCTCTGGAAATGATGAAACATGTGATCAATTCACAATAATAATAAGAAGAAAAAGAAAGCATAGAAACTTAACTAGATTCTGCACACTAAAGTATGTGCATGCCAGCTCACTCACCCCGAAATGGGAACACAAATGCAGCCACATGGATGGTTGAATCCTCTCACATAGCCAGAGTGGGGAGGACAGCTAGGATGACTCACATTGGTAGCTGTTTGATGTCACATGAAAGATACAAACATGTATTCTTACAAAAAGAAAATCAGAGAAGTACAGGTAGAGGGTGAAAAGCTGTCTAAATAGTTGGTATGAAAATGATCCTATATTTGCTGCATGTGCCTGCTCTTGGCATTTCTGATGCGCTGTGTAAAGTTTGCAGCTCTATTGGCCAACTGATCCCCTGAAGTGTAGGCAGCATTTATGTCTGTGAACTGTGACCATACATACATTTCCAGTAAACCAGGGTATCTGATTTGGAAACAACCAAATGGTTTTGGTGGGCAACACAGCCTCTCTGAAGATGTTCATGTTGTCCTATGAGAAGGCATCCCAGTCTGTTATGTGAAAACGGTGCTGTAAAGATGTAATAACCTACTTGCTCCATACCTGTACAGGTTTGGTGGTTGGTCTGTTTCTGCACTGGTCTGTAGGATGGCATCATTAGCAGTGAGATGTGGTCTGATTAAACCAGGCGTGGAATTGGTGCAACTTTGTGATGTTTGTGTACCCCTGATCCGAAATGTGATTGTCTTTTGCGGTAAAGTTAATGTTTTAGTTCTGTTTGGTTGAAGTCCCTCCCCATATACATACACAAACAAACAATGCAGTTCTGGACAAAATGTGCAAAATAAAAAATAGCAAAAGTCCAGGAGATTAGAAAACATGAATTACGTACCATTTGATGAAATGGTGCCATCTTCGTATTTCTTTACTAAAATAACATCTACAAAGTCTCGTGGAGCTATCATACCCATAGCTGCTGAGGGCGTGACAGTTCGGCAGATGGAGATGTCCTACGTATGATTAGGAGAAGAAAACTAAAAAATGAACTGATCAGACAAATAAAGAAAACTAGCAAGATGTCTAGTATTATGTGAATGCATTTTGTGATGCAACAGGAAAATGTGAATGTCAGCATAAAAAGCCTAAATGGCAATTTCAAAGCAACAGAGTGTGCAATTATACCAACTTTATTAAGTTGACCTCAATGCACTTCCCTCTTTACTTCTATGGGCACAACATTTTCAGTTAATTTGCTTCTATTTTATATGTTTCTTAAAGACAAAATAAAAGATATTTTCAGTCATTTGGCTGTATACTAACCTTTGTGATCTGTTCCAGAAGCTCAAACCTTTTCACATTGTTGTCCCATTTGACTCTGAGTCCATTGGGTACAGGTTTCAGACATTCCCATACTTTATCAGGACAGCCATTGATAATCCCTTCGCCCTTATAACTGCCAAATCAATGAGATGACAGTACACATTAAGACAGCAGATTATTGAAGCCTGACTCTGCTGTACATTGGATTTATGCCATTGGACCAAAAATAGAAAAAAAAAGTGATGTAAAAAATTGAAATGAATGGTTTAAGAGTCTCTGTTTTAGCTTTTTCTGTGGATTAGGCATATTTCAAAAAAGCTGTGAGACTGAGAAATAATGGTATTTTTAAACAAATCTGAAAACATGATGTATAATCAAATAATCTTAAGTTTATACATTTAACATAAAATCATAATTGTGAGAATGCGTATTGTTTACATCAGTGTTCCGCAGCCTTGGTCCTTAAGGCACACTGCCCCCCCCCCCCCCCCCTTAATTCAAATGAATGGGACAGTTCTTTAGTTTTTTAGAAAATATATTATTTAAATCAGATGTGTACTTGGAAGACATGCAGGGCAGTGTATTTTGAGTGGGTTTATTTCAGACCGAAGAAAAAAAAACTGTGCTCCACATTTATGACTATAGATTTAGTCCAAAATTCAGAAGTTCAGTCTTGTCATATTCAAATGACTAGTCTGTTTGTTCAAAACAGAATATGATCCACTATAACTGATAGGTGACAGCTTTCTGTGACTCTTAATCAAAATCCATTCCTGGAGGCAGATGGGGAAGCTCGTGGGGTGGTCTAGGATGTTATTTAAGACAGCAAAATCTAGTTCACTGGTCTTGAAAAAGCAAAGAAACAGACAGTTCTCCTTTACCATTGCAGGAAAAACTATCCTTCCTTTCTGAAAAGATTACTAAGACCCTGGAGAAGTTTTTGAGAGCAGCCTAAAGGATATAACCTCCTTCAAGATCCCTTGTAAGAAGTTGGAGAGATGGCCGAAGATGCCAGCTCAAGGGCGGGACTACCAGGAAAATTCATGGCATTGGTGTACCAACACAGGATTCTGCTAAGGTTACTGTGGCCACTGCTCCTCTATGAGTTTCAGATCACCCCATTTTCAGATCCTGGAAGGAGAGTTAGAGGCTACCTGAAGAAATGGCAGACTGCCAAGGAGCTTGAGTGTTTTGTGTGTATAGCCAAAAAACAGTCAGAAGTCCTTAAAAAAACCACAAGGCTTGACTTTTTCTTGATTCTATTTTTCCACACCCATAACACTGAAATTATTACAAAGAGAAAAACACAATTTACTAACTACATTTAAATTAGTATCTATCAATCTACAAAATAAAGAGTCTGCATATACTGAAAGCTAGCGAGTATATTCACTACAAACATAACTAATTAGCTCTTAATAACAGCAATACGAAATAATGCAACAATGTTCACATGGTATACTTACAGATTAATATTCTCGAAGGCAAAAGCATAGGACAAAATGTATTTTAGCTGTCTCTTTACAGCTGTCGGTGCTCACATTCTCAACTGTGCATGAGTACTGAGCATGCAAAAGAAAAACATGGCATAGATGCAGTTTCTCTCAACAAAAGAAAAAAACATTAATTCAAACGTGGTATCTCTGAGCCAAAACACATATATTTTTTAAACCTGCTTAATTATCATCTTATGAATATAAACTTAACTTTTAACCTTTAAAAACAGTACAACCAACTTTTTGGATCTGGAGAGAAAATTCAGCCACAACCTGATGTGATGGCAAGGAACTTGCTAAATGGTACTCTCCTTTAAGTCCATTGAGTGGTTCAAGGATAAAGGTTTTTCACGCAAGAGAGGTGCTACAATATCATGAAACAGTATACCCTTAAGTCTCTGGAGTGGGGACTACAATGGAAACCATGAGGAAATGGAGAACAGAGGATGGAATTCAACACGCACAGTCACATCTAGACCATCGCAGAGAGCATCTACAGTGCCATTGCCAGTTGTCACAGACTAATACCTAGGAAGCAAGCCATCAACTTGATCCCAGCAGCAAGAAGCCAAAAACATGTACAGCAACGGCAGGGCTTTTAAGCACTGCTCAGGACTGGCAGCTTTCAGTGAACATGGGCAGTCAACTCATGCTCCCCCAGCATGTCATTAACACCATCCTCAGAACTGAAATCGTCCAGGGGCCATTGAGGATGACATGGAAAGAACACATGGGTACATGCCTTTGAGTGGAAGAGGGAAAGGTAAGACAGTCTTTTCAATGACGGCCACAAATGAGGCTGGAAGGTAAGGTGCCTCCAGTGGAGGCTGAGAGACAGATCAGTCTCTCTCCATTTAAAAGGAAAGGAGAAGAAAGGCCATCTACATGAGCACAGATGTAGAAAAAGATGTAGAAAAATCCACATTGGATTTAATAGTTTTTCAATATTTTTCATTATCTAACCTAAAGCTATATGTTAACATTAAAGTATGGATTTTACTTTTCATGGGCTGTCTTCTACCATGTGTCATTCTATATCACATCGCTCATTCATGGACTGTGGCAATCTTTGTGTTTAAAAATGCCTTAAAAAAAGAAAGAGTCAGATATCCCCTAGCTATACAATTCCATACTTGTGTGCATACATTATTCAAATCTAGTGAATTATAAATAAAAGAGAGAGACAGATATTTCTTACACATTGCCATGGAACTCTGTTGAGGGACGCCAAGACACAAGCACATCATTCTGCCAAAGAAACAGACAATATACAGAAGTGAGAACCCCATGCCTTTTATGATAAATAAATAAATTTAATCCTCAACTCTGACAAAGTTTAAGCCCAGGTGTGAGCCACCCCCCCGTTCCCCTTTCCCCAGAGACAGGCTCCCCAGCAGCCTCCTCTGCCCCTGGTGGCATACACCATGCCTCTACAGTGTACTTATTAAATGCAGCATATACTTGAAAATAAGTAATTAATTGTTTTTGCCTTGTGTATGAACTGTCCTTTACAAATAAACTTGCCTTGCCTGATACCATCAGTTTTGCACATATGAAACTGAGGACACAAGCTTCTGGACATTAACAAGAGGAATGTCCCATTTCAGTCTGATAGTGGATTCAAGTTCATCAAAAGTCCTGAGTCTTCTTTGTTTGATTTGCACTGTTTTCAGTTTATGGAACATCTGCACTGTAGAGAGGTCAGTCCAGCATCTAAAGCTGTGCTGCTGGGACAGATGCAGCATGTAGTTCTACATAATAATTGATGTATATACATGAAGGCCTTCCCTGAAGAAGACTCTTGTTGCTCTAAAGCCTTAATCTACCTTTCAGAATCCATGCGACTTTCCAAATGGACAGGCTACAAGTTCCATTGACTATCTTGCTAAAACTTAGTTCAAACCAGGTAAGTGCTTTCCTCCAGTAACAGGACGTTACTCACTGATAAACACTGGTAAAAACCTAAACCCTTTAAACAGATTAAAAAAGACCTCCCTCAGGTTCCTGTCTCCTATCAACTTCCTTCATGTTTTGAAAGTGAGGTTGAAGACCATCATAGACAACAAACCTTACCCTTTAATATAGTATATAAATATAATATAATATAAGAATATATCCAAAATATAAGAATATAATATAAGAATAATAAAAGAATCATGCCCCACTTGATTCAATCATACTGGACTCGTCCTGCTTTGAACTGCTGGAATGTGGACATCTATACAGCAAAATAAGAAGTGGCATAAAAAGAAAAAAGCCTTACACTATAATAACTCAAATATTTAAAAGAACTCCTTTTGCCACTCACACATCAGATGCCAAGATTACAGTCAAATAGGAAAGATGGTGTTAATCTATTAAAAAATATTCATTGAAAACAGTTAATTGTTTTTCTAGGAGTCCAAAGGACCAAAAGTATGGGTAATGCCACCAAGGGAGTTGTATTGGCAAGCCAAAAAAATTCACCCTAAACTAACTTTACCTGGCTATCTGGGGAGTCTGACCCTCTCTAGTCGCTGCTGACTATCTTAACCGGCCGAAGCTTGAACCAGCTGCAAATGGCAAGCAATCCTGGATCAATTCTGACCTCTGGTTAAAGGGCTCTGTACAGAAACCTTACTATGACAAATAACTGCAATGGTAAATAGTTTGACAGTACGAACTTGTGCCACGCTTTCATAGCTACAGGCTTTTCGTATCAACACTTTAGTCATCACATCAAATAATAGAAAGCAGAATTTCACTGACAGAAAAAAATTTTTTGCACTGTCACAGTACTGTAACCAAACACTCTATGGAGTTACATAACTGTAAACAGTTTTGTATTTGTATATTTGTATTTTGTATGTGCACAAAAATATTGAACACATAATTCATCTCCCATATACATAAGTTAAAGAAATTGTGCAGGCTGGTATTGTTTTTGTGTGAGTGTGAATCTAAAATCTATGAGTGCAAAGCATTGTGAATACAACTTTAATTTCTAAAACGACAAAGTCTTAACTCAGAAGTGTTGAAATGACATCACGGTTGGGGAGTAATGGAACTCAAATTCCATCAAACACAACATGCTCGTAATTCAATCATAAAGAGAGAAAAGGTGGAGCAAATAGCTCAGGAAAAGAATTGGAGGTAAATTGTGTATCCAGTATTTATTTAAAATTATAATTTTTTTAGTACATTAGTGCATGTTAGTTTAATTAATAATAATTATAACATAATCAGTAGTTTTTCTTATTTGTACTATTTTGTTCACTTATTCTATTTTAACTACTATTTGCAGAAGCTAATGCAGACTATCTCCAAACAGGATGTCATTCTAGCAATTAGCTACGGCCTGTCAGCTTTTTTTTTTTTAATGATAAAGTCATCATTAGTAATTTAATAAACAGTGTCAGACACATAAAATAAAAATTACTTGGGATCGAAACTATGTCCTTCATAGCGTGTTTGGTGGAATTGGGGTAGGACTTCTTCCCCTGTGCCTTCATTTTAAAACTTTTCTACAAGTACCCACAGGCTTAAGTTTTTCCTGTTCCTCTCTGAGAATTTAACAATATAACTAATGCTATTCTCAGAGTTATTTCAACTTGTAAAACTTCATTTGAGATAAGGAATTTACGAAAACTCTACCCATGCTTACACTGGGAGGAATTCAACTATACTTCTAGTAATACTTATAAATTTTTTGTTTGCAGACGATACCAGTATATTTTGTACAGGTGATAATTTGCAGCAGCTTTTTGGCTGAAAAAGTTATGTCAACTTAGAGATATGGTTGAAATTAATACATTATCATCAAACTTGTTTATGTGGTTTGGAAACTGCAAAAGCAAAACAAATTTGCAAATCGTAATAGATGATGTAACTGTGGATAAAGTTAATGTAATTTAGTTTTTGGGAGTAATGATCGATTATAATAGTTTCTGGAAACCTCATATAAAATAAGTTCAGTCTAAAATATAAAGTATTGCTATTCACAAAGCTACACATTTCCTAAATTATACTGCACTTCAATTCTATATCTTGCTTTATCTGAGTTACTGTGCAGGAATATGAGGCAACACCTGCAAAACCTTACTACCACCGTTATGCACGTACAAAATACATAAATAGAAAAAAGAGCCATTACAATGGTTCTTAAGGCAGTATTCCATGACCATACTAACTTATTATTTGTTGAGTTCTGCTTCCTCACACTCCCAAATCTGATAGAAATCAACAGCTCAGTTGATGTATATCAAAGGAACAGCAGACACATATGGCAGTGCTTTCATAGAATAAATTGTGTTGTAGCAAGAGGTGACTTTTATTGGAGAGCTCAAATTTAAAACATTAACTAGGGAATGACCGAGCCTTTACCTCACAAGATACTGTATTTCTTACAAAGCCAAAAAAGCACAATGTCAAATGTAACACAAAATTTAACTCAAAGATGTTAAATGACTCCTGTGCTCTCTTTTTTTTTGTTGAAATCAACAAAAAAAATTGAAGTAACCTTGAATTTCACTTTTTTGGTTTAACTAATGTTGTATGAACATTATGACTTAATGATATGTGATATTACAGTAACTCTATAAATTGCAATTTAGCCTCATTGGTCACTTGTTCAATTTACACATCAGCCAACTACAGATCTTATTTACTTTTTGTTTAGAATCTGTCCATCACTTGTAATATTTTTTTAAATAAATGATTTTGACTTATGGCTCTACTGGGCTTGAGCTTGTCCCTTTCTGCCCTTATATGACATTGTGTATTGTTTGTACTGCTGCTGTAACATGAGAATTTCCCCACTGTGGGATCAATAAAGTACTCTAATATAATCTAATATATATTTATAAAGATTTGAATTAGATTACAACCTGCACTATGGCAACTGTAAAGGAACGTGTGACGGTTATGCTTTTTTTTTATGTTAAGATTGCTAAACACAATATAGTATGTTACCAAACCCAATACCCAGTGATTAGATATAATACCGTTTAATAGCAGACAAAAATTAAAACAAGCATTTACCGACTTCTTGCAGACCTTCCACCCGGAATCGTCCCTCATGTAGCCCATCAAGCAGTCAGCCACTGCTTTGGCTTTGTCTTCATAATCCATGACAGTTGGCGCAACCTTGTTAACCTAATTTACTTCACAGACTAAATGACACTACGCAGGACCGCTACCCCCTTTTTCTAAAACTAAAGTAAAAACCCGAAAGTCACTGTGGAGGTGACGTGTGTACGTGAGGTGCAGCAGTTGTCAATTTGGACCACAGCTGCCCAGCTGATCGCTAACCGCAGCAACACAGCTAGCCTTAGCTAAAATGAATGAGCTGTGCGGGAAGCACCAGCATCCTTAACTAGATAGACGGTCACTGCACGAGGCGTCGTGATGAAAAATAACATCCATGTCTCAGCTTATTATCGTCTGTACCATCCGATTGCTATGTGCTATCTTAATGTTGATTTACAATAAAACCACAACTTCGTATGACTGCTTTCTAACTGCTTCCCTGAAGGTATAATTTCTGTCGTCATCGAGGGATAAGCGATCATTTCCGATTGTTACTTTCAAAGTAAAACCTCTGATATTCATTTTTATGCAGGTCACGTGAGAATCACATGCCATTTGCTTTGGTTTTAACCCTGAGTACATTTGTGAAATAAAGTGAGAATGCTTTAAACACGGCAGAGAAAACGATTAAACATCAGGTGTGAATTGGACAAAATGCCTTGTTCCTACCCAGTGGCGGCCGGCCCATAGGGGGCGCTGGGGCGCCGCCCCCCCTAGATGTGGAGGGGAAAAGTTATAATATATATATTTATTCTTAAAGTATTATCAATGTCAGTTTTACTTAATAATATGTGTCTACATGTAATATGAATTATTAAAACAACACTTCCACCAACTGACTCTCATTCAACAGTGCATTTCCACCCACAGAACGTATCGTTTCTCTTCTGGGGGGCTAGCCCCAAGCGCCCCAGAAGAGAAACGAAATAACCAATTGAAAAATGTTGCTAGGGAAAATTAATAAATATTTGGCCAATCAGCATCGCCGAAATTATTGGCTTTGGGGCGCTTGGAGCTGGCGCCCCAAAGCCATAGACGTGTAGCTGGTGGTCAGTCAGGCAGTGACGTAGAGATGACGGCGACGACAGTTGAAGAGCAACTTTCACATAATTCAGTGAGATCTTTACTGAGATCTTTACCCTTTCGTGAGAAGGACAATGGTGGAAAAATTAAACGTAAAGGAGCTGGGACCTGACAAGTAGTGATGGCGAGATGAAGCTTCATAAAGCTTTGATGCGTTCCATCCAATTGGTTCACTCCTGTGTTGAAGCTTCATGGTGCTTAATTTGCTCTGTTCTGCCCCCTGGTGGACAATAAATGTAAACCGTACAGCGTGGGGATCGGCGGTAAGCATAATGGACGGATGGATGTTTGTGATGCTTATACATGAATTATAAACTTTTAGATGATGTCTGTCTTTATGATACAATGACAGGGAAGCTTGAATAGATCGCTCACAAACTCGTAATTAAGTCCCAAGTCCACAAAATGTGAGGGGGGGATTCATTGCGTTTTGCTGGCCCTTATTTTTCAAATAGACCGCCAAACCGCGAACCACTTCCTGAATCAGTCACGTGGTACGGCCGGTTCGCGAGGCTTCAACCGTCACCGCATACGTCATCGACACAAGCCTCGATACGCGCTTCACAGAAATCATCCGGGATTTCTCGACACGCACTTCGAAGCCTCGATACGAAGGGACACATCACTACTGACAAGTCCGAAATAAATTTAACGCAGCAAACCAATGAAAAACCTAAGTCCTACAGCCGGGCTTTTAACAGGAGCTGGTTCCAGCGTAACTCCTGGCTGACAGCCGGTGGGACGGCCAATGCACTTTTATGTTTTCCCCGCATTCCTTTAAAAGTGACCGGAGTGATTTGACGTGGACACAGTCTGGACATACAGATTTAGAACACATCTCTGAACAATTAAGAAACATGAAATATCACGAGTTCATATGGAAAACTGTGTTAAGCTAACTGTGTTAAGCTAACCACCTGTGTGCATACTTTGTGTGTTTGGTGCCAAATAGTGAAATTGAGTGTTGTATTTCATATTGTTCCTTTCCAAAATAATACCTAATATCGCTTCAAATGGTTAACTGTATATGTAAACTGTTGATTCTGATAAGGGAATTAAATCATTATTGTGGAATTGTACTAATTTTACGACCTTTAACTTGAATGCATGTACTGGGTTAGGCAGGGAAATATATTGGCCCAGCCCCACCAAGATTTTTTTTCACCAGCCGCCACTGTTCCTACCCCAGTTCTGTCTGTGTGCTGGTGAATGTTCACAGATGTAGGCCACTATATGATGTACACACATAGCAATCAAAAACTAAATCAATTAGGCTACCTTGACACTGCAGCCTGAAGTGACCCAGACCCGTTTTTTTGTGAAATCCGAATTTTTTTGCCTGGCCATTCACCTTACAATACATGGTATTCGGGAGCCTGCTCAGTGTTGCCGTCTAGCTCTTCATTATATGGACAGGGAAAACGTCCACAGTCGCTTTATTTAATACTTTAGTCTGTTAATATTTGCCACATAGGCTCTTTATTTTTCTTTGGCATAGGAGCCAGGAATGTTTATGCCCACACTCAGCCATTTTTTGGGGAAATTCTAACAAATATCACTCAGTGCCCATAAGAGCCCTCAAGTTTGGTCTGGATAAAGCTATCCCTAAAATCAATAACTACGGTTTCTGTCCACTGACTGTTCTCCAAATTATTACCTGCTATGGTTGTTTTTCTTTCACATAGCAGTATCATTCTCACTATAATGGTCCTGCAGCCAACATTTCCCCAGAAGGGAAGATACTACTGTACAGAACGCAAGAATATCAGTTTTCACAGGGTGTTTAGAGCACACTAGCATGATTTGGCATCAGATTTAGACAGCTGAAAGTGTGATAAAACAATTGCATGTTAAATTTCTGATCAAGCAAATGCATTTGGTTCAGTGTCACATTGCCTTTTGGAGGGTGTTAACGTAAGTTGTTAACTTATTAAAAGCATGTAAATTAAATGTACAATAGATGAAGAGTAAAATCAATAATTAGGGAAAAATCAGTAAAGACTCTAGGTAGGTGGTACAAGGCAGGCTTGAACGACGAATTGAGCAAATTCCAGTGAGAAGTGAAAGGTAGCTGTGGAACGTGTTTGAAGACAGTAGGAAATGTTAGGGGTACAAAGATAGTTGTTCAGGCTAAACAGGGGCAGTCACTGCATTTGGAATATGTTGAGAAGATAAGTTAATGATACAACTGAGAAGGAAAGCAGCTTTTAGGATGCTTGGAATTGAAAGAATGGCTTGTTGTTCCCCAGTACAAAAACATTACAAATCTAAGGTCTGATAAAATCTTGTGGTCTATTTTGTAGAGCTGACTTTTCCTAGAGAGGATTTGGTAAGAGAAGCATATGAAAGGAAAAGGTTTTGCTGCAAGGTCTGTTGTCTCATTGTTGGGTGTAAGTGGACAGAGTCTAAGGAAAATGTCAGATGAGGCACTAATGTCAAGTCAGTGGATTTAGATAAGTAAAAGCAAGAAAAGCTGGGGCCAACTGGAGGAACACTTAAAGCTGACAGAGTTTTGGGGAAAGCAAGGAAGAAATCCAGGAAGAGGAAGTATATTTAAGTGGAGCATCCAGACCATATAAACTTTTTTTTATAGATCATGCAGCTATACCAGGTGTTTGGCAGGTATTCTTCATGACTGTAGGTCTGTTTGAGCTTTGGCTGTCCCTGCAGCCTTGCAAGTGTCTATGTGTCGCTCTCTTTGGTGTACAATGTCTTTTGATATTCAATATGTACCTTACAGTGCATGAAATGTCATTAAATATAAGCAGATAATCAGTTACTATTTGCAGCACTGGACCACAGCTCAACAGACCTCAAGTATGTCGTAAAGGTAGCATGAACAACAGTTGGTGTCAATCTCCTATGCCAACCCCCACTCAGGGGGATGTTCCTATGTGTTTTATATTGGTGTAAACTGTGTACAGGTAAAGCTGATCTAGCCACACCATCTAAGTGAAATGGTCAAGATCATCAAAACAACTCTTTTGAATACCGTCTTACTGTACCTCCCTAAAGTATGTCTTCAGAAAAGATAATCAAAAGTCTTCTCCTAAAAAGGTCACACAAAAGTAATTCCCTAACAATGCTGAGCACAATGTTATCATAGATCACGTGGTTTTATTTTACCTTAATCTTACAGTTTTTACTTCTCAGTCTCAGTTCTGTTACATATTTCTTGAATATGATTTATTCTGTAACTGGATCTGCCCCAAACTGATGTCTTTCAAACACAATATTTTTCTTTGGTTGGCAGTAAGCATTAGAGGCGTTTCATATGCTTTCAACACTCTTTTCACCATCAGCCTCTACTTTTTCAAGTGTATTGTACACTTCAAGTGAATCTTTTCCTAAGGCATGCGGTTAAGTAGTTACTTTTATTTATTTAGCATTAGTAAGTGCCACTTGCTGCCATCTTCTTATGTTTTCACCAATATACCGATATTGCCAGCAGGGGTGGTTCTGTGAATTGCTCCATCTCCCTACCTCATGCAGCAGCCTGCCTGCTTGTGGCTATGTTATCCACTAGACACAAGTTCGCTGTCAAATAAATCCGGCAAAATAACGAACTGGGTCGACTTCTTACACCATGTATTATATGAACTGCACAAAGACGGACGCTGTACAGATTAATCGCAAACTGCATTTATTAACTATTGTCTTTAGAACAGTACAGCATCAAAACTTTCAGGGCCATTTCCAAATCCCTCCACTACCAGAAATCACAATCACAGATGGACAGAACATTTATTTATTTTTCTAAACATTCCAGTGTTTATAACAAAATATTTTTTCAAGCTTGCCAAACTTTTTTTCAGGAACTGATGAGAACTCTCCAAGGTGTAAATAGGATCCATCAACCTCAGTAAAACTGTCTTTTCTGATGTTAGCCATGGCTTGAGCATTTCTATGCAACTTATTTTGCTTGGCTGGAAAAAGACTTCAGACTTCACCATAGGTGGTGGATGATGAACTTGATTGCAGATTTTAAGGTGGAGTGACTCAAGGCTCTGAAAAACAGTTTAGATGGCTTTGACGGACATTTTTATTGTATTTCGTGAATGTCCTTACAAACCTCAGTGACAGAGACTGAAAAAATCGTTTTTTATTTTCATTTTTTGGCTATGATTTTCTAGTGCCAGAGAAATGTAAACAGTATGCTTTTCCCAGCATGCAATGCTAACAGGCCATCATGCATAATTTCAAATAAGATATACACCGTCTTGCATCAAATTAAACACACCTCTACTAGATTATTTTTGCTGCAAGGTATGTAAGAAATTAAGTAATCATGTACTAAATATAAAATCAAAACATTCTGATTTTACTGGGTGTAAATGGAAAGAAAGTAAAAGTAAAAAGAAAGTAAAAGAAAAGGTGTTATACTGTCATCTCTAATGCTACATTGATGTAATTAACTGCCTTGGATTTCAAATTTACACAAAAAGCTGCAGTATAAGGAAGTAATCACATTTATTATAATACTCTTTGCACTTTCAATGAGAAGTATCAACAAATACAGTACAGAATCTACTGAGTACAACAATTGTATGTATTATTTTTTCAAAGAAAGTCAAACATTGGAGCAAACAAGATTGTTGGACTCTGTAGAATTTAAATCAAAGCTTTTCTTGGAATCTTTTTTGTGTAGCTTGTCTTGCCTGCAATCAGACTTTAGGTAGCTATCTTTACTGTGAATGACTTGAATGTACTGGTCAGTGCTGCTGTAATGCTGATCACTACTGGAGGCTAGGGAGGCTGAGTCTGACTCAGTCAGTGGAGTCTCCATGTTTGGTCTGAACTTGGGCTCAATATGCCTGGCTCTGGCAGGGGACTGACTTGGTTTTCCTGGGGAATGAATATGATGTCTGGTTCGTACAAGAAGAGGTTCAGCTGCACGTCCACCAGCCTGGGATGGAGAAAGATGGTCCAAATCTCCCCATTGTATTTCACTTGCATCATCCTCTGCTTCATCGCCTTCTTGTGCCCCATGTCGACTTTTAGCTATACAGTTGTATTTGTAGGTTTCTCTGTGATCACCGATGTAAAAATGTGCTTGCTGGTGCAAGTCAGAAAGAGAACGTAGTCGGTTGTTTTTTCCCAGTGACATCCGTTTCCTGCCTTTTCCCTGCTCTTCATTATTCTCTTCAGTGCAATGCTGGGATGTCTGGGATCTGTGAGAATTTGGCTGGTGTTGGGTGGTGCGAGATGTGAAACGCCTAATACTACGTGGGTACAGCTCCAGGATCTCTGCAGGTTCCTCCATGAGGTAGTGACGTGGCACTCGTGTGGCTGAACGCAGAACCTTTTTATGGGGCTCATGTTCATTGACAATCACATAGCGGGTGTTACGTCTGCGGTGCCCCCCATAATTCTGTGCTGTAAGGATCCCGGCAGCCTCAACAGGATGTAGGGTGCCTATGGTCTTCCTGTACAAGGGATTAGAGTAGATGTTGTCAGAATAGTGATATGGAGGATTAGGTGCCATACGGTGATAGGACTTTGATCTGCAGGTAACATTAGGACTGCCAAATAATGGCCTGGGCCTGTTTTGAGAAGAACAATTACATTAATCAGCATATGTGTTTATGACAATATTAATATATTGTTACTGAATAGCCAAACTCAGGAAAATGGAGTGGAGAATTATTCTAAACATAAATGTTTAAGGCAAAAATCGCATACTGGCAGAGATATCTAACACATGTTTAAGATTGGCATGAAAGCTGATTCATAAAGGAAAATTTCTTAAAGCTTTTGTGATTCGTATTGGTGATTTTGGCCTTCTCGTTTTTTGGTGATTAACCTTTACACCATTATTTGTGAGAGACATCCTCTTTTGGAACCTTGTTTTAGACCTAATGAGGTAAAAAACATTAATATTTATAAAAAATAAAAACAAAATTACAGTGTACTTTACTCTTTCTTGGGTGTTTCTCACCTGGGAGTTTTTTTTATATCCTTGAGATATCAAATTGAACTTAAGGATAATGTAAAATGAATTAACTCTTGGCAAAATTGGGAAACCTCCAGGTTATTCTAGTGGATGGGATAAGGATATGTGAGAGTATTGATCTCCCAAAGTTTTGGAAAATGGTGAATAGATTACAGTCAAACTTATATGATACTTTTTTTATATACATTTCACAAAACTTTGTTTTTGCGAGACAATTATTTATCATATGATGTATATATGATGTGCATATGTTGTTTCCATCATGACTTATAACAAGACTAACTTATAATTATTTAATACATTTGAATATTAATGTGGTCTGTGTTATGTTGCAAAAATAAATTGTTCTGTTCAGGTTCAACATAATATAAAAGTGTAGTTCTAAATTGATAAAATTAAAAGAAATGTATAAGAACTTAAAAGAAAATTTAACAATAATAATAATAATAAGTCTATGACAAAAATACCTGATGTTTGACTCAGATGTACTCCCACACACTAAATCTTAATCATTTATCAGTATTGATTAGAAATAACCTTTTAATGTGATTTTACCACATATAATATATAAGATTAATTGAAATAGGAAAAAGTGAAATTGTTTAAAACCTGCTGACTACATGTTCCAGCCGCCGTTTTGGTAGTATAGTCACTGCGGGACTTCTGACAGGTCCATGTGTGTTTCCTCCATTAAGATTGGCTCGAGAGGCTGATTGGGTAATGGTGCGGATGCTGCTGCCATGATGAACAGGAAAATTAAAGTTTGTGGCACTTCCATTCCGTCTTGGAGATGGGGTGTGGATGGAAGCCTCCTGACTTGTCATGTCACTGTCCTGCTGGTCTGGCATTTTATCTGGCACAGCCTCTGGAACTTGAAGTCTTGCTATAGGAGAATTAAGTATCAAATAGTCATGGACACAATAAAAAAACGGACATTTTCTACATTTGTACCACTGTTCATAACAACTAAAAACAAATAAAACAAAAAAATGCATTTGTGGGCAACATAACTTGGGACACAGTCTGGTGCATCAAAACCAAAAGCTGAAAATGGCCAGTGGACTATATAAACTTAAAAGTGTAAAGTACTTGAGAGTTTAAAAGTTGTTACAGTCTATGTTGTTCCTTTCTCCATCACTGACCCTTACACAGATTAATGCATTTAGTTTACTTCTCCAGCAAAAGATATATATCATTAAAGGCAGCGCAATCTGTGAAATTGTTCACAACACTCTTCCTGAGACCACCGTTTTGTCTCCCTCTTCTTGTGATCCTCTTTTCCCCTTGACTACACATGGTTCAAGATTAGACACCCCATATTGTTTGAAGAATCAGGTAATCTTCTGAGGTCAGTTATGTTATTTTGTCCATTGTCTGCTCTTATTTCTACAGTCAAAGTGACATGTTAAACCTGACATGTCCTTTGTTCTAGATATGAATCCTGACCAAATCAGTCATGGCAGTTGCCTGACTGATTTGGAAAGACTATGCAAGAAACCTCTTGCATAGTCTTTCTTTTCAACATAGCAAACTGTATGATGCGGTCACACACAATAAAAGACACGGTTTGAATGCAAGTTAGGTGTATATTAGGCACTCCTCTTCACATTTATGGGCACTATATTAAGTGATTGTTCTAGGGGTATAATGTAAAAAGATTAAATTGAACTGAAATCCTGCTTCACATCTACTCAAGTCCTTATTCACACGGTTCCCCTGGACAAAAGGGTATAAGCATTAAATATCTTAACTACACCCTGGAAAATTCCTATTGTGTAGGCTCTCAAACTAATATTGGCAACAGGAAGCTCCTATTTTTCAAGGTAGCGCCACTAAGTAGAGCTAGACAACCATTCTTCATGTAAATCAACCATATTGTATGTTTAAAAAGTAAAGTGTCTGAAAGTGATGCCTTGATATCTGGAACACTCAAATGTTTTTCTTTCACATCATTTGATGTCTTCTGAAGTGCTCAGAACATCAAATCAGATGTTTTCTCCTGGCAGGATAGACTGAGGGATCCGAACCTGAACTTGATACAATTCTGAGACTTACCTTTTTTGTGGCACTGCTCATTGGGGAAGTCAGCTGCATAGTCTAGTAAGGCCAAATCCTTTTACTTCATGCTAATAATGCTGACCAGTCTGTAACACTCAAACCCATGTTCACTATTTTAGATTTCCTCCCAGTTGGGGCCATCATTCTCTTCATTTTCATTCATTTTGTTGCATATGGGCAATGTACACTAGAGCAACTAAATACTCAAAGTTTAAACTGCGAGGTACTTATATCATACAACAACCATTATCTTCATAAGGGTGTTAATCCATTGTCTAGGTTAGTGGCTTTTACCAAAACTTCCAAAGACTTAGTTTGCATTATAAAACTTAGAGCCTGACCCTTTCATTTTTCTTATGAAAGAAAGAAAACCAAGTTAGATTTTTTTTAATGAGGTGAATACATTGATTTTATATTAATAGCATTTGCTGTGATTCCACACAAGATTAAAATAAACTTTAAATTTTTCTACAGAGAAAGTAGGAATTGGAACCAACTATCTTGGACTCTGAGCTCATAATTTAATAAAAGAGTGAAGGTTTGGACAGTTTACTGCAGATGTTTCCTGTAATAAATAATAATATTGCTTCTTGTCACCTATCTTGTATTCTGGGGACCTTTTTGTTCCTCTTAGTTTAATTAAAATGTTTCAAATCCAAGTGACACGCTTTGAAATTCTACAGCGTATCACAAATTATTTGTTCTCTTACCTCAATAAACAGATTTTCGTAGTTTTGGAGTAAAGTTTACCCAAATTGGAAGTTTAGATCTACTCCTAACTATTCAAATTTCCATATTCCTTCAACCACAGGCTGGATAGGAGTTACAGCTGTCTTAAAGTCAGTAACTAACTCTATTTTACGTTTCCATAGGCAAAATCACACAAACGTGCAACAAAATTACAAACACAGAATTACATTTTGGAAAGCAATTTTACATTTCACAAAACAAATGTCCCGAGACACTTATATACGACAAATTCAATAAACCAACTCCAACTCCAAGGCTGACCTGGATGTAATAATGGGAGCCCACCTGATACCCAGATGGAAAGCAATCTCGTGAAATTTGGTGGCACACATGAGTACATTAACACAATTTAGTTTTACGTGTGGTGAGTGTTTAGAATTTAACGTAACTTAATTCCCATCCAAATTTAGTCACCATGAGTGCTTCATCCTTGGAGTTGCTATTTTTTTTATGATTTAAGATAAGAATTCAGTGGCGGCTGGTGAAAAAAAATCTTGGTGGGGCTGGTGTGCCAATAGATTTCCCTGCCTAACCCAGACTTTTAACTTGAATACATGCATTCAAGTTAAAAGTCGTAAAATTAGTACAATTCCACAATAATGATTTAATTCCCTTATCAGAATCAGCAGTTTACATATACAGTTAACCATTTGAAGCTATATTAGGTATTATTTTGGAAAGGAACAGTATGAAATACAACACTCAATTTTACTATTTGTCACCAATCACACAAAGTAGGCTCACAGGTGGTTAGCTTAACACGGTTTGCTTAACACGGTTTTCCATATGAATTCGTGATATTTCATGTTTCTTAGTTGTTCAGAGAGGTGTTTTAAGTCTGTCTGTCCAGACTGTGTCCACGTCAAATCACTCCGGTCACTTTTAAAAGGATGTGGGAAAAAACATAAAAGTGCATAGCCGTCCCACCAGCAGTCAGCCAGGACTCACGCTGGAACCAGCTCCTGCTAAAGGATCGGCTATAGGACTTAGCTTTTTCATTGGTTCGCTGCGTTATATTTATTTCGGAATGTCAGGTCCCAGCTCCTTTACATTTAATTTTTCCACCATTGTCCTTCTCACGAAAGGAGAACTCAGTAAAGATCTCACTGAATTATGTGAAAGCTACTCGTCGCCGCCGTCATCTCTACGTCACAGCCTGACTGACCACTAGCTATACGTCTATGGCTTTGGGGCGCCAGCTCCAGGCGCCCCAAAGCCAATAATTTCGGCGATGCTGATTGGCCAAATATTTATTAATTTTCCCTAGCAACATTTTTCAATTGGTTATTTCGCTGCACTCTGGGGCGCTTGGGGCTAGCGCCCCAGAAGAGAAACGATACGTTCTGTGGGTGGAAATGCACTGTTGAATGAGAGTCAGTTGGTGGAAGTGTTGTTTTAATAATTCATATTACATGTAGCCAGATATTATTAAGTAAAACTGACATTGATAATACTTTAAAAATAAATATATATATTATTACTTTCCCCCTAAACATCTAGGGGGGGCGGCGCCCGAGCGCCCCCTATGGGCCGGCCGCCACTGGATAAGATCAAACGTTTATTACAACGATTCAAAATATAGATATTTATTGACTTTTGGTAGGGATACCCTGAAGACTTATCTCATTTAAGATGTATGCAATAGGTTTTGGTGGTATCCAAATTTTGACATCTTCATACTGTGTCCTGATTTTACTCTGGTATACAGTACTAAGTGACTAATTGAAAATGATGAGTTTAGGCTCGGAATATTGCCAGACTGCAGAAGTTTTCTTCGTGCCGCTCTCTCCACCACACTGTCACATGAAGACTTCACATTCATATATTTAAAGTTTCACTACTGTCAAAATAAAACTGGACATACAATCATTTTTAGACATCGACTTAATTATATCTTATATTTCATCTTTATTTCCAAGTGAATTGCACTTTTTTAATGACGGTAATGATGTTATTGAAACTGATACGGTTGCTTTTGAAAGATACCTTCGGTACACCTTATTAACACCCAACCCTAGTATGCAACAGTAGATACATTTTGTTAAAATTCTACCGCAAAACTGTATTAATCCATTCATGTGTTACACAAATGCCACTTGATTGCTGTCCATTTTGGGTCACCATGAGGGCTCCTGTTGTCAATTCTGGGTTAGCCTACAAGTTGGTTCTTTCCGTTTCTGGTTGATTTTGACGTTTGTAAAAGTGGATCAGGATTTGTTAATTTGGTTTGAAAGATGTTAATTCATTTTTCTAAATGTAATTTTGTGTCAAGTTTCAGAATTTGTTATGTTGGTTTGCACCTCCAAACCACCGTGCCAAAGATTTGGGTTTACTAATTCAAATTACTAATAAAGTCTCAGAGCTACATTTGATACTATCATAAAAATGAGCTATTGAGCTCCCAGAGTTTTGTGCGTGGAATGATTATTTTCCTGTAATATCTGCTCAAATTTGGTAACATTGTAAAAGAGCATGTTATACATTTCCATTGTTATATTTATCTCTGAAAACAGGTGAAGTTGTCAGTTGTCAGTTGTCTTCAAGTGTGAGTTAAGGCATAAAGGTCTTAAAGGATTTTCTACTTCCAAGTTCAGACAAAACTGAAGTTGCTTCTTTGGACCTGAGCACCTCAGGGAGAATCTGTCTTGTTATAATGAAACAGTATATTACAGTTCTTTGGCTTCTTGTTGCACAGTGATGAACGGTGTTGCTTTTTATTTATTTATTTATTTTTTGCAAAAAGCCTCCACTTAGCACAAAAATGCTCTAACCAGGGTTCTGATATAGTCAGAGGCAACTCAGGTGATCCTGACACAGCCCATACCAACACCCCTTGCTGCTACAGGTCCACACTGTTTCGGGGAACTCTCTTCCTCTGTTGTTATGTATCTTTCTCTTTTTCATCAAGTATCTGTAGTCTGGTGTCATTTTCTCCCCTTTTTCCTGTCCTTTCATGTTTAGGGCAATTTCTTTAATTGGCTTGGTATAAATTGAAATAACTTGGAATTTGATCTATAAGTTTTGACTGATTTATGATCATTGTACAATTTCTTTGATTATAATTGGTGAGATGAACAGTATCATTGGAGTTCAAGCAGATTACATTTGTTGTCATTTAACGCCATATAAATATAATTAAATTAAATTAATTTGGCTGTAGTAAATGTTTTAAGACAGCTGGTTCTGAGACTTTAATGAAAACATTTTTTTACTGAAAAAACTGTGGGCTCCATTTTCAATTACATGAGATATCTCTGTTCTGAACTTCGTTGAATGGGTGTTACTTGCTTTGAAGAATGCCAATGAAGAGACATTGATGGTTAGTGAATTGTGGTGACTTATTACTGTGGTAATATAACTGTGGTAATAAGTGGTAATATGTCACAGTTTGTCTCTGACTTAGTATTTCAGCTCAAATAAAGTTCACAAGCTAAGGATGAACCTGTGAATCACATTAAAGCATTTTTTTTTATTAAATTACCTTAGTATGCATGAGGCAACATGCAATCCTTGCAGAAACTGGACTTAATTTTCTATTGTAAAATATTGTAAATATATTGTAAAATAGTGTCCAACTATCGAGGCTCAGAAAAAAGTCTAGTCTGTGTAACTTGGTACTCTTTAATCCTTTTCCTGAGTAAAATAATTCCATAATTCAAAGAGTAATGGAGCTTCATTAACTTTTTTTTTTGCAGGACACCCAAAATCCCTTTATTTTCTTTTTTCAAACTTCCTGTGACCACGGAGAGCACTGTTTTTGACTCTTCCGCCCATCCTTTCATGTCTAAAAGCTAAACACAGCAACAACTTCTCAGTACTGCATACTTTACACAAATTAATGCACCAGGGTGGAATATTAAGACACCTTCCTTGGGCTTTGTTCATGTAGACTAGAATGCAGTTCTGATAGCTTTACTTTGGCGGATGGCGGATGTGGCGCATGTATACACAGCGACTCCTTGCTTCTCCGAACGTGCACTTTGTTTTTTGTTGTTAAAATGTGTTTTTCGGAATGTTTATCATGTGGGACTATGTCGGAACGCAAGTACAGCCGACAGCAACTGTTTCAGTTAAGAAAGGAAAATAGCAGCATGGATGATTTGGACATAAAATCAGAGACGCTGGCTGAAATGGGAATACTAGACCTGCCCTCAACATCGGACCCATCGGCTTCACCTTGGTCTCGTCGACAGCGGTGTACCAGGACCATAAAAAGAGGCAAGAGAGCTGGCATTGGAACAAGGCTTGCTGCCAACCCAACTTGCCCAGCAATACCATCCTGGCGAACGTAAGATAACTGGACAATAAGATGGATGACATTTGGTTGCTAAAATCAGCAAACAAGACCGTGAGTTACTGCTGCGTGACTGTGAGACACGACGGTGGTACACAGACACTGCTCTCCATTAACGGAGTTCATGATTCTTAAGTGCTGACCCTTATACCTCCCCAGGGAATACAACGCAATTCTTGTAGTTGCGGTGTATATCTGTCCCACTAACAACAACAGTGAAAGGTTCTTGCCATCACAGACTACAAACCTGCTCCACAGACCTGTGAGAGCAACACATCTCTCTTGAATGACCTGAACAGTTTATTCGCCTGCTTCGAAGCACAAAGCCAAACTCAACCACAGAAAACCCCACCTTCCCCCCATGACCAACCCCTGCACCTGTCCTCTGCTAGCGTGAAAAGAACACTAGCTAACATCAACCCACGCAAAGCGGCAGGGCCGGACGGAATACCAGGCAGAGGGCTGAAAGACTGTGCAGAGGAGCTGAAAGATGTTTTCACAGACATCTTCAACACCTCCCTGGACCAAGCCATCATTCCATCACTTTTCAAAGCTGCCACCATGCACCATCATACCCGTGCTGAAGGAATCATCACCATCTGGCTTCAACGACTACCGTCCCGTTGCACTGACACCGTGCAGCTTCCTCCCCCAAGACTAGTGCTTCGAGCGGCTAGTCATGTCACACATAAAAGCTACCCTACCCCCCACCCTGGACCCCTTCCAGTTCACGATCCACGGAGGATGCAATCTGCTCTGCCCTCCATTCACCCACTTGGACAATAAAGACTCATATGTGAGAATGCTGTTCATTTACTTTAGTTCAGCATTCAAAACCATAATACCACAGCACCTCCCTCTGCAACTGGCTGCTGGACTTCCTGTTGCAGAGACCACAAGCAGTATGTGTCGGGAACAACACCAAACTGAAGAAGGGAAGTGCTACACCGGCCATCATGACAGAATTCTATAGAGGAACCATCGAGAGCATCCTGACCAGTTGCATCACAGTGTGGGGAGGAAGCAGCACGGAGCAAAACAGGAAGACATTCCTGCGCATTGTGAACACAGCAAAGAAGATCATTGGAGTGCCACTCCCCTCCCTGCAGGACATTTACATCAACCGCCTCACCCGAAAAGCACTGATGATCACCAAGGACAAAAGCCACCCTGCACACAAACTGTTCAGCCTCCTGCCCTCTGGAAAGAGGTACAGGTGCCTCCGCTCCTGTACCACCAGCAATCAGAGTGCTGAACACTTAACCCACCCTCCCATCATCGAATACCCCCCCTCAACACTGGAATTGCACATTCTACTTGCACTAACTCAAACAAACACACACACACACACACACACACACACACACTGATAGCCCCCCAACACTGTATCATGATTGCACAATCTACTTGCACTAACTCAAAACACACACACACACACACAAACACACACACTCACACTTGACTGACGCAAAAGCACACACACAAACACACACTCACACACACGCTGCTGCTTCATGCCTGTTACTTGAATGACTGTATTGGAAAACTAGGTACCAACTACTTGCAAATATTGCACATTACAATTGATCACTTTATATTTATTATATTACACAATGCTACTATCACTGTCAGAATCGTCAAAATAGGACATAACTGGAAATGCACAACAATACCTCTTTCTTATTGTAACATAGTTACTCTGCCACTGAGTTTGTTTTTGTTTTCATCACTAATTCTGCTGTCATTTCAGATCCGGCCCTTCCCTGTCATATAATCACTCATTCCCCCTTCTTCTTTCCGCCCTTCTCCTCACCTGTTGTTCATTAGCTCATTTGGTCTTCAGTATATTTACCACTCCTTTTCCACTTGCCAGATTGTCTTGAGTTTTTTCGTGCCAAGCTTTCCCGCGTTTCCTGTTCTACCTACCTGTTCTGACCTCGCCTTTGCCCTTCTCTGACCTCGGATTCCTGCCTGCCCCTTATTGGATTTGTTTGCCTGTGTGATTGCTCTCCTGGTTTTGACCCTGCCTGTTTTTGGACTAAGTAAACGGATTTGCCCTTCAAACTTGCTTGCCTTGTTGTCGTGCTTTTGGGTCTCTGTTGCCTGGACCAGTGGTCGTAACACTTATGTTCAATGTATGTCTGATGTTGCCCAGTCTCGCACTTTATATGTCTGTATGGTATTGTATAGGTACTCTAGGTGTATGTGTACTGTCTTTGTCTAACTGTCTAATGTCCACACCTAAAGTCTATGTCTATGTCTGCACGTGAAAGTAAGAAACGCAATTTAAATTCTTTGTATGACCAGCGCATGTAAAGAAATTGACAATAAAGCCTACTTTACTTGACTTGACATGACTTGACATTATTCTGTTCATTAGTACCTATTGTTCGCATGTTTGAAATAACTGTCCCCTCTAGCAATACATTTGCCATGTATGCCATCTGAGACATTTGTTAGAATTGGGCTATAATTACTCACTTTAGCACAACGTGTTATAACTTAATCCATGTAAATGACTGTCGACTGTAGATTCATATTATTCCCTTTAGAATTATACTTTTGTGTTAAACTCTCTGGCTGTGCCTACTCTTCCTCCTCCTCTCTCTGTTACAGTAGATACACGTCTTCAAGGTCAACATTCACACACACACTTTCTTAGCACATTCCACCAAAACCTGCATGAATTAGGAGCCTCTGGCCTGTTCATGTCAGAGATAATAACAATAACACCTATAACACTCGGTTCCGCCCAGCCATCCTCCCTTTTCGAGGTCCGGCCCAGAGGATAACTGCCCATCGCGCCCGGAAATCAAAGCTCTTGCCAACTGAGATCCTCCGGAAACTTGGTCTGTGAGAGCCCAACGCTAATTTACTTAGCTTGTGACCAATAAATTCCATATTTGTAGTCTTGATCTACTCTGGTTTATTCTCAGGCTTCCAACTAAAAAATCGGGCTAACACATTTAACATATTTGTAGTCAAAATCATTTCATGGCTTTTATAATTCTCAGATTTATATCACAGTTATGCATCACTCTACACTTTATTCACATGGCAATGGATCCCGTCCCAGGAAAGGGCAAAGTGATCCATTTTGGCAGGAAAAATATTCTGGCAAAAATATTCCAGCATGCTGATGAGGGGATAGAATATTTTCCTATGTCCGCCTGATTTCTGTTTCTGGATTACTGGACACTTTCATGAACTGAACTGAACTGTCAGGTCAGTTGAACAAAGGGCATTGGGAGAATTTTCTTGAAGTGATTTTTAGAAACGGAAAGTTATGAAAAACAGTGTTTCAAAAAAGTTTTGTGTGTACTTGGCTGTCAATTTGGAACTGAGGGCAACCCCCTCAGCCAATCGCGGACACATACACACGACTCAAAATACCTGCAACCATCTGGAAGACTTTCTTCTTGTCCTCAGTCCGTTCCTAAGAAAAAAAGAACAATTACTTCTTTATACACACTTATCATGAGGTCATATTAGATTTCATATCATATGATATTCAGTGTTTTTTTTTTCAAAGTGTTACTTGGATTTGATTAACTATAACACATATAAGACAATCCACTATCATTTTGTACATGCAAAAGTGTATTTCTATTATTTGTATATTATTTATATTGTGATGTGCATCGTCATTTAAAAAAATAAATAAATGAATAAAAAATGAATAAATAAATTTAAAAATTAAAAAAAATAAATAAAATATATATATATATATATATATATATATATAAGTGGCACCTTTATAACTATACCTACTAACATCAGGCATTTTGCACGTTGTTTTAACATTGCATTAACGCTATATCCATGAAACCATGTTTTCTCTTTGATCGAATCAGAAGACTGTTTCTGATTCTGTGACAGAATCAGAATTCGGTTTATTGACCAAGTTCTTTTTACGCACAAGGAATGAGTCAGGATTCCAGTCAGTGGAGTCTCTGGACTTGGTAATAGGTCCAGAAACAAACAGAAAGAAATTCCAGTTATTTAAAAGTGGTCTGCATTTGTGCCGCTGAATCTTTTTGAATATGTTTGATTCAACTAGTACGGTGGCCCTGAGGTGCAAAACACTACGACATTAACAAAAACACTACAACATTAACAAAGCACAAATACAAATTCAAAAACACAACAACATTAACGAAGCACAAATACAAATTAAAAAACACTACAACATTAACAAAAACACAACAACATTAATGAAAACACAACAACATTAACGAAGCACGAATACAAATTCAAAAACACAACGACATTAACGAAAACACAACGGAAATGGTATGTCCCAGTGGGTGACCTAAGAAGTCGCTGATTGGACTACAGCTCGTTTTACTTTTGAACCGGAAGTTATTCTGGTTTTAACGTGTTTTTTAAAAACATGAATGTTCTCCGTGATCCAAACCTTACTTCTGCTATTCGAGAGTATTTTGACTCAGGATATACATATGAGGTGATACTGGACATGCTTCGGACCAACCACGAAGTGTCAGTTAGTATGCGTTCATATCTGTGTTTTTCAGATGTGAAGTTAGTTAGTGACGTCAATCCCGGCTCACAATGGATGAGAGGAAGGTTACTGAGCATTTCTACATAATAAGATGATTTTTATAACCATAAAATTGTTATTGAGGGGTGAATTGATTCAGACGGAGCACCACTGAAGGCCTAGGTGTGAAATGCACGGTCCGCCACTGCAATGAAGTCCTGTGAGGTGACTGTACCCGCCCTGCTATGTCATTGGATCCTGCAGCCTTACAGGGGTTAAGGCTACAGGGGTCATGTCTATAGTGGTCACACTTAGAAATGTGTCGCCAGGTGGTGGTGTAACTCGGGTGCAGGGGGAAACAGAATCCTCAAAGCCGGCAAAAACCTGTTGAGTGCATATGGTAAAGAGGGGTTCCATGGGCATTGTGCATTCCTGGTGGTGCGGTCCGTTATAAAATTGATGCCACTGGTGGCAGAGTGAGCCTAAATTTTCAGTGCGCATGTAATTTTGGCCTTTCCAGTCAGTCTCTTCTCTGTGAGCTCATGATTGCTGCCCTGAATGCAGCTTTCAACAGAGCTCTCATTTCAGCCATGGTTTCTGGTTTGGATAGCAAGGTACTGTCCTGGTGATGGTAAATATCAACATATTTGGAGATGAAGCCGAGGATGGAGAAGGACGTCCACCTCTCCCTCATACGTAGCTGCCTGTCTGAAGTCATGCAAGAGTTGGAGCACAGAGGTAGCATCCCTGGGCCACACAGTGACAGTCTTTTTTGCCTGGTTCTTTGCAGCAGGGGGTGGTATGCTGGTGCCATCAAAATGGAAATGTGGTCGGAGAGGCCAATGTGGGGCTGGGGTAGGGCACTGTACACACCGTGAATGTTTTGGTACACTCATTGAAGAGTGGTGTCTCCCGGTCTTGTACTGGTGACTGTTGTGGTAAAAAAAAAAAGAAAGGTCTTGATTTAAGACCCCTTGAGGATCAGTTTAACAGCATTGAAGTCCCTAACATAAAGTCTTTAGCTCGTTTAATGTTTTTATTAGCATGTTGATGAACAACACAGTAAACTCACGTAGCAGATAGTTAAAAAAAACACATCACTGTCATTGGTTCTATTTTGTAAAGGCTTCAACCTTTGAGGCTATTGCTAATGGGTTCATCCCCATGGGTCGACCTAGACGTCTCTCAAAACCCAGCAACGGTGGTAGGGGCTCTGTCCTGGCCCTCAGTAATAAGCATGGAAAGCACATGCACGCCCGCTATCAGAGTGCTACTCAGTGTGGCAGCACGTGTCTCCTGGACAGATGGATGGACAGACTGAGATGCAGGGGCTACACACTGAATTTGTGTCGACCGCTCGGCAGTTCAGTGAGATTCTGGAAACGGTCCTAACATCTCAAGAGCAGTGTCTCACTCTCCAGTCAGAACTAAAGGGGAACTTCTGCTGAAAGATGTGATTTCCCAAGTTGACAGTTGATCCCATTGACCTGAGAGATGCATATTTACACATCCCAATCATTTCTTCTTTCAGGGGAGACAGTACAAGTACAAGCTCCTACCATTCACACCTTTTCCAAATTTGTCGAGACAGCGCTCAAGGCACTACGCATGTCAGGGATGAAGAACCTGGTCACCTATTCTTAATGGCACGGTCCAAAGATGAGGCAGCGATTCAAACGTGGAAACAGTTGGCTTACCGGTCCGACCTGGACTTGGTCTCTATATACTGGTCTCTATATACTGGGAGAAGAGCCTGCCAATGCTATCCTAGACAACTTATCTCAGTGTGGAGTTGAACTCCTCCACCATTAGGGCGCAGCTCTCACAGGAGAGAGCATTAAAGCTGTCAGCTTTCTTTTAGTGTCACACCCCACAGTGTGGTGGCACCCTGAAAGGGATTCAGATGAGCAGAACGTCACACATCTCTGTGTTCACAGATGCATCTCTCTTGGGCTGAGGGGCGCACAAGTCTCTCCACAAAAATATCCTGGAGCTCCTTGCAGACCTGGACTTCTCCATGAACTGGGAGAGGGGCCTGCCACTGCCATCCGACCTGTTTGTCACTCGGAAAACACTCAGTGGGAGCTTTGGTTCCCTCTGAGTCAATCAGTCCCTAGGTCAAAGGTCCTGGGGGGGGGGGGGGGGGTGTTAATATCAGGATGTGAAATTTGAATAAGATAATTAGGAGAAAAGGACTTCAAGGCTGGGAATGTTTGCCGCCAGGAAGTTTGTCTTTGGGGGTTGTTTATTGCAGGAGGTGAAATTTAAATATAATGCAAAATGCGTAGTGTGCGTGTGTGTGTGTCAGGAAATCCCATCAAATGAGAGGAGGTTACTGCCCGGTCATGTAACTGCCTCCGCAAAATGTTTATAAAACACATTCTACCTTATTCAATTATAAATAATAAACTTTCCCAATTCAAAAATAAAAGAAAGAATGCCCCCAGGCAACGCTTTGCAGGATTTGTTAAAGATTTTCTTTTTTACCTCAAAGTTTTAACCCTACTGCTGAGTTACTCTAGCAAGCGTCAACCATTAAGCCTCTCCCTGCAGAAAAGAAAGAAAAAACGGAAGTCTGGCTTCGCTAGGTCTGTTTAGATCAAAAACGTTGTATTTGAAATATGGCTATTAAGATAGCAGGTAGGAAAATAGGCTCTCATGTCTGGACATGTCTGTGGATGGCTCTAATTTGTTTTTTGGGGGGTTGGATAAGGGAAGGAGGGTTAGCGCTTGGAGGTGAAATTTAAATAAGATAACCAGGAGAATAAAAAGGACTTTACGGGCTTCAAGGCAGGGAATGTTTGCCGACAGAAAGTCTGTCTTAGAGGGGTTTATTACAGGAGCTGAAATTTAAATTTAAATACAGTGGTAAGTGTCTGTTAAGATAACTAGGAAAATAAAACTTAGCCAATGAGATGACTTCAGGGATTATTCTTGTAGCCTAAAAACCTTTTCAAACTCCCCCCGTCTGAAAGACTAATTTTACACGCTCTAACTTCAACAGGGTTTAAGGAGCGAGACAGGAACATTCTAAATTTCCTGCCACAAAGAGATTTGTCACAGCCCAACTCTGAGAATATTTAAATCCAGGCTGAAAACAGTTTTACTTAACTGTTCTTTTGACAATTTAATGTATTTTATCTGCACAGTCCACTTTCTGTCTATTTAATCAATGATTGTTTTATTTAATCATTGATTGATTTAATTTATCTTTATTTTCTGCATTTGAACTCTTTGTAAAGCACTCAGAATTGTCCTGTACACAAAATCTACTATACAAATACAATTGCCCTGCCTTAAAAATATATGTAATCATACTCACAGATTATGTTAATATATACCAATAATCATGCCAATTTTTTTAAAACTCAGAACATGGTTAACGGTAACCAAATAGCAAGTATGAATAACAATCTGGACCTGAGAGAATTTTTTTTTAAAACTCATGGCCACTAAGCACTAGCTCTAAAACATCTACGATTTTCCATTAGCTTAATTCCATTATTTATATATCTACTTATTCCAACTCAGGATGAGTTGTGTGTCTGCTAAAGTGGCCAGCAGCACAGATTTGAATAAAACCTCCATACGTCAGACAGTTTTTCAGCCTGTATCCTAAGACTTCCAGTATAGCTTAGAGTAATGTCTTGTCCTATCGGGCTGAAATGTTCTCTGCCATTTGATGAGGTTCTTTGTAAATCAAGTCAGCAACACAAAGGAAAAAATAACATGCACAAATTATATACATATATCTTAAAATGTAAGAAATGATCTCTGATAACATTTATCCCAACAATTACCAATGTAACCAAGGAAAAGGCATAAGCCTTATTGTGAGAATGCCTACTGGCATCCCTGTTTCACTTCGTCTGCGTCTAACTACACCCACAGCATTCAGCCTATTTCAACAAATAAGGTATCAAAATCGTCAGCTCCATCAGCTCTATGCAGCTATGATTTTTGGTTTTCAAATCTTAACTTTTTCTGCTTTTATTTTCTCTCATTAAAATGAATGGAGTCAAAAGCATGCCTCCATCTGCTGGTCACTGGCATTTCAGCCCCTTCAAATTCTTGTTATGTGGTCAAGCCTTTCTGACTGGAGTATAGCTCAATGGTATAGTGTTTGACTCCAGTTTGAGAAGTTGCTGGTTCAAATCCCATTACACTCTTCTGTTCTTCTAATCTTTTTGCCATTCTTTTTCAACTCTTCAGTTCTATGTCTTTTTCTTTGGCCTCTTCTTCCTCCATTCAGCACTTGGCATTCTCATAGCTTCTGCAGGAACAGCCTTTTTCTAGTTACAATTGCATAAACGATTAGCAAAGGGGCTCTTTTTCCAGACTAACTCCAAAACACATCGTGCATTGTAACATTGCATAAGAAGCCACAAAACTTGTATTGTAACATTAATATTCCATTAAAGAAACAATGTCTTTGTCGGTAAGATAACATCAAGGGCCTCCAAAAAAAAAAAAAACCTTTCTAGGAAGTGATGTCACTTAGATTTCAGAATGGCACGTGTACAGTGGCAACAGTAAATATTTTTACATTATTTCTTTACTTGCAAATTAACGGCTAACTTTTGTCTTAACTTTTGACAAGCGTCGTCTTTTCAGTACTGAATGTCTTCCTTCCAGAATGTAACCTTTACGCATGCTCTCATTGGTTGAAGAAGTACAGTCATGGCCAAAAGTATTGAGAATGACACTAATATTATATTTTCACATGATCTGCTGCCCTCTGGTTTTCATGTGTGTATGTCAGATGTTGTCATCACATACAGAAATACAATCAATGCTTGAATTTTGTCAGAATTCCTAGGTTTTCGTTTTTCCACCCATCTCTTGATGATTTACCATAAGTTTTCAATGGGATTAAGATATGGGGAGTTTCCAGGCGATGGACCAAAAATCTCTATGTTTTGTTCCTTAAGCCAGTTAGATATCACCTTTGCTTTATGGCAAGCTGCTCCATCATGCTGGAAAAGGCCTTGTTCATCACCAAACTGCTCTTGGAGGGTTGGGAGAAGTTGGTCTCGGAGGACATTCTGGTACCATTCTTAATTCATGGCTGTGTTTTTAGGTAAAACTGTGAGAGAGTTATATTATATTTTCACATGACTCCCTTGGCTGAGAGGCAACCCCACACATGAATGGTTTCAGGATGCTTTACAGTTGGCATGAGACAAGACTGGTGGTAGCGCTCACATCGTCTTCTCCGAACAAGCCGTTTTCCAGATGTCCCAAACAACTGGAAAGGGGATTCATCAGAGAAAATGACGTTACCCCAGTCCTCAGCAGTCCGCCCCCTGTACCTTTTGCAGAATATCAGTCTGCCCCTGATGTTTTTCCTGGAGAGAAGTGGCTTCTTTGCTGCCCTCCTTGAGACCAGGCCTTGCTCCAAGAGTCTCGGCCTCACAGTGCGTGCAGATGCACTCACACCTGCCTGCTGCCATTCCTGAGCTAGCTCTGAACTGCTAGCAGCCCGATCCCGCAGCTGAAACACTTTTAAGAGACGGTCCTGGCGCTTGCTGGTCATTCTTGGGCGCCCTGGAGCCATTTTGGCAACAATGCGTGGAAATGTGTTTTGGGGGATAAAGTTAATTTTCTAGGCAAATATAGACTTTGCAATTAATTACTGTTATGCTGAACACTCTTTTTAACATTCTGGAGTATATACAAATTGCAGTTATAAAAACTGAAGCAGTAGACTTTGTACATTTTAACATTTGAATCATTCTCAAAACTTTTGGCCATGACTGTAGATTTCTCCAAGAGGGATTCAAACTTTAGCTCCCTCCATTTTAGCTGTGGCGAGTTAGGAGTGACTAAATTAAATAGATAACTGTTTTATGAAGTAAGTAAATACATAATGAAATACATACCTGTAAATATCCTATTAATTAATGAAATGTATAATTAAATTATTAAAAACATAATTTGATAATTTGATCTACAAGTAAATAATTACACATATTATGGAATCATAAATACATCCATAAATACTTAAATGCATCATGAATTTATGAAATATGCAATTGAATAAATAATTTCAGTGTGTATTTATCTATGTCATGCTTCGTATGTGAACGCTTCTGTCATGAAATAATTCAGACTGTCATCAAATTCAGTGGGTAGGGGGGCCAGTGACGAACACTAATACTGTAGTAGCCCAAGCCCAAAAGACGGCTGGAGGCATTTTCTGGGAACAATTCCTACAGCTCTGACTACCTTAGGAGCATGACTAGTAGGGGATGCATATTTCCGCAAGGTTTTCTGCTTTGTAGACCAATAAGACTGGCCAACATAAATACACTGAAAAAATAGACTGAAAACACTGACTGTCGACTTTGTGCTGTAGTTTACATTCAAATCAAACAAGTTTCATCAGCTAAGTAAAATCTACAATGTTAATGAAGTACAATAACTCAAGTGAGTTCTTGTCGATTTTTTAAAAATGCATTAATCTACTCTATATGTAGCCTACTATTCTACGCATTTCATGTAGCAAATGTAAATTCTGTATAGCCTTCACTGAAAATATTTCAAGTTCCTTAGGAATTTCTGTCATTGGGGTAGTGGGAACCTCCTGTATGCATTATTTCTAGCTTTGTCAGATGAGAGATATTTAACACTAATAAGTTCACTCCGGTAATCATGAAGTGCTTCGCGAGACTGGGCCTTCAGCATATCAAAGACTATCTCCCCCCACATCTCGATCCCCACCAGTTTGCTTACAGGGCAAACAGGTCCACAGAGGACATCATCACCATAGCTCTCCACTCTGCACAGGACCACCTGGAACAGTAGCAGAGCTATGTCCGGATGCTCTTTGTGGATTATAGCTCTGCCTTTAACACATTAATCCCGAACAGACTCACCAAAAAAACTGAACACTCTCGGCCTTCCCCCTCTCACATGCGCCTGGATCAAGGACTTTCTTCCCAACCAACCCCAGAATGTGAGACTTGTCCCCCACCTCTCTTCCACCTGCACACTGCTCCACACACCTCCATCGACTCCCCACAGGGCTGTGTGCTGAGCCCTCTCCTCTACTGCCTCTACACCCACGACTGCAGACCAGCCCACAAGGACAACATTATAGTTAAGTTCGCTGACGTACTTAACCTAAACCTAATCGTTAAGTTTGCGTCATCGCCGACAACAACTTCTGGTCAATGATCATCAAATCCATCACCCAGAAAGCTCCGCAGTGGCTACACTTCCTGAGAGTGCTCAGGATGCTAAGGAACCTCAACCCCGACCTACTGCTGACTGTTTACCTGATCGCACTGAAGCCGGCCGGCGTAGTGACCAGACCAGCTGAGACCAGCTGAGATACCACCCGAACTACGGAGGAAAACACGCCGAGGTTGCAGAGGAGGAAAAAATTATCGGGGGATGAAAGGAGGGTCGAGACAGCAAGGGCTTATTGAGAGGAGAAGATTTAAGCACTGTCTCCCCTCTGTTATTATGGGCAACAAGATGGACAAGCTAACGGCTCTGACGCGGGGCCACCCAGAGTACCGAGAGTGCAGTTTAATGTGCTTCACGGAGACGTGGCTGCACAGAGACATAATGGACCAGACTGTCTCCCTGGATGGCTTCCACACCATCCGGGCTGACCGGGATCCTAAGAGTGGCAAGCGGAAAGGAGGGGGACTTGCCATTCTAGTAAACGGCAGATGGTGTTACCCGGGTCATATCACTGTTAAGGAACAGCTCTGTAGCCCGGATGTGGAACTGCTTGCCGTTGGACTCCGTCCATACCATCTGCCCAGAGAGATCCCTCACGTCATCATTGCTGTCCTGTACATCCCTCCCTCTGCAAACCCAACATCTGCCTGCAGCATCATACACACCTCCATCTCCAAACTACAGACTCAACACCCCAATGCCCTCATCATCATGTCGGGAGACTTCAACCATGTCACCATAAACAGAGTTCTCCCGACCTTCAAGCAATATGTGAGCTGTCCAACCAGAGAGGAGAGGACCCTGGATCTGGTGTATGCTAACATTAAGGACGCATACATCTCCTCTTCTCTCCCCCCTCTGGGCAGGTCAGATCACAACCTGGTCCACCTCACACCCTGCTATGTGCCTCTTGTGAAAAGGGTGCCTACGACCACAAGGACTGTGAGGAAGTGGTCGGAGGAGCCTTATGAGACACTGCAGGCCTGCTTTGAGTTGACAGACTGGACTGCACTTTGTGAGCCCCATGGGGAGGATATCGATCGGCTCACAGAGTGCGTCACGGACTACATCAACTTCTGTGTTGACTGCAATGTCCCAGCTCGGACCGTCACCGGCTATGCCAACAACAAGCCATGGATCACTAAGGACATCAAGGCCATCCTTAATGAAAAGAAGAGGGCTTTCAGAGATGGCAACCGTGACGAGGTGAGGAGAGTGCAGAGGGTCCTCAAACTGAAAATTAAGGAGGCCAAGAACAAGTACAGGAGAAAGCTGGAGAATAAACTCCAGCAAAACAACATGAGGGAGGTGTGGAGTGGCATGAGAAACATCACCGGGTTCCAGAAGACCGGCAACATGGGGTTGGATGGCCGAGTGGAACGAGCCAACGAATTGAACCTATTTTTCAATAGGTTTGAGGCCCATCCCCCACAAGCCTCTGCTGATGGTTTCCCAATGATGACCACTCCACCTTCCCCCACTCTCTTTTCACTCTTTTCAGACTTCTCCTTACCACCTCATTTCACACCCACCTACTCCACCCCTCCCATCGTGCTCTGCATCGTGTCCTCCACAACCTGAGGACCTCGCCCCTCCCACAACTGTCACCTCTTCAGTGTCCCTCACACCTGACCTGGTTCGAAGACAACTGACCAGACTCCACACCAGCAAAGCTGCAGGCCCCAATGGTGTATTTCCTGGGGTGCTTAAAGCTTGTGCCGCCCAGCTGTGTGGAGTCCTTAGTCTGGTCTTCAGCCTGAGCCTGCACCTCCAGAGAGTCCCCGTGCTGTGGAAGACGTCCTGCCTCGTTCCTGTGCCTAAGACGCCGCGTCTTAACGGCCCTCAGGACTACAGGCCGGTGGCACTGACGTCCCACATCATGAAGACCTTCGAGAGGCTAGTTCTGGAACAGCTAAGGCCTATGGTCAGGCCCTTCATGGATCCACTACAGTTCGCCTACCAGCCCCACCTGCTGAACAGATTCTACACTCATCTGGACAAGTCGGTGAGCACTGTGAGGATCAAGTTCTTTGATTTCTCCAGTGCTTTCAACACCACCCGTCCGGCTCTACTGGGTGAAAAGATGACGGCGATGCAGGTGGATGCCCCCATCGTGTCCTGGATTGTTGACTATCTGTCAGGCAGACCACAGTATGTACGCCTACAGAACTGTGTGTCTGACAGGGTGATCAGCAACACCGGGGCCCCTCAGGGGACTGTCCTCTCTCCATTCCTCTTCACCGTCTTCACCTCAGACTTCAGCCATTGCGTCCTGCCACCGTCAGAAATTTTCTGATGACTCAGCAATAGTCGGCTGCATTGAAAGGGGAGATGAATGTGAATGTAGGACTGTGGTGGGCAACTTTGTCACTTGGAGTAAACTTAACCATCTGCAGCTCAATGTGACAAAGACAAAGGAGCTGATAGTGGATCTGAGGAGGGCCAAAACACCTATGACCCCTGTTTCCATCCAGGGGGTCCCTTTGGACACTGTGGAGGAATACAAGTACCTCGGGGTGTACTTAAATAATAAACTGGACTGGACAAGAAACACTGAGGCAGTCTACAAAAAGGGCCAAAGCCGACTCTTCTTCCTGAGGAGGCTGAGGTCTTTTAACATCTGTCAGATGATGCTGAGGATGTTCTATGAGTCTGTTGTGGCAAGTGCGATCTTCTTTGCTGTCACATGCTGGGGCAGTGGGCTGAGGATTGCTGATAGCAACAGACTAAACAAACTGATCAGGAAGGCGGGTGATGTTGTAAGGGAGGAGCTGGATACTCTGACGACCGTGGCAGAGAGGAGGATGCTGTCCAGGCTTAAGTCCATCTTGGACAATGAGTCACACCCCCTCTACGACACACTGGCCCAACAGAGGAGCTCCTTCAGCAGAAGACTCCTCTCACCCAGATGCACCACAGAGCGCCACCGGAAATCCTTCTTGCCGGTGGTCATCAATCTGTACAACGCCTCCCTCTGAGAGTCTAACTTAATCATTGACACTATCCACCTCTCATTTTGACCTACATATATACATATTGTTTTTTATGTATATATCTAGCTATATTTATGAGGAATTTTGTATATATACTGTATATGTATATGTATATATGTATAGACATGTATATATGTATATGCCTTTGTTTTGCTTATGGAGCCTGTAACAAAAATAATTTCCCTCTGGGATTAATAAAGTATTTCTGATTCTGATTCTGATTCTGATTCTGATTTATCCATTGAGAGCCTTATTTTAGACATTACTCCTGCCTATCTCAACAGGATTGTTCGGACCATAATGTTCCATGAAGCAGCTCTGAAATCACTGTTAGTCATGCCTGTAACCATTTACCATTTACCTTCTGACAGTTTGAATACAGTGAGAACAGAAAGAACATTGAGAATAAATATACAAGCAAAATTACATTCATCCCTCTTGGCATTATTCTTCTCTGTTAACCCATGATATCATTTTCCACATCGTAGGAGGAATAGTTCTGCCCTAAATAGGGGATCATTTTCAGCCAGAGGCAAAGTTCCTTCTCCTTAGAGCATGACAGTAATTTCTCTCTTAGTCCTCATCATTACAGTGTGTATTTATGACGTTGGGGTGAAAATTCAAGTACTAAAGAACAGACGGGTAAAGACAAAAATGATGGTGTATATATCATTGTTGAATACGTAACTGAAATCATATAACAACTTATAAAAATGAAACATCCATAACTTTAACCTTCCCAAAAATAAATGCAGCACCTATTGGGAAGGCGAAGGTACAGGCATCTTTATACAGTCCTGCTCACCATTATTGGCACCCATGAAGTTTAAGTACATATAGTGGAATATTTTCAGAAGGAAATTCATCAAGTGAAACAACATTTTACTGCTGATAGCTTGTGCTCAATGCAAAACAGCAGATGATAAAAAACATTTAAAAAGATAAACATTATGAGGAAAACAAAGAAAAACATAATGTTTACCATGTCAATGGTATTGGCACCCTTTGCAGCAAATCAGTATGAAAACCCAATTCGGCTCACCTGTTGCAAATCACAAATAAAGATCACTTGCGATGAACTGCGTCCACACATGTGACATGAATTAACCAATGAATGATCATGTTGGTACTTTAAAAGCCACCTGTTAGTCCATCTTCACATGTGACAATGGTAAAGACGAAGGAGCTGACTGAGGACACCAGAAATGCTATTATTTGTAAGCACAAGACCTCCAAAGGGTATAAAGCCATCTCCAAAGACCTCGGTATCCCTGTTTCAACGGTGCGTAATAGGCATGGCAAGATTCACCGATGCGTATCGGAACATCGGAACGACCTGTGCGATACGGTTGCATCGATTTGCAAACGTCTGCATCGGTAAAAACCGCACATAAACTCGAGATGCATCGTATAAAACTACCTGCATCGATACAAACCGATTATTATCTTCTATTATTATAACTTTTTAGAAACGTGTCTTTGAGTTTTAGTTGCGTTTCTTTCCATCCCTGTTGCCTGCCTACTGCGTGCATGCTAGTCTCTCTGCCACTCAAGTCTCGCCCCAAGCCTCGCGCGAGTAAGAGGGTCTAAACTTGCTTTCGAAGAGGACAGAGGCGGCAAGCTAGAAACCACATTAGCATGGAGGAAAACGAAACAGAGATAATACATTCGGTTACGCGCTTTAGGTCAACGGTATGGAAAGACTTTGGCTTCTACAAACGAGATGGAGAGTTGGACAAGACAATGGCCATATGTAAACACTGCATTGTATATTTGGGGGAAAATGCGATGTGTCCCTGTGTTAAGTTTTTCTTTTAGTTTTTATAATAGATGGAATATCCTGGCCTGCACCTTTTGTATAAGGGCATTTTATTTGTTTTACCTCATGTATAAACTTCAAGCACTTTTTTAAAGGCTTAACTGGAAAATGTGCCTTTGTGCCTTGGCTTTAATTGTTGGACAACATGTACTACAGAGAAATCTTATTTTTGTTTGAAGTTTACACTTGTAAAGTTTCAGAGAGACAATCACTCTCTAAGTTGCTTTGTTTCAAAATAAAAGGCACAGTTAGCTTGCGTGCCATAACTTGAACTATGTAGTCCATGGTGTACTTTTCTTCTGCATTGCATCGCATCGTATTGTATCGTATCGTATCGCACTGTATCGCAGCATTTTAAATTCAGATCGTTCTGTATCGCACCGGATCGCAGGAGGTTGGAGAATCGTATTGAATCTTATCACTAGAAATTCCATGAATCGTGAATGTATCGAATCGTTGGCTGTGTATCGAGATGTGTATCGTATCGCCTTGGTGGTGAAGATTCCCATCCCTAGTGCGTAATGTTATTAAGAAGTTTTCCAGGCATGGAACGGTCAGGAACCTCCCTGGACGTGGGGGGAAGAGAAAAATTGATGACAGAAGTCTTTGACGGTTGGTGCGAATGGTGGAAAAAACACCACGTCAAACATCTAAAGACCTAAAGACCAACTTGGAGCAGTCTGGTGTGATTGTTTCAACAAGTACTATACGGCGCACACTAAACAAAGTGGGGCTTTATGGGCGGAGGCCAAGGAAGACCCCATTGCTGAAGAAAAGACATAAAAAAGAACGCTTGATCTTCGCAAAAGAGAACCTGGACAAACCTCAAACCTTCTGGGACAACGTTTTATGGACAGATGAAACAAAAGTGGAGCTTTTCGGTAATTCACACAAACAATATGTTTACAGACGGCGCAATGAAGCCTTTAAAGAAAAGAACACCATACCAACAGTCAAGCATGGTGGAGGATCCATAATGCTGTGGGGCTGCTTTGCGGCATCTGGTACTGGAGGGCTTGACCGTATCACAGGTATCATGAAATCAGAAGATTATCAAGCAATTCTAGAGCGAAATGTCTTGCCCAGCGTAAGAAAACTTGGTTTGAGGCGAAGATCCTGGGTCCTCCAGCAAGATAATGACCCAAAGCACACCTCCAAAAACACGCAGGCATGGTTGAAATGGAAAAAATGGACTGTTTTAAAATGGCCAGCAATGAGTCCAGATCTCAATCCAATTGAGAATCTTGGGAGGGTGCTGAAATCTGCCATTGGAGAAAGGAACCCTGCAAATGTACAAGAGCTTGAGCATATTGCAAAAGAAGTGTGGGAGAAAATGCCACCCGAGAAGTGCAAGAAGCTTATAGATGAATATAAGAAACGTTTGGAGGCTGTCATTGCTGCCAAAGGCTGTGCAACCAAATATTAAGGAGGGGTGTCAATATTAGTGCACATGCTGGTTTTCTGTTTTGTCCTTTGCAATTAAAATATTTATGTTGAAATGGCAATTGTCTTTGTTAAATTACTTTGGACCTCAAATTGAAAGATACTGCTGATTTAAGTTTTGAACATTTCCATTTATTTCTGAAGATATTCACTCAGCTATGCAAAACATGAAGGGGTGCCAATAATGTTGAGCAGGACTTTATGTTGCTGAAATTAGCAGAGCTTCTAAAAAATGCATTTGGAGTAGGTGCTGTCAAATTTAGTGTTTGCAATGGCTTAATTACAGTTCCTCTGAACCAGAAGGGCACAGCATTTCCATGGGGTATCCCTTTCTTCCTTCAAATGCATTCTTTAACAGGTGTGGTCCATTGTCCCAGTGAATATTCCCCTTAACTTGGTAAGGGGTTTGGAGGCATATTTCTTTCCTCCTTTTTTCGTCCTTTTGTATACTTTAAGCTTGTTCTTTACCTCGGCTGGCCGATCAGGTGCAGGTGATCGGCGAACAATCTTTCTTTTCCATTGGCTTGTCTTCTTTAAAGTCGTACTTTTTCACTGACACTGAACTCAAATAACCACCCTGGTTGTATTTACAAGTTCCTCCTTAGTCTTTGTTGTATTAGTACAAATCTTCAAGGAAAACGCATACATACATTTCATACCACATGTCAGGGAAATCTGTGTAAGCAAAAACTGACAGACTTTTTTTATTCAATCTCAGGTTTCCAATAAAAATATTGTGAAAATATCAGTCCATTGCAGTTTTGAGAATTTGTAGGAATACTTGTAGCATATGTACATATCATTCATGCAAACTTGAACGCAAGAGCTCCAAATGCAAATGAACTAAAATGCGTTAATATTTCACTAGATGTTTAGATGTGACAAAATGAGTGATTCTACTGAAACTCACAGTCTGGAGTTGCATCCTCAGTTGGTTGTTGGTAAATTTGAGAGATCTGGCAATTGCCTGGAGATAGTATAGCAGCATACTGAAACACACATGGCCAAATCACAGGTCAAAATGGTGATGAGACGTGTCCATTTCATGTATTCATTGACTGCATGTGAGAAGTGTGGAGCCTTACAATAATAACAGTAGTGCTGGCAACACCACAACAGGGCTGGTAACATAGCTCATCACTTTTCCGAACCACAGGGGGAAGTCACTGGCCACTGTGTCTGAGATGATATCATATATCTTCTCTTGACCACTGAAATCCACATAATAGATGTTTCATTAAAATTAACATTTGCAAACAATTTGAGCCTATCCCAGTAGTCAATGGGGGAGAGGCAGGGCCACACATATAGACACAAGGATAAACAAACACCCACACTCACTCTCACTCCTAAGGGCAATTTGGAATGTCAAATCAACTTAACATGCAGGTTTCTGGACAGTGGGAGGAAGCCAGAGAAAACCCACGCAGACACAGGGAGAACATGCAAATTTCACACAGAAAGGTCCTAATTCCCCTGGGGACTCGCACCCAGAACCCTCTTGCTGTGAGGCGATGGTGCTAACCACCACACCACCGTGCCACAATTTGAAGCAGTAATGGCAAACCACCATCCAGCTGGTTTTACATGGTCCCCTGCTTCAACACACCCGTTGATTAAATCAGTGTCTTCATGAATTGTTATGTTCTTTACATTCTACCAGAGGTGCAGTGATTTGAATCACGTGTATTAGGGAGGGAAATATCCAAAACTTGCAGGACAGCAGCTGTCAAGGGGTGGAATTTGAATTTTCCTGATTCAAACACATCTACACCTGTGTATGGTGTTTTTTGTAATTTTGCTGAAGTCTCTCTATTTTTCTCACTTATCTTAATTCAAATGTTTCAAAGCTTAGTTAGCACTGTCGCCTCCCAGCAAGAGGGTTCTGGGTTCGAATCCCGGGGGAACCAGGACCTTTCTGGGTGGAGTTTGCATGTTCTCCCTGTGTCTGCGTGGGTTCTCTCCGGGTTCTCCGGCTTCCTCCCACAGTCCAAATACCTGCATGTTAGGTTGATTGGAGATTGGGGAAATTGCCCTTAGGAGTGAATGTGAGTGTGAGTGGTTGTTTGTCCTTGTATGTCCTGTGTGTGGCCCTGCGATGGACTGGCGGACTGTCCAGGGTGTACCCTGCCTCTCGCCCGTTGACCACTGGGATAGGCTCCAGTTCCCCCGCGACCCCATGAGGGAATAAGCGGTATTGATAATGGATGGATGGATAGGAAAAAAAGCAGATTTTCAAACAGCAATAGTTGGCGATTATGAATATTGTTAACACGATCTTTGCATGGTCATGTTCTCTGAGTCATGATGATTGAAGGAATATCTGTCTTTTATAACCTCAATGCTAACTACAAAGTTAATATAGTATACTGTATTAAATGGTGGTGGTTACATTTTTCACTGACTGTCATGAGTTCATCGTGTCTGTATTTGATAGTAATAGGTTATTCAAACAGAGTCAATCAACCACACACTCACATGTGTCCAATGAACCTAACATGCATGTTTTGGGATGGTGGGAGGAAGCCAGAGTACTCGTAGAAAACCCACACAGACATGGGGAAACTTACAAACTCCACACAGAATGTTCCTGGTGTAAAGTCCCCCGGGAACACTCTTGGTGAGAGGCGACGGTGCTAACCACCACACATACTGCCCTGATGTGTCATGTTTACCCAATGGTTTCTAGGCTGTCATGTAAATGAAGAATGTTCTTAACGTTCTCCAGGAACCTGTGCTTTTTTACTTTATACCAGTTCCATTTGGTAACATTATTAGATAGCATGGCAGAAATTTTTATAGCAACGGCAGTTAAAGTCAGCATTACATGTCTATGAAAGTGGATAGAACTAATCAGTTATTTAGGCCACCCACAATCCTAACATGCATAAAGTCCGGGGTCTCATTTATAAAATATTGCCTGTGATCTACACTAAAAATGTATATATGCCTAAAAGTAAAAAATGGTGTACGCATTAAAATGTCAAGATTTATAAAACCATGCACACGCATACCAGCAACAATTTCCCTTTTACAATTACAGCTGCACTTCACTGTTTGCGTGCAAGGTTCCACCTCATTTTCTGCCCTCTCTACACACATTCAACCATAAATGTTCATTGCAAAGCACCTCATAAATTTCAATCTGAATCTAAATAAGCCGGTTGATCAATCGTATTTCAAGGTTAATATTACAGCAATTTCACAAAGGCAAAAATTCATGTGTTGGTAAGAGAGGCAAAGAGATTTTTAAAAAAAACTTTTTTTTTTGGTAACCGCAGTAGTGGTGTGATATATAAAAAGAAGTGCTGTGACTGTCAACTGTTGTTAGATGTTTTTAGATATAATTGCACTGATTCTATTGGGAAAACCAGACATTGCTGCAAAGTGCCTTTTAATCTGCTGTTTTCCCATGATGCAGGGAAATCTGATGTATCAACTGGTCATATTAAAATCCAGGACAGCCAGCATCATTACTAAATGCTCACATATTTTCCTTTAGATTTCAAACATCTCAGATTTCTTTTGCACCTATAGCCCACCTTGGGTTTATATTTGAGGAAGTACCAACTAATTTCTTTTGCTTATCATCATGAATATCCTACTTTGTTTTACACAACTTGTACAATAATTTCCTTTGTCTATTCAAATAAATGTATTTACAAAAATAGAAATTCAAAAGAAAACATTAGGTCAGTGTCAATTACAGTATTATGCTGTTTAAGGATATAGTTACCTGAATGGTCCACAGTGCTGAGATGGTTTGTACCTCACTATGGCAAAGATGGTGGGGAGCATACACAGAAACAACATGAAAAGCAGCATAGCCAGGTAGAAATTGTTTGATCTGTAGCAGAAAAGTAAGGACAGTATACATGTATTAAATTATTTTTTTATTCTTGTGTCTGGCATTTGCACTGTCTCCACTTTAATCTGCTAAGAGATTTAGTAAATTAAAAGTGTCCAGTGAATTTTCATACAATTCATGAAATGTTATTCTGTAGTTTCAAATCTGTTAACTTATTTCAAAATGCTTATTTTCTTAACATGATCAGATACAACTGAAACACATACAGTCTATCAAAGCCACAGTATAGGAAAACATGGGCTCATTTTAAATTCCCATTTGCTTGTCACATACAAACACTGACATGATGGTAAATGTCAAATCTTAGGTGATGTACAATGATATACATTGCAGAACAATTTTGGTATAATGGACTATGCTCAGTTATTTCCACACATTATGTAGAAGAAAAAAATATCCAAAACTAAGGGGTACAGTGAAATATTTGGTCTAAAAAATCTCAGAAATTTTAATCTATTCCTTTCTCTGCAGAAAACCTATTGTGGCATTTTTTGTTCTCCACACCACTGACAAGGACTCAGAGAGGAATCCAATATACAAACTAAATTTATTTACATGAGATAGATGTATACACTGGACTGAAATCTAGAAGGGATAATCCAGATACTAGGCTAATGTCAAAACACTATTGAACAACAGCATAGACTGTAATACGGGGATGCAGACAGAAGTCGTGACAAAATAGCAAGGAAGGGAAGAAACCAGAAGGCTTAAATAGGGCCAGGGCCATACCCAAGGGGGAGCTGAGAAACAATAAAGACTAAATTACGACAAGCATGACAACCACCTGCTATATATCAACCCTGGACCCATTTTCCGAGATGCCTTCACATCAGGATTGAACGGGTCTCGCACAGTACTCTTGTTTGATTACAGGGCACAGAGATCGTTTAGATTAATTTTTGGGCAATTTTTATTTCCCCCTGCAGTCAGTTTATTTTTTAAGAGAAAAAAAAGTACTGTTAACGTTTAAACTATGAAGCTTATGATGAAAATACAAGCGCTGATAAGCTTTCTTACATACAGCATCAACGTGAAACTTAAAGGAAAGCTTGTTGTCCAAGTAAGAGCTGAGTGCTATCTCCACAGCTTGAAGAACTGCAGAATTTTTTTTTTGTATTGATGGTTAAAAAGTAAGATTCAGAATTCTCAATGGATTCCTTCCCTATGGAAGATAAAGGTCGTCACTGCTTAGCAAGGATACGGTAACTGAGTCCACTGCAACTTTCAGAATGTCACGACCAATGTATTGGCTTTGCATATTTGTATGTTTGTATTTTGTATGTAACTACACTGAAGAGAGAAACATCCGGAGTGAAATTCCTTGGATGGTCACACATACTTGGCAAATAAAGCTGATTCTGATTCTGATATAAAACAAATATTGGGAGTAAAGTAACACAGTCTTGGGGTGATCCAGTGTTAGAGATGACAGTGTCTGACAGCACAATTTAATCTCAAATGTTGTGGTCGCTCTGTTAAAAACTAAGTCAGCAAGGCTACAAGTCCAGGTTCAATGCTTTGAGAATCCCTCAAACTTCCTGCTTTAATATGCAGCTGAATGCAGTTAAAAGCAGATAAAAAACAATAAATAAAAGTTAAAAAAGGGCACGGCTCCCTCAGGTGGGTTAAAACTAAATTCAAGGGATTGCTGACTGCATCCTCACCAATCTCTGAGCTGTAAGCAAACTGCAGTGGGTCCAGATAATCCTGTATACAGTTCAGAAGAGACTCCTGAACTATTTTGTCAAATGATTTCATAATCAGAAAGAATGTCAGTGCAACAGGTCTAAAGACTCAGAGAATGCAGCTGTAGGTACTGAGACAATGATGACATTTTATCAAAGTTCACTATGAGGTTAGAGGGAAGAAAATATAAAACTAATTTTCTTTGGAGTAAACTCTGTTTGCAATATCATACAAATACGGAAAAGATTTGTTGCTAACCTGTTAAAAAATAAATTAAAAGAAAACAGCATTTCTGTTAAAGATCCATTATAATCTGTTACCCATGTGCTGATATTTTTATGAATTTCTACAGAGTTATGTTCATCAGGCAGTGATCCACCATATGTTAACAGTGATGACCTGGAACAGGTCAAGTAAGGTGTTAGATTCTCCTCCTTCTTCAAAAACATTAACATTGCTACTATTATTTTTGCTTCAGAAACCAGGAAAAGACTCTATACAGCCATCCAGCTATTGCCCTATATCTTTTATAAAAGTAGAAAATAATCTCATAAAACCCTTGCCATAAAACTGGAAAAAGTGACACATCACAAGATATCCTAATCAAATGGCCTTCATAATCCATGCAGGGTAATTCATCTCATATACTACTCTACAATCAACAACCTTGAAACCACAATTGTTTCATAGATGAGGCAAAAGCATTTGATTGTGTTCAATGAGAATCCCTGTTTGCAATATTATACTAATTTGGGTTTAGCTCGATTGTGGGGGAGATCAATATATGTATAATCAGTTTCTTTCACTTCTAACTCCCTGGTAACTTTCCACAAGTCAATATTTTAAAGGTTCTTGTTCTTTCTCATGGGGCTCTTTACTCTTTCAAGGTCTCAGAGAAGGTCTCCTTATACTTTATCTCTTAATGCTTTGTCTTAAGGATTGTTTAATACATGTGCAGGATGGAGGAAAGACTTGACTTCTCATTTCAGACTCAGAGAGGGGTATAAAATGCACTATGATGTTGTTTTACTTTAGAGCAGCTTGGTACATCATATGAACCACGTGTATGATCGTGCTGGTTGCTCTCACTTCATGAAGTTTTCCTTTTGAATACATTTCAATTTCTTACTTCCTTAAAATGGACTCAGACTTTTGCTGTAGAATACAATTTCAACAACATTTTGGCATCAACAAACTGGATCCCACGACTGGTTTCTCTGGAGTGGAACCTTGCAGTGCTTTGGCCAGCATGGACGGATAGCGGCCTCCAAGGGTTTGGAAGAGAGAACTGACAGGTTAAGTTCTGAAGCACCAGCGCTGGGATCGAGTACAGTTGTGTGGAAGTGGTCTGAGGTGGCAACAATAAATGTGCACAAAGATTAACATTGGTTTAAAGTAAAATATAGTTGAAATGTTATGACAGCAGCAGCTGGAGCAGGCAGAGCCTGTTTTGGATCGAACTCTTTGAGTTTTACTTGGGCGCTGCAAAATTCACTTTATGATCAGCTCATGAGTGCAGAACACTGTACTTTTAGAAATTAGTATGTTTGCTTTAGAATAGAATGCCACATCATCCTTTAAAAACTGGACGAGAATTTTGTATAGTTCACCAAATGCATGTTAGGGCCCTAACAGTTGCTGTCAGACAATGCAGAGATATTAAAGGCTATATCAAATCCAAAAATGTTGAACATAAGACAAGTTTCTATGTAGATGTTTTGCTGCATCATTGCATCGAGGCAGTGATTAAGGCATAGGGATTCCCAAGCATAGGGTGACCAAACGTCCTCTTTTGCCCAGACATGTCCACTTTTTACATCCTGTCTAGGGTGTAAAAGGGGGATTATAAATTTATGAAAATGCCTGGTTTTCAGTGTTTTTCATGGGACCATAATTGTCTGCTTAAGTCGACCGCCGCTTTTCACAGAATACCACGGTACTTTGTTGCCCAACATAATTCTCGAGGGGCTGCCCGGTGGGGGGGTCCAGCAAGACACCCACACACACTCAGGGAGCAGAGCAACCAGCCTTGGAGACAAAATGCCAAAACAAGGTGAAGCTTCACAGACGAACTGCAAAAGAAAATTCCCACATACCGTCGCGACAAGTGAGAAGCTGAGTGCACCATGGGCAAAGCTGGCACATGGCACAGTGTCTAATAAAGGTGCTGGATATCTCAAAGCTTACATGGACACTGAAAAACTTTTTTTAAAAGCTGTGCGAGGTGAAAGTTCTTCTGCAAAGTTGACTGAGTACTTTGTTAGACCTGGGAAAACAGAGGATGCACATCTGTATTTTCTAATACAGAAGAGGTCATATTTAGAACATTTGATTTTATTGATGTATTTCAATGTATTTTATGTAATTTTGTTACTGGTTGTTACTGGTTGTTACAGATTGTGTTTTGCTACCAAAGTTATTTTTGTACCATTGAGGTATAATAACGCATGTTCATTAACATCTGAGAAGCCTGTCTGAATCTGTCTTGAAGCTGGGAAAATTGTCCTCCTTTTAGGAAATCAAAACACTCAGCATCAAAAGTACAGACGCTGGTTTAGTGATTCCTTATATCCTAAACATCAGGAGTAAAAATGTATAATCATCACTTTAAAAGTTACAGACGTTTTTTTTTTTTGTGCCTATTTGTTTCCCAGTGTTTGTGTGTGAATGGGTGAATAAGGTGCATTAACTTAAAGCACTTTGTCGAAAGGCAATTTATGGAGTTCAGTCCGTTTTCTTTTATTAGTTTACAGGCAGTTCTGCCAACCAAGATGACGGATTCGTTGACGTATCGCTGCAACGGACCAACAGGCTCAACGCGGCGTCTACGTATATATGTCTATGTGTGCGAGACTCCTGTCGCTACACCTTGGGAACAGAAGGGGAAAACGGCTCCGTTTTCACATGTATAAACTGTAGAATACGATTGGTCGTAATATTAAAGATGTTCAAAGATATTTGTGGGCCAAAAATTACCTACTTCTTAATGGGAAAAGGGAGACAAATAACATTTATGGTCAATATCAGAAGCTACTTCATCAGCCATGATTTTTTTGTGAGATGGTGCAGGTCTAACCATCTGCAAGTTGAACACCTCCAAGACTAATGGAATGGTGGGGGACATCAGAAAGAAGAGACCCCACCTGTGGCCCATTTCTATCGAGGGCTCTGATGTGGACGTGGTCAGGACTTAGATGTTGCTCGGACTGCAGCTGGAATCTAGGATTTTTTCCAAGGAAATAGGCATCATTGTTCCTTTTGACAAGTCACCTGTGTGCACATCCCTGTTTGCTGTTACAGGGATCAGCATCAAAGGTCAGTCAGACGAATGGGGTTTGCACAAGATCTACAGTTTGTTAATGAAGCAGTTCAACCACTGCACCCACAGCGCCTAATTCCCATACTTTTTTTTGTCGCAAATACCATCAGATTCACAGTCTTTCTCAGAGGTTAAATTGTCTAATGCTTACTTTTCTGTTCCTGTTAAATAGCCAATTCCATTTTGCTTTTGAGTTTGAGGGTCAACTCCTGGAGTTTCTTACTTTGAAAGCCCAACCTTGTCTATGCAGTTCTGAAAGCGAGCTAGAAAGCAAGCTTACTTCTTCTTTGCTGCAATACATGGATGACCTTCTTCTGTGCAGCCCAAACAGAGAGCAATGTGAGACAGTGAGTCTGCTCAAACACCTTCATACATGGGGACACAAAACCACTCTGTTCAATCTAAAATTAGGTGGTGTTCTTGGGTCACATGATTGCAAGAGATGGGCATTCCCTATCTCCAACGTGTGTGGTTTATGTTCAAAACATTACTAAAATAATCACAAAGAAGAAGATCATGACTTTCATAGGCATGACATCTTACTGTAGGAATTATATTCCTAACTATTCTCTTCTTGAAGCCCCTCTAGGTGCCCTCATTCATGGAAATGGACTCCAGGCTGGTGATTGGTTTAAATGGATGTCTGAGTCCCCTTTTACTCAGCTAAAGCTGGCTCCTCAAAGTGCTCCTACTCTTATTATTCCAAACCCTATCCAAGTAGTAGATGAAACATGGTTGCATGACATCTGTTCTTTTTGCAGGAACATGGGGGCAAACAGAGGCCAGTGGCTTATATATCTGCACAACTGCTTCGATTTTATGTTTGGCACATGGAAAGCAGCGATTCTTATCCTTCTTATAGGTGTCATAATCGTATTAGTTTGTTTTAGTTCTGTGGTTGTTGCTTCTTTCATTGTGCCGGAAGTCTGATTTTCCATGCTAAAGATGAGTTGGTTTCTCATCAGATCATGCAACACTTCCCTCATGTTGAAGGACCTTTATCAGGCAACTCTGGTGAATTTGAGAATTAATTTTATGCTTAAACTTTAACACCAAATTTCTCTTCGGGGAGGAATAAAGTTCTCTCTCCACAGTGGGTATGGAAAGTATTCAGACCCCTTTAAATTTTTCACTCTTTGTTTCATTGCAGCCATTTGCTAAAATCCAAAAAGTTCATTTTATTTCTCATTAATGTACACACTCAGCACCACACCTTGACAGAAAAAACAGAAATATAGACATTTTTGCAAATTTATTAAAAAGAGAAAAACTGAAATATCAAATGGTCATAACTATTCAGACCCTTTGCTGTGATAATAATATTTAACTCACATGCTCTCCATTTCTTCCAATCCTCCTTGAGATGGTTCTCCTCCGTCATTGGAGTCCAGCTGTGTTTAATTAAACTGATTGGACTTTATAAGGAAAGGCTCACACCTGTCTATATAAGACCTTACAGTTCACAGTACATGTCAGAGAAAACGAAAAATCATGAGGTTGAAGGAACTGCCCACGGAGTTCAAAGACAGAATTGTGGCAAGGCACAGATCTGACCAAGGTTACAAAAGAATTTCTGCAGCACTCGAGGTTCCTAAGAGCACAGTGGCCTCCATAATCCTTAAATGGAAGAAGTGTGGGCTGACGGAAGCCTCTCCATAGTGCAAGACATATGAAAGCCTGCATAGAGATTGCCAAAAAGCACATGGACTCCCAGAATATGAGAAAGAAGATTCTCTGGTCTGATGATACCAGGATTGAACTTTTTGCGTTAATTCTAAGCGGAGAATTTTGGAGAATACCAAGCACTGCTGGGGTGTTTTTCAGCTGCAGGTACAGGACGACTGGTTGCGATTAAAGGAAAGATGAATGCGGCCAAGTACAGAGATATCCTGGAAGAAAACCTCTTCCAGAGTGCTCAGACTGGGCCGAAGGTTAACCTTCCAACAGGACAATGACCCTAAGCACACTGCGAAAATAACAAAGAAGTGGCTTGGGAACATCTCTGTGACCATTCTTGACTGGTTCAGCCAGAGCCCCCACCTAAACCCAATTGAGATGCTCAATTGGGTTTAGGTGGGGGCTCTGGCTGAGACCTATATGGCTGTCCACCAACGTTCACCATTCAACCTGACAGAACTGGAGAGGATCTGCAAGGAAGAATGGCAGAGGATCCCCAAATCCAGGTGTGGAAAAACTTGTTGCATCATTCCCAAGAAGATTCATGGCTGTACTAGTTCAAAAGTGTGCTTCTACTCAATACTGAGCAAAGGGTTTGAATACTTATGATGATGTGATATTTCTGTTTATCTTTTTTTATTAAATTTGCAAACATTTCTAAATTAGTTTTTTCTGTCAAGCTGGGGTGCTGAGTGTAAATTAATGAGAAATAAAATTAACTTTTTTTATTTTTAGCAAATGGCTGCAATGAGACAGTGGAAAAATTTAAAGCGTTCTGAATACTTTTCCACAGTATATGTTTCATATTACATTCCAGCCCAAGACTGCTTTTCATGTAGTTTGAATGATTGACGCATTTGTGCATCAATCGTTTCTCTGGTCTATTCTCATGTTCCCAAGTAAAGACTCTGAATAACAATCTGTTCCAGCAATAAAGCAAAACATGAATGTTAAGTGGCCATTAAACTCTCCCACAAACTTTGCGGAAGTAGATGTCATTTTAACTTTGGATGATTATGTACCTTTTAATTCTTTGATCGTGAATAAGGTAATCTAGACATGTCTTGGACATGCCCTTACTAAGGTATGTCTGTTTTTAAAATCTGAACGAGTCAGTGGTTTAAACTGACCCCCTACGATGAGCTAACCTCTAGCTTTGTTTTTGTTTTTTTTTGGCAGAGGAAGATGGACCTAAAATGGATTTTGTATTCCTGGTTGAAGTTAACGTAGTGTTGAATGTATTGCAAGGACTACAAATCCACTTCCGTTACTGCAGAGATGGAAACTGTATTTCTCCGGGCTCATCTGTGTGATTTGTCAAATTCCTTTCATCCATGGACTTGTTATTAATCATGGAGGCAACTTTTTTGCAGAGACCAGGTAACATACAAAATAGTCTGACAACGAATGTCAACATTTTTCAAATGTCAGTTCAGGAGTAGCTGAACAATTGTAGCGATAAGCAAACAGAAACAGGATCTGAAATTATATCAGAAAAAACAGCAGTGTTGGTGACAAAATCTGGAAATTCTATAACTTTGTCATTGATTTTTGTTTGCTTACATCCTAGTAAATAACAAAAGTTTTAATACAATGTTATTAATTCTCTAAGATCATAGAAGGCCTAGGACATATCCCAGCTGCAACTGCATTTGAAGAAGGGCCTATGTGATTAACAGTTTACCAGTTCATCACAGGGCTACACAGAGACAAACAACTATGTATAATCACTCTTAAGAGTCAGTTAGTTAAATTATTGAATCACCATTCAACCAAGCCATTATTTATATGGAGGCCCTGGTGAGAACATAATCTGCAAACAAAACAATAAAAATAAATAAAAAAAATCTGTAAACAAAGGCAAGGAATCCTTTTGTCATATGAGCAGAAGATGCAAATCACCAAACCATCGTGTAGATAATCTCTACAGTTACAATATATGTAAACTTTTGTCTCTTTTTATACTAAATATATAGACTATATTTCCAAAAGTGTTCGCTCACTTGCCTTGATTTACATATGAATTTAAGTGAAATCCCATTCTTAATCCACATGGTAAATTACAGTTTACAATCTTGAGGAAAGGATGTTTTGGAATGTATGTCATGTTGAAAGAGGAAGGTGCCATCTCCAAACTATTCCGATGAAATTTATGAGGATGGAAATGTTTTCTTGGTATGCTGAAGCATTCAGAGGTCCTTTCACTGGACCTCCGAATCAACCCCACTCCATAATCCCCCCTTTACCAAACTTTACACTTAAAACCACAATACAGTCGGACAAGTACCATTCTCCTGACAACTGCAAAAACCAATAACGACATGCTCTCTACCACAACAACAACAAGCTCTCTACCACTGTATCTGACACAAAGTGGTATGTTATTATTTTCTGGCATAGCACCTGTTAATATATGGCATGGACGCAGCTGCTCGGCCATGGATACCAATTCCACCTTGTTTTACCACTGACCCACCTAAATGATGAGCAAATTTTGAAGTATAGGCCTGATGGATTGCGGCGGAATGAGCAGTTACCAGTACAAATCTGCAACTAGAAGCCCATTTCCCAGATCTGGGCTGGTGGTTAATCCTTTATGGTTCAGACTCTCCACCTATTAGGAGACTCATCCTATTTCATACATCTGTGACAGGATGTATTCAGGCTCAAAGGGTTCTTTTTCCATGGAAAATTGTCCAAACAGCGCATCTGGTTTCAGATTACAGGAGCCTGGGTGAGCCTGCTTCGTTTGTTAGTGCATTAATTAACCCTGTGAAAAATAAACTGTTTTTGTGTGTTCAATTAGCAACTCAAGTGTATTTACAAAATATTGTGATATTTAAATTAGATTTTAAGTAACACAGCCCCCAAAAAAGAAGATTTTAGAGGTTGAGAGAAAGGTTTTCTGCAGGACTTCCCAATCAGATATGCCAGACCTTGTTTTGCACTACTTCTAATAGCTTGGCTTCATACACACAGAATCTATGTGCTTGGCCTCCTTGCAGACAACATCTGTCGGCAAATAAAATTGTACAGCGCATTGCGAAGAAGAGAACCACACAGCAATAACCACACACAGCAGCTGAAATATTGGGTTAACCGTAAATAGACAGACTTTTCAGAAAAACTGCAGCAATTAATATCCTTAGTTCCTAAAGCACTTAAAAGGTATCATTAAAGGAAAGCTGATGGAACACAATAGGAAACAGGACTCTGGAACTACTTTTAGCAGCTGCACTATCAATATCACAGCTGCTTTACATTTGGCTATAGCTTCTGAACACAATTAAGATAGTCAGTGAATAGTCAATGATTTCAATGGACTAGTGAATAATGTTAGCAATTTCCCTACATATAAAAATGTAAAATCCAGTAATGTTATCGTAAATAAAAACTACTAAATATATGCACTAAATGCACACTGGACAGCAAGTTAAAATTGTATACCTGGCAAAAAATGAAAACAATAATCATACTTGGTTGTTCAAGAGAGACTATTCTATGATGATACCCTTACTGAATGTATTCATATGCACGTGCGCATGAGTGTGTGTGTACATGTCAGACCTCGAAGCTCGGAAGACCTGCTGATGGGGAACATTACAAGTGAGGACAGCCCAGCTCCTCAGATACATCAGACCGATCAGCTTCAGCACATTGAAGGCAGGAAGGCAAGGAGAGAAAAATGCTCCCATCCTAATGTAAACAAGATGCACGCACACACACACACACACACACACACACACACATAGAACATGGGTCACACCCCATAGAAAAGGACATTACATTCAGAGGTCCATTGTATCAATTCATTATGTTTATAGCTGCAAGGTGACGTTTCTTAAATTGACTAAAAAATTATGGCTTAACCAACTGCAGAGGTGAAATGGAAAGGTTATAAGGAGCCTCACTCTTTTAACCAGGGTCATGGAGGCCAATCAGCACCAGCTAGACTATTGTATCTGAATTAATGTCTGTTCCATAACTTTTCAGACTTACCAGATCATTCCTTGGTTATAAATCAGATGCAGGACATTCTCAGCTATTTTGAATTCTCCATATTCAGGCTGTCAAAAACAATTTTAAAAATTTAATAACAAATTACCATTTTTCTATAGATCATTGAATATGCTTTGATGTGATTTTAAATCGTGCATTGTGACAATGTATAAGTTGGCAACCAAGAAATCATAGACACAGGCAAAAGTCATTGAGTGCTAAACTAGACTAGGCCTAGTATGTTTAATCCTAGAACTACTCAGTGTGATTAACTAACACAAGGTAACATGCTTTTTAAATGTTTAAAATAAGAGATCATGTTACTTAATTTAAACAAGATAACATCCATTCAAATACCTGTTCCACTAGATTTAAATTGGCTGCTTAGAAAATGGTTTAATCAACTCTCCATGTCACTGCACATCAAATGGGTTGATTATTACACACAAAAAAAAGAGACAAAAACAACTCTCCAGTTCTGCTTTAGTATTCGCAACGTTGTCGATAGCTTGTGAAAATTCCATTGTTGCAACATTGGCAAGACAACCATCTTTAAAAGACAAACACTTACAAATTTACTCTCTAAATCCCAGCAGCAACAGTCACTCAGGTAACGAACCACCAGCCCTCTAATAAAGTCAATAAGTAAGATGCTGGCCACTGTGAAGATCATGTCAATGATAGAAAGCTTCAGCATCTCCTGGAAAGACAAAATACATACTGTCAAGTCCATAAAGAAAATATAAAATCAGTGTTGTCGTTCTCAAAAAAGATTATATATATATATGTTTCTGTGTGTGTGTCACTGTGGAGTAGAACAATCACAAAAATAACCTGTCCAACATAGGTCTCCCAGCATTGGTCCTGCTGAGAACGAGCGTTCTTCTCAAAAAGAGCAGTCTGGTTGTAGACACCCCATGAACTGCCACTGCTGTTGTTGGTAAAGTTTAGTACTGTAGTACTAACGGTACTGGTTTCTATGGTACTTTTCTGATGTCCTGAGAAAGAGATTTCTGAAACCAGGGTGGAGGGGCTATCCGTCTCAGGCAGAGAGATGGTGGCCAAGAAAGAATTAGTATCACTCAAATTACCTGAAGTCACTTGGAGCTGTAAGATAAATATATATAGGAGGTTATCTTAGTAACATTAACTTCTAATGTATGTCATTTTTTCAAATCATAAATGGTAAAACTTAGTTCCATCTTTGCAGTCACAGTTTAAATATGAAATGTGCTTAATTTGCACATATCATTGTAATTTTGAATTCATATTTGAATTATCAAAACACTGGTTAGCATGTACAAGTAACCTCACCTCAATGTGTAACAATGGCCATGTGTTTAATGCTCTTAACATCCTTATTTGTTAAAAGCAGAAATTATATTTGAAAAATAAACAAGTGACAAACAAGTGACAAAGGGAAAAGATCATCAATGTGAATATCACTGTTAATCTGCACCTGTCTAAAATACTGACTGATTTTAGAGGGTGATGAGGATTATATGGTTGGACCCTAAACTTGACGTTGAGATGATGGTAGCCGGTGCACTATAGAGTTGCAGTTTATATTCTTTTAATTGATTTTGGTTTAAGTGCGAGATGTGGCAAGCAGTGATAGAATCTAACTCATAAATTAACAGTGACAATTCTGCAGCGGGTTAACATATATTGCTGCCTGAACTCAATTTTTCATAATGACAAAAACAGTGAATAATTTTGGTACTCACAGCAGAGCTCATACTGTTGACTTTATCAAGGAGAGCAATAATCAGGCTGTAGAGATTTCCAAGGTATAATACAAGCACTCTGTCAAACACATTGTCGTAGCAGTGTCAGTTTGCAGTAACACATTAGGGTATTTTGTATGTAATATTGGCCATGAGATAAAAGTTTCCTGGAAATCAAAACTGGTTTACTCTACATTTTCACATATTAAGGTGTGCTTTAGCAAGACACTAGACTTATTACGGCTCATTGTTTTGGCAAAAGTGTGGATTCGGTGAATGTGGCTTGTACTTTAGGTAACATTAAGCTTTGATGAAAAATATAAGAAATACCTGGCTAGCTGAAATCGCAGAGAGGTTCTTGGGTGGTACATCTCTAGTTGAGCCACAAGCTCAAAGGCAGAAGGAGCAATCATGGTGATGAGAGAAACCACCACACTCACCTGGAGGTTCACAAAAAGGATGTGTGATCAGATTTTCTTCCAAGGCAGCAGCTGGTATAATATTTTTATAAACCATCCATCCATCCATCCATCCATCCATCCATTCTCCACCGCTTATCCGGGGTCGGGTCGCGGGGGCAGCAGCCGAATCAAGGAAACCCAGACTTCCCTCTCCCCGGCCACTTCTGCCAGCTCTCCGGAGGCCTGGGAATGCCTCCGGGGGGATCCCGAGGCGTTCCCAGGCCAGCCGGGACACAGTCCCTCCAGCGTATCCTGGGTCTTCCTCTGGGCCTTCTCCCGGTGGGACATGCCCGGAACACCTCACCAGGGAGGTGACCAGGAGGCATCCAGATAGATGCCCGAGCCACCTCACCTGGCTCCTCTCAACGTGGAGGAGGAGCGGCTCTAATCTGAGCCCCTACAGGATGGCCGAGCTTCTCACCCTATCTCTAAGGGAGAGCCCAGCCACCCTGCAGAGGAAACTCATTTCGGCTGCTTGTATCCGGGATCTCGTTCTTTCAGTCACTACCCAGAGTTTGTGGCCATAGACGAGGGTGGGAATGTAAATCGACTGATAAATTGTCGTTGATAAACTTGATAAATTGTTGATAAACTGTCTCTTCATCACGACAGACCGGTACAGCGCCCGCATTACTGCAGACGCCGCACCGATTTGCCTATCGATCTCACGCCCCCTACCCCCATTCGCGAACAAGACCCCGAGATACTTGAACTCCTTTTTCAAGTCCACAAAACACATGTGGACTGGTTGAGCGAACTCCCATGCACCTTCCAGGACCCCGCTGAGGGTATAGAGCTGGTCCAGCGTTCCACGGCCAGGACGAAAACCACACTGCTCCTCCTCAATCCGAGGTTCGACTATCAGACGGACCCTCCTCTCCAGAACCGCTGAATAGACCTTCCCAGGGAGGCTTAAGAGTGTAATCCCCCTGTAGTTGGAACACACCCTTCGGTCCCCCTTTTTAAATAGGGGGACCACCACCCCAGTCTGCCAATCCAGCGGAACTGCCCCTGATGTCCACGCGATGTTGCAGATTTGTGTTAGCCAACGCAGCCCCACAACATCCAGAGCCTTGAGGAACTCCGGCTGAATCTCATCCACCCCCGGAGCCTTGCCATCACAGAGCTTTTCCTCGGTGACTTCAATCTCCGGAGATTGGAGAGCCCAACTCCAGATCCTCAGGCTCTGCCCCTCCAATGCAAGACGTGCCAGTGGGATTGAGGAGGTCTTCGAAGTACTCCGCCCACCGACCCACAACGTCACGAGTTGAGGTCAACAGCACGCCATCCCCACTGTAAACAGTGTTGGTGGAGCACTGCTTCCTCCCCCGAGACGCCGAATGGTGGACCAGAATCGCCTCGAAGCCATACGGAAGTCTTTTCCCATGGCCTCCCCAAACTCCTCCCACACCCGAGTTATTGCCTCTGCAACCACCCGAGCCGCATGTCGGCTGTACTCCCGATACCCATCGGCTTGCTCTGGAGTCCCACAGGCCAAAAAGGCCAGATAGGACTCTTTCTTCAGCCTGACCCTCACCGCCGGTGTCCACCAGCGGGTTCGAGGGTTGCCGCCACGACAGTCAGTACCCGTCCCCCCACCCAAAGGTGAAGGGATGCTACCCTCTCGTTCACCGGGGTAAACCCCAACATACAGGCACCAAGATGGGGGGCAATGAGTATGTCCACTCCTGCTCGGCACATCTCACCAGGGGAAACTCCAGAGTAGATGAGCGTCCAACCCCTCTCAAGAAGGCTGGTTCCAGAGCCAGAGCTGTGTGTCGAGGCGAGACCGACTATGTCCAGTCAAAATCTCTGCCTCGCACACCAACTCAGGCTCCTTCCCCGCCAGTGACGTGACATTCCACATCCCTAGAGCCAGCTTCTGCAGCCGGGAATCGGTTCGCCAAGGTCCCCGACTCCGGCTGCCACCCGCTCCACATTGCATCCGACCCCTTTGGCGCCTCTTATGGGTGTTGAGCCCAATGGAGGGGGGGCCCATGTGGCCTTTTCGGGCTGAGCCCGGCTGGGCTCCATGGGCTAAATCCCGGCCACCAGACGCTTGCCAGTGTGCCCCACCTCTGGGCCTGGCTCCAGGGTGGGTCCCTAGTGACCCGCGTCCGGGCGAGGGAACACTGGGTCCATTTATGTTTTTCTTCATAAGGGGTCTTTGGGCTGCTCTTCGTCTGATCCCTCACCTAGGACATATTTGCCTTGGGTGACCCTACCAGGGGCTTGAAGCCCCGGACAACATAGCTCCTAGAATCACTGGGACACTCAAACCCCTCCACCACGATAAGGTGGCAGTCCAGGGAGGGGCCGATTTAACCAATTTAATGATTTATTATTTTTCAATGACTACTTGGTCTGAATTTGTCTTTACTAATCTATATATGGGGTCTTATTTGTCACTAATTTTGTTTTAAACACCATAAATAACCACTCTTAATCAACTGCAAGGCATTGTACTCACCAATGTTTGGCAATGTCTGCAATGTCTTGCTGTTTTTAAACAGAACTGTTGTGCTTTGGTGGTAAACTATTTCTGTTTTGCAAAAAAGTGCAGAGCATGGTTTGAATACCTATCGTTTTTAAAGATTCCCACACATTGGAAAGATTCCCTCAGGATTGTCTGATTTTTTTCATCCTTTAACATCCATACTTAGAAACAAGGACAGGAAAATATTTGTTTATATGTTTTACATTTCTTTGGTGCAATAACAACCAGATTTTTGGCCTTTTTAAAAAAAAAAAAAGTTGGGGTGACACCTTATAGTGTAAGAATATTAAACAAGAAATATATTTTGCTTGAAATTTAGGCATCACATACCTAATCTTAACTTTAGTGCTATTTGAGGTAAGTGGACTTCCTTTAGTATATCCAATGGCCGAGTACAATCAGTGAAAAATGTGCTATACCAAATGGTTGAGGAGAATGTTACAGGGTTAATAAAGTTTCTTTTCCAGCACAGCTGCTAGACGGAGTAATCTTTCATTTGCAAAAAAAGCATAGAGTTTCAACAAATATTTAAAATATAAACACAATTGCAGAATTAACATAATCAACAAAATTGATGTATCACTATAGCCTTAATTTATCAAATTTGAATATGATTCTCTCTTAAATAAGCTACATTCAGTTTTTGTCTTCTACTCATCTCCGCTTTAATTATTTCTTTTTACTATATGCTGGATAATCTAATCAAAGTAATGATCTTGATGGTGATGTCTGTTCTGCTCATGTACCTCATTCTTTTCCCACAGAGTCAGCTCCGGCTTCTCCTGCTCCAGTTTCTGGGAACGATCCACCACAAAATAGATTATGTAGATGCTACCAGCTAAGGACAGCACCACCAGGATGTTGGCTAAGATACGAAGACTGATCAGAACTGCCCTGAAAAAAGGGTTTGAAACACGTTAAGGTTATTAACATAAACTGGAAATGAGTATTTTGATTCTTGTGTGGCTCAATATTGTATCATTCTTCATGTTTTGTTGTATGTTATTGTTTCTGATTTTATTTGACTGGATGTAATTTTGCTCCTCTAAATTATGAATACTTGATCATTTCTTCAAATTTTTATCTCTGTTCTGCCCGAGTGTGGAAGAACTATTATGGAATTATTTGAAAGCTAAATTAAATTTTGACCATAATGTGACCTTGATGGGACATCCACTACTGAAGAAACTGACCATCATCTGAATGTTTTTCATGCATAAATAATCTTTCTGTCTGTAAAATGATGGAGTCCAAATAGTTTGGAAATGGTCTTATAAATCATACCCCAGATTCCCAAGAGTTTATTTTTGGAGCTCATTACTGTGATTCCTCCTTTGCCTTGTGTTAACACACACCTGAGTGCTTCAGAGCTGCAAATTATTCATACTTTTGCATCTGTTGATGATCAATTGATCAGCTGCACCTGGCTGCAACTTGCGCTCTGAATTTCTGTGGAAGCAGTACGACAGAACCTGTTTCCAACCCTTCTAAATTTTGACAGTAATTTTGTAATTCCTTTATTGAATAATAACAACATAGCGCTGTTAGTGTGTTTTTCTTCTTGGCCTACTTTTAAGATCTTCTTCAGACATCATTTGTTTGTCATGATATGCCAAGCTTAAAAGCGTTCAAAGCACTACATTTCTGTGGTCTGTTTCATATCATGTCTCACTCGTATCACGTCATTTTATTGTTATCCATTTTCATGCCATGAGCGCAGAATGAGTGCTCTAATTAGACTGGACTTTTGAATATTTCAACAGGTAATTCATTTTAAACCCTTTTGTTCATTATCTCAAAGGGTTTAAAGAAAGGAAACCCTTTCAAGATAATGACAACATGCCAGAACACTGATAAGAGACACTTACAAACTTGTATCCTTCTTCTTTTGCTGCTCTTCAACAATAGCTTCCTGTGCAGAAATTATTTATCATAATGTTTTAATAACAGTTTCTAAACATCAATATTCTGTTTGTAAGCAAAGGTGTTGAGTACGGATGATTGAGTCTGTAGTGTTAATGGCCATATGTCTCTGACCCTGATGTTATTGACGATGGCAGCTCCTTTGCTCTCTGCAGCCTCTGGGTTACCAATCAGGTAATCCCAGGCACAAAATACTCTCCAACAGAATGTAAAGTTCTCATCGGACGCACTGGCCAGACTCAGGCGAGAGTTTTTGGCCATTCTGTGGGACATATGATCAAATCAAAAACAAGTTTTCATAGCATCTAAATAAATGATAAGCTATACTTGGACAAATAGGTTAAACAATATTATATCTAAGAATATTTAAACATGTGTAAAGAGCAAAAAGATTACTTTCGTAGCAGAATGATGAAACTGTACGCAAAGACAGCCATCCCAACTAGGAAGTATGCAAGGGGCAAGCGGTACCCTGCACTGCCAATTTTCCTCACCCTGCCATAGTAACCATAGAATAACACAGAGTACTGCAGGTAGCCCTGTGGAAAATTATTTTAAAAAAACAATTAACGTCAATGACAGCACAGAATTATAGGTGATGGTGATTATATAAAATGTTCAACTGGACCTGGATTGAAGAAATGCTACCCTTTAAGTGCACTTGTTGCGAATGTTGTGAATATAATCTTAGTATACAATTCTATCTATAATTTAATGGAACTTGCTGAATAATTTTACATTGTGTCTCTGTGAGGTGCATTTTAGAACAAACAAAATTGAGAGACGAAAAAAAACTTACCCCAAGAGACCAAATGGTGTCCAAGTCCTGGGCTGAGGCCAGATGTTCCTTGGGGATGGTTTTACTTCTTGTTGTTCCAAATGGAGCTCCAGCCAACAGCTATGAGAGACAAACCATGCCAATTAAATCAGATACATCAAACGCATGTATTGGTTATCGCAATTGTTTGGCATCAACATCTGGTAATGTCAGTGGTGGGCCGTCAGGGCCTGCAAGGCCTTCTCTGAAGGCCTAAGAAAATATCTGAATCACAGACTGATGTTAATGATATTTTGTCCATAAAAAAGGTATTAAATATCTCTAAATAGTCTGTCAGCTTCCTTTCATAGCTTCTCCCCTGGTTGCGCTGCTTCCAGACATGTATTTTCATATAAAAGCATTTAACCAATCACATTTCAGACATCCTTTGTCGCTAGGCAGGGTCAAAGTCAAAGATGTCTGCCTGGAGGCCTTCACAATCCGTTCTGCAGGCCCCCCCCCACAGAAAATACATGTCGAGTACACTGTTGCTTCAACCAATCAGATGTTAGGTTGGTGATGCCAGGGCCTGCGCGAAGGCCCCGGAAATGCCACCGTACCCACACCCGCTGATTGGATAGTCAGATATCCAATCAGGGCAAAGCTAGCAAACAAACCGAAATATAGTTGTGTTAGTGTAATAGCTATTTTATTATTTCGTGGCGGATTTACTGTCAAGACCATTTTCAAAACGGACTTTTCAAGAAAAGTAAGTGAGTAAAATGTTGTTTTTTTCCTAAATGGTATTGCGAGTTTATGAGGACATTATTGATGTTTTTGTTTTGTTTTTGTTTGTTTTTTTTTGGGGGGGGGGGGCGATCGCCGCTGTAGCTGCAGGAGTAGAAGACTTGTTCACCCCTGATCTTTAGACTGTATTTTAGGATTGTCCTTATCCGATATTTGGATCGTATCGGCCGGCATGAGAAAATGCCAATCGAGACTCCAGATACATTTTTTTTTTAAAGTCCGATCCCACCCGAGCATTAGCATTAGCATCTCCTAACCCACAGGTCTGTGTAAACTTTAGTTGTTATAAGAGTAAATCCCTGTTCAACATGAGTCTGACAACTAAGTAAGTAGAAAAAAAAAATCAACTTTAATACAAAAAGCTGGATCGGGACATCCCTACTGTATTTCTACATATTAAGATGATTTCTATAACCATAAAATAGTTATTGAGGGGTGAATTGATTCAGACGGAGCACTAGTGAAGGCCTAGGTGTAAAATGCACGGCCCGCCACTGGGTAATGTTGTTTACTTTTTGATGCACCCAGCCACTTTGACCTGTGGATTATCATAATTTGTTTGTTCACTAATTGTTGAGATTCAAACAAAAAACACAAATGATTAAGGAGTGATTCATAATCCAAATGGATTATTTAAGACAGAAAATTGACTTAGTCAAGAGTGACATTTAAAAAATGCTGCATACCCAGCCATATAATGTTTAAGGAACAGTGGTACAGAAACTAATTTATATCTTGAGTTACCCTGTGAAGGAGACTATCCCATAAAACTAAATTTAACTCAGTGTGTGTGAAATGACGGTTTTGCTGTGGTAGACTAACTCTGAATTATCTTTGGTCAAATAATCTGCAGCATAAAACAAACAGAGACATAAAATCTGACAGAGCGTCTATGATGTTTTATTGGTGGGTCATTTTACTTACTAAGCAGATGCAAGATAAAGCTTGGAAGAGAATGAGCATGGAGATGTGTTCATCTCCCCTTATCATGGAGGTGAGGGGAGATGAAATGTGAGAATAAGATTAGGTAGCCAGAAAGGCTATAAAAACAATGACACTTGCAAGGACAATGCAAGTGTCTATTTGCCAGTAATGGATAAATGCAGCAGCCTTTCCCTGCTTTCTGTTGTTGTCAACTACTGTATTTTTTTGTTGAAGATTCACTCAGCTGTTCTAAGATATCTACATATTAATGTTTTCAACGCAAATAAAACATTTTTTTTTATTTTTTTAAAATCTTTTTATATTTCTGTATGAGAAGAAATCCACATATGGCTACTTGTATTATGCTATCATGCAGCCATGATGTGTCTCCATGTGTCTAGGTTACATACAATTCTGTGGGAGTTGCATCTCAGTAACAATCCATAAATGACAATAAACTATATTCCCATTAAATTTAACAGACCCACACACACGCACACACACACACATATATATATATATATATATATGAAAACATTCTGAAAAATAATCATGTTAAACTGAGGAGAAATTCTCATTTTTGGATTCACATTGGAAACAGTGAATCAGTTAATATTCTTTTCAGTGAGACACAATATCATTGAGATCCTGTCTGAAAAGGCATGTTTTGTCAGAACTGTTTGATCCAGTTGTGAAGCACTATATTAAAGTTAAAAAATATCTTGTTTTTTGCATAATTTGAGGAGAAACACAAATTTTTGGACTCAAGTTGGAAACATTTATATCTTTTCAGAGAGACACAATATCATTGAGATTATGTCTGACAATGCATGGCATGTCACTTAACAGGACAAAGCAGTTTTACTCTGTTTTGAACCAATATATGTATTAAGGTTGGGTAAAAAGATCCTGTTTTCTGCCTAACGTTAGGAGAAATGCTCACCCACAAAACGTTTTTTTTTATGTGTCACTCAGGATGGAGATAAAACAGTCTTCCATTATTCATATAACCATCTACAAACCCCTATGGAACTGTTTTACTGGTGATTTTACGAAATTAATTTCAGTTGTCTGCACTGATATTCTCTCTTTGGTCATAACAGGGGAAATAAATGTGTATATGGATGCAGCCCAAGATGAGTATGGTAAAGAAGTCACTGTTGTCTAACTCAGCATGTGAATGAGCCCACACACATCTAGATGTGGACACTTCAAAAGGTGTTATTTCAAATGTTGATGATGTTGATATTGCTTTGTATGATTATTTTTGTGTTTTCTTTGATCTTACACCCAAACCAACAGTAGCTCAAAAAGACTCAACAATGAACAGAAGGGCCCAGGGCCCAGTTTAAATTATTAGGTTTGTTTAAAACCAGACTTTGTATAGAACAAGAGAGTTATTTCTCTGAAATAATAAAAAATGGCGGGAACAACTCTTGTGTCCTGTCTGCAACATTAAACAGTCTTACAAACCCTCCATTCTCACTGCCCTTGGAATGTGTTTCTGCATCTAAATGTCATGAGTTTGCAAAATTCTTCAATGACAAATTTCAAGGGATTAAAAATGCAATGGTTTCCACAGCACATATAACCACTCTGCCCCCAGTTAGACCTCTAGAGCTGACATAGTATACCCTTTCCACACAAGACAGTTGAAGAGATCATCTACACCCTGAGCCCATCAGTATGCTGCTTGGATGAGTTACCCACTAAATACCTAAAGTGTGTGCCGGGCAGTTTTCAACAACAACTCGCTTCATCTCACTTCAGACTGGAAAATTTTGCCTTAAAAACAGTTGTCAATAATAGATGATGCCATAGCACTGAACACCTACCAGTACATATCAAACTGGATATTCTTAGGAAATGTCCAGTAAAAAATGTGTATACCAACAGCTTCCTGATTTTCTCCTGTTAAACAATGTGTTTTTTTTTCAGTCAGGCTATAGGTCGAACCATAGTTCTGATCAAGTTGACAAACAATATCTGCCTGAACACAGATGCAGGCAAAGCCTTAGCATTAGTTCTGCTGCATCTGGGCACCTTTGATACAGTGGATCATGTGATTCTTGATTGAACATTCCAAATTGCCCCTAGGAGTGAATGTGAGTGTGTGTGGTTGTTCGTGTTTGTCTGTCTCTATGTGGCCGAGATGGACTGGAGGACCATCCAGGGTGTAGACTGCCTCTTGCCCATTGAATACTGGAATAGGCTCCAGTCCCCCAGCAACCCCATTTGGGAATAAGCGGTACAGAAAATGGATTAATATTCTGATTTCCAATAAAAAAAGGACACCTGGCCTGTTATCGAGACACAAATTCAGACAGGCTTCTTAGACATTAATGAACACACTTAATGGTACAGGGCGGCACGGTGGTGTGGTGGTTAGCACTGTCGCCTCCCAGCAAGAGGGTTCTGGGTTCGAATCCCGGGGGAACCAGGACCTTTCTGGGTGGAGTTTGCATGTTCTCCCTGTGTCTGCGTGGGTTCTCTCCGGGTTCTCCGGCTTCCTCCCACAGTCCAAAGACCTGCATGTTAGGCTGATTGGAGATTGGGGAAATTGCCCTTAGGAGTGAATGTGAGTGGTTGTTTGTCCTTGTATGTCTTGTGTGTGGCCCTGCGATGGACTGCCTCTCGCCCGTTGACCACTGGGATAGGCTCCAGTTCCCCCTGCGACCCCATGAGGGAATAAGCGGTATTGATAATGGATGGATGGATGGACTTAATGGTACAAAAATATATTTGTGACAACCTAAAATAATTCCTTTTTTTCAAATGAATGAATAAATAAAAGTAATTTTCTAAACTTTTCTAACTTATTCTGAGTTAGAAAATTCAGCTTCAACATAATATCTACTAATATTGATTCAGTTTAATAAAATACATAATAAAACAGTCTAACAAGGGTACTAACTGAACAAAAAAGGATCTATGATATAATCTTTGGTTGTATTCTTTGTCCTCCTTTTCTACCCATATTTCGCTGTAAAACTGCTTTACCAGCATTTTTTGGTTACTGACTAAAAATGCATATAAGTCTTTGCCAGAAGTATCTTTGAAATTGTATGGCACTAATATAATCCCCTTCAGTTACTCAACAGACAGCTGGTTCCTCTCCTTGGTCCACTGGCTCTGCATTAATAAGAAAACCCTCTCAACATTTGCATTGTTAGATGGAAGTACAAAGGCAAAACTGTGCAATCTTCAGTAGTTCTGAGTATCATGCAATACTTTTTGCAATCTCAAAACAATTGGTCAACTTCTGGTGCACCTGCAGGCTATCCTCAGATTGGTGACATGGTCAAAACACTCCAACTGGCCACCTTCTTCTCTTCTAGGTAGTTGATGCATACCTCCACAACATTCCAGTGTGCCTGCTAAGTATGCTCTATCCACAAGAATGTAAAGAATTCTTCCATGGGAGTCATCTACTTCTCTAGATACTTCCGGCATGCACTGTACAGGCCTTGCACATCAGCACAAAACTAATAATAGTTATTTTACAAGCCCATCTTTGTGCTTGAATACTATGGGTGACAATTGCTGAGACAGATATTATGCCTTTAAAGCTGTAAACATTTGTATCATGCTATCGACGCTTGGGAACAATGAAAGCCATATTGTCTTGCCGGCAGAGAGCATCCTTCTATCATTAATCGCTACAATATAACATTTCTCCTTCAGTAGATGTAGAAGTACTGGTACATTTTTAACATATTCTCATGGTCAACGTCTATTGTGTCTGCCCCATATGAGCACAGCGCAACTCCACAGGAAATAAGAAGTTAAGCAGGATGGATGAATGGATAAAAGAAAGTACTCACATACGTAATCACATACTTTAACAAGATACTGATCTACTAATTATTACATGCAGTATGATACATTACCTAATCAAATTACTATATTGAGTAAATGTATTGATAGACTGTTAATACAACAAGATTGTTAGTTAAAGATGATTACATCTCTACTGATATTAGAGATTGACTTACCTCTGGTAAAACAATGAAGGCCCCAGTCATGATCGTGAGGACAATGTTGATCCCAAACAACCAACGGAGGAAGATAAAGTATGAGGCCACACCTGATCCAAAATGACCTGCATCGGTCAAAAGGAAATTATTCAAGATGTATGGTATATCTTTCAAATATATTCATGAGAGTTATTTTACATCAATAATGTAAATACTTAATGCAGAGCTACAAAACAATTCAAATTCGAATAATTAAATATTTTTCTGTTCTATTCTTGCTATGGCACTTTTAGGGCACTTGGTGGGTATTGGCTCTGTCCTATTCCTATATATATATATATATATATATATATATAAAGAAAGTCAAATTTCACAACAAGTAAATTAATGGGAAAAAAGCTCACAACAAGAGGAGATAGACATAAACACAAATATCTACGTCACCTAAGTCACTGAAAGGTCTCTGTGTTATTAAATCGATTAATTCTATTGAGAAAGAGATGACTTGGGCCGCAGTGTAGCCTAATGGCTAGAGCGGGCGGCCTATATGCGGAGCCTCCGCTCGCAAGGAGGCCTGGGTTCGATTCCAGCCCATGGCCCTTTCCCGCAGGTCTCCCCCTCTCTATCTCTGCCCCCTTTCCTGTCAAGCTACTGTCATTAAAGGCCACCAAAATCTTTTTAAAAAAAAGAAACAGATGACTTACTTTCAATTTTTTTTATCCTCACTTCCCATGGAACGAACATAACAACAACATTGTAAAGCGTACGGGAAATCTTTTTCAAGAGCTGTGGAGGAGGGTAACAGATGTAATAAAGCACAGAGAGAATGTAAACTGACAACAACAGAGGTCAACTCAGGTATAAAGCCTTTTCTTCTAAACAATTAAGTTACAACAAAACAAGTCATTGGTATATGTCATTGGTTATGTTGTTTACGCATTTTGAAGACACTTTCATCTAAAGTGACTTACAATTGCAAGTAGAATCAACTTATAAGCTACATAGAAGAACATCACTAGTCAGAGGCAACAGTGGTGACAGTGTAGAAATAGAGGGAAGTACAGAAAGAGTAGCAAAAGGGGTGGGGTGGCACAGGGTAAACGTTAGGGTAAACGTTAGGGTAAGAGATTCTCTCTGAAGAGTTTGGTCTTCAAGAGGTTCTTGGTAATTAATAGGTTAACTTATTCTTATCATATTCCTTTGGCAATTATTAATAGAGTCCTCTTGAACTGATTTCAGTGTGACATCTTTCATGTCAATAATCCAGTACAAACGTTCAAGTCATAAATGAGCTGATCATTCAGGTGGACCAATGATTCTGCTTTTTAATGAACTGTGAGCTAAAATGCTAACAATAACTCATCCTTTGACAGTTCACTAAAAGTCAATTAATTGAAATGGGGCAAAACACTTTGAACATTTAAATTAGGATGAGGCAATAAATGAACCATTTCTGCTGTGCAACTGCAGCACAGCTATCCCTCTCACGGTCAATCCGATTATCTGCTTCTCTTCATCTCTTTATGTGTAACTCATAATATGTACAGGAGGTTATATATGTGTGTGTGTGTATTAAGAAAAGAAAGCTTTGTAAAACTGGAAATCGCCAGCCTAAATTCAGTAAATCCAAGACACTTTATGATTTTGACCCTGATCATAAAGTTACTGCAGTGCACTGACAAAAAAAGACAGCCATCTTGCTGTCAGCTCTGTGCTCCACTGTGCTAGTGGAGATTAGAGAAAACTTAGTTCTATCCAGTTTATGATATGGTAACTCCTTGATGAAAGATAACCAATTATTTGAATCAGTCTTCAAGATTCCTCAAAATTGGGCTGAGTGTTAGTTTATGTGTGTTGTGTGGTCAAAAAAGGAGATTCAATTGTTGGTATCTACATACATCAGCTCCAGCAGTCTGATAACCTCTTGTTCTTGTCAGTCGGCCTTCGTACTTGAGGACAATCTCCCTAGCCTGCCTAGGAAACAAGTGCAAAGATGGAAAACCCATTATATAAAGATATGTACATTTAAAATACTATGAGCAATGTTATAATTATTATAATTGTTGTTGTCTTTGGATTCTGTTGCCACCTTATCCTTCCATTAGAAAGGTATAAAAAAAGTAATCTATTATCCATACTGCTTATTCGGAGTGGGGTGGTCTGTTTGTGTGTAAGCACTTTCAGTATCTGGTATGACGTTGTTCCAGGGAGCTTATCATACACACACAGGGAGCGGCAAATGGCCCTTATCACTAATGAGGTGAAACAACACACGAGAGGTGATAACAATGGGAGCGTTGCAAATCACGTCACTCGTCTAAAAAAAATTTGATTTGTTATGAAATTGAAGGGATTTTGACATTTTCAAAGCAGTCCAACAAGGCAATGATCCTCTTCAGAGCAAGAAGACTCTAAAAGTCTCCTCTACAAAAGAAAAAGACAACATTAGGTTAATCCTATATTACAAAAAATTAAACACAGATAATATGGTGAATATCATCGGCTGCCTTTTTATGCATATCATAGAATAATAGGATAATTAAATAGGAAATTCAAAAACAGCTAAAAGAATGCTTTCCTCCATGTTGAAAATGGTTGCAGACTGCAGCAAGTAGCATATATATATATATATATATAGTTCTTCCCTTTTTCAGACTGCAAGATAGGACAATGAGTTTTACCAGTCATGAGCCATGATTTAACACTTATACACTTTCTACATTTTAAAACCTGAAAAAAGCACAAATTTTCAAAAATGTATCAAATCCAACAATTAAGTCTAAATTGTATTTAAAAAATTGTTACAGACGTGAACTAATTATTTATGTAAAATATGGGCTGTAACTGCAGCGGGAGTAATTGCACATTTTCATCCTGGGTGTAAAACTGCAGACTTGCAACCATGGCGGATGATGGTAATAAAACGTTTGCTGTAATAACAAACTGCCCATATAAAACCTGTTACCCATGGCACATACTCAGCACATCTCTCAATAGAAGCTCTGTATTTCCTGAAGCTGTCTGGCTAACCTTATTCTTTATCTGCCAAAATACATTTTATCAAACACACACACACACATATATGTGTGTGTGTGTGTGCCTTCAAACATATTGTGTTTTATTTCTGCCTGCAATATAAACAGATTTAAAAGTCTGTAATCATTAAGTCAGTATTATTTTAATCAACTCCTTTACAGTGATTAGATATTGGGATACACTGGGCTTTTACTGGTATTATGACAAAAATAATTTAGTCCCGAAATATATACAGGGGTAATGAATGGAGCTACATCCCTTGAGATAAAACATTGTTTTTGCTCACAAATGTTGGATTCATTTTTTTTTTTAAAGAATTATGTAATGAAAAACAAGTTGCAAACATGTTCGAATTTCAGAGTAGTGCACTGGCGCACCGTCCAGGGCGTACCCTGCCTCTCGCTCATTGAATACTGGGATTGGCTCCAGTCCCCCTGCGACCCCATTTGGGAATAAGCAATTCAGAAAATGGATGGATGGATGGATGGATGGATGGATGGATGGATGGATGGATGGATGGAT
>CAJRST010000001.1:4265870-4278071 GCA_907169785.1 Menidia menidia
CATCAGTCTGTGATTCAGATATTTTCTTAGGCCTTCAGAGAAGGCCTTGAAGGCCCTGACGGCCCACCACTGGGTTTTAGGCATAGATTATTACACACTGCTGAACCTCTGCCTGGCTTTACTTCTACTGCTGTTATTTCCAGTTATGCGTGCTGACTTATTATTAACCTAATTGATCCAACTTATTCCTTCAGCTGCTTCTTTTCAGTACCACTCACATTTCCAGCATCCCAACCTATATGAGAGAAACTTGCACTATCCATCCATCCATCCATTGTCCTCCGCTTATCCGGGGTCGGGTCGCGGGGGCAGCAGCCGGAGCAGGGAAATCCAGACTTCCCTCTCCCCGGCCACTTCAGCCAGCTCCTCCGGGGGGATCCCGAGGCGTTCCCAGGCCAGCCGGGACACATAGTCCCTCCAGCGGGTCCTGGGTCTTCCTCTGGGCCTTCTCCCGGTGGGACGAGCCCGGAACACCTCCCCAGGGAGGCGACCAGGAGGCATCCTGATCAGATGCCCGAGCCACCTCAACTGGCTCCTCTCCACGTGGAGGAGCAGCGGCTCTACTCCGAGCCCCTCCCGGATGGCCGAGCTTCTCACCCTATCTCTAAGGGAGAGCCCAGCCACCCTGCGGAGGAAACTCATTTCGGCCGCTTGTATCCGCGATCTCGTTCTTTCGGTCACTACCCAAAGCTCGTGACCATAGACGAGGGTGGGAACGTAGATCGACCGATAAATTGAGAGCTTCGCCTTTAGGCTCAGCTCTCTCTTCATCACGACAGACCGGTACAGCGCCCGCATTACTGCAGACGCCGCACCGATCCGCCTATCGATCTCACGCTCCCTACCCCCGTTCGCGAACAAGACCCCGAGGTACTTGAACTCCTCCACTTGGGGAAGGACGTCCGCTCCGACCCGGAGAAGGCACTCTACCCTTTTCCGGTGAGAGACCATGGTCTCGGACTTGGAGGCACTGATCCTCATCCCAGCCGCTTCGCACTCGGCTGCGAACCGCTCCAGTGAGAGCTGTAGGTCCTGACTTGATGGAGCCAACAGGACCACATCATCTGCAAAAAGCAGAGATGCGATCCTTAGGCCACCAAGACTGACACCCTCAACACCTCGGCTGCGCCTAGAAATCCTGTCCATAAAAGTTATGAACAGGACCGGAGACATAGGGCAACCTTGGCGGAGTCCAACTCCCACCGGAAACGAGTCCGACTTACAACCGGCAATGCGAACCAGACTCTGACTCCGGTCGTACAGGGACCGAACAGCCCGTAACAAAGGGCCAGGTACCCCATACTCCCGGAGCACCCCCCACAGGATACCCCGAGGGACACGGTCGAACGCCTTCTCCAAGTCCACAAAACACATGTGGACTGGTTGAGCGAACTCCCATGCACCCTCTAGGACCCCGCTGAGGGTATAGAGCTGGTCCAGCGTTCCACGGCCAGGACGAAAACCACCCTGCTCCTCCTCGATCCGAGGCTCGACTATCCGACGGACCCTCCTCTCCAGAACCGCTGAATAGACCTTCCCAGGGAGGCTTAAGAGTGTGATCCCCCTATAGTTGGAACACACCCTTCGGTCCCCCTTTTTAAATAGGGGGACCACCACCCCAGTCTGCCAATCCAGCGGGACTGCCCCTGATGTCCACGCGATGTTGCAGAGTCTCGTTAGCCAACGCAGCCCCACAACATCCAAAGCCTTAAGGAACTCCGGGCGGATCTCATCCACCCCCGGGGCCCTGCCACCGCGGAGCTTTTTGACTACCTCGGTGACTTCAGCCCCGGAGATTAGAGATCCAAACTCCGGATCCCCAGGCTCTGCCCCTCCAACGGAGGACGCGCCAGTGGGATTGAGGAGGTCCTCGAAGTACTCCGCCCACCGACCCACAACGTCACGAGTTGAGGTCAACAGCACACCATCCCCACTGTAAACAGTGTTGGTGGGGCACTGCTTCCCCCCCCTGAGACGCCGGATGGTGGACCAGAATCGCCTCGAGGCCGTACGGAAGTCTTTTTCCATGGCCTCCCCAAACTCCTCCCACGCCCGGGTTTTTGCCTCGGCGACCACCCGCGCCGCACGTCGCTTGGACTGCCGGTACCCATCGGCTGCCTCCGGAGTCCCACAGGCCAAAAAGGCCCGATAGGACTCCTTCTTCAGCCTGACGGCATCCCTCACCGCCGGTGTCCACCAGCGGGTTCGAGGGTTGCCGCCACGACAGGCACCGACAGCCCTGCGACCGCAGCTCCGGGAGGCCGCGTCATTGATGGAGGCGCGGAACACGGCCCACTCGGACTCAATGTCCCCCGCCTCCCCCGGAACGTGTTCGAAGCTCTCCCGGAGGTGGGAGTTAAAGCTCCGCCTAACAGGGGACTCCGCCAGGCGCTCCCAGCAGACCCTCACAACACGAGAAACTTGCACTATCAAATGCAAATTGAGCACCAAAAAAATTCTGACCTGAAATTGTTCACACACTTCTTTAAGAATCACCCCACACTGTTTCTAACGCTGTGAGTCACGCTGGTATTTTGTGAATTCCCTCATTGTGCTATGTCAAATACCTAATTATATTTGGTGTATGCATTCCACAGTACCATCAGTGTACATGTTGATTCCTCATATCACTGATGCTTCTTGTACTGGCTTTGCACTATTTAATTATTCTAGTCTATTTTCAACTGTGGACCCTCTCTTTGTATATAGTAAGCTACAATAGGTCCATCCATCCATCCATTATCGTTACCGCTTATTCCCAAATGGGGTTGCGGGGAGAACTGCACCCTATCCCAGTGGTCAATGGGCGAGAGGCGAGGTACACCCTGGACAGTCTGCCAGTCCATCGCAGGGCCATAAGTCATACAAGGACAAACAACCACACACATTCACATTCACTCCTAAGGGCAATTTGGAATGTCCAATCAACCTAACATGCAGGTTTGTAGGAGGAACCTGGAGAACTCGGAGAGAACCCGCGCAGACACAAGGAGAACATGCAAACTCCACAAAGAAAGGTCCTGGGTCCCCCGGGACTCGAACCCAGAACCTTCTTGCTGTGAGGCGACGGTGCTAACCAGCACACTGCCAAGCTACAATAGTTGTACATTTCAAATTTTTTTAATGTCTAATAATATCCTATATTCAAACCTTAATGTGAAAACAATCCTTTTTTTATTTTCAGGCCACACCAAAGCTCTGCTGTTGGTAAACCTGGCATTAGAAGGGAGCATGTTACAGTTGTGACATCATAAAACACATCAGAAAATCAAAACATTGTCTGAATTTCTTACCCACATAGTAGGGTCATGTGAAGGCCGAAGTCTATGCCAGCTAAATTTTGGCAAGATGCATAGTACACCTTGGACAGCAGCCAGTCTATCACAAGGCCACACATACACAATCAACTACACACTCTCACATACACCCTTTGGGGTAATTTATTGTTCTCAGTTAATTTAACATGGATTTTTGGACGGTAGCAAAATCATTTCAGATATAGCAACAGCTATTCCTGCTGCTACTACATTCCACTGGCCTGCAGAGTTTGGAACACAAGCTAAACTATTCAGTGATGACTAACACTGTTTCACTGACAGCTGAAAGAATGGGAGAGATTAAATCCAAGCTCCTTTTCAAGATCACTTTTTTCTATTACAGACTCAAAGAGCACAACATAATTCAATACGTTATATCATAGAGGACAAGTAGCAGAAGCAGGTCTAAAATGTGTTCTAAAGGAGTTGCTTGGTTTGTACAAAGGTTACAGAATAAGAGTCAAAATGACTGAAAGACCAGAATACATTATCACCACTTGAGAGTACGAATTAAGAGAAACATTTCCCAATGAATGAGCTAATAAACAAGGGGCCAAGCTCTCTTACATCCCTTCCATCCAGGAAGCACCTCCTTAGGCCCCTGTCAAGTTTTCGTTTTTCCCTAAGGAAAAGCTGGACCACAGTTCTGTAAGCCTTCTACTACAGACAATTTTTTCTGGCATGGACAAGACATGTAATCAGCAGAAGATATTATGCCGTGAAAGATGCTGGGCCTTCTCTTTGAGCCTGACTGAACATGACTAAACCAATTATGTCTGCTACATGAAGAACTACTATTATATATAACAGCCACTTTGTAGGTGAACATCTGAAAGGTGAGCAAAATATTTTTGAGGACAGTAAAAAACTTAACTTCTAATTAAGCCTACATGTTTCAGACAGTGTCTTAGGTCTAAAATACATTTTCTGAATAAATTTAACTATGGCCTGTGCTAAAACAGTTAGAATTTGCTATATTTTCTGATCATTTGTGGATCAATCTAAATTTGTGTACATTAACAGATGAGAAAGAGAAGATGTCAGTTTCAAATATTAGTATATTTGCAGCTTAATATACAGCTTTATATCTCTGCACCTCTGGACAGTGGGAAAAAGCCAAAGTACACTCATGTTATTGAAAGGAAAAGTGGAAAAAAATAATCTCACAACTAAATTTAATCCAATACAAGGCAGATTGCTAAAAAGGTATGACACAAAATTAAGGTTAATGATTCAGCATATAAATAATACGAAGTGTGACACAGTCACACTTCGTCTTCATCTTCATCTAAAACCAATGTGTTGTTTTTTCACACATCTGTGTTATCATTAAGCAGACATATATTGAGTAGTTTAAGCACAGTAGTATAAGTTTAATCACCCTTAAAACTTTTAGTATGACATTTTTAGAAAATGGAAGCTACAAAAATGTATTCCAACATGGCGTTAAAACATTACTACATGGCTAAGAAATCTGGAAGAAAGTCTCCAGAATGTTTAAGAATTAATTAATGGAGTCAGATTACAGGTAAATCCTGCAGTACAGTCCAATTCCAAATTCAATGAGTTTACCAATTCTGTGATGATGGACTGTCTACCTGCCCAGGGTGTACCGGCCGTTATCAAATAGGATAGGCTCCAGCCCTCCATGACCCCGTCGAGAATAAAATGGATAGCATATTCAGCTCATTAATATTCCATTTGTGAAAGTGTGGATCACAACCAAGAACATTGCTGTCCTTTCTATACTTTATTGTATTTTTCATATGACTCTTGACCAGCAAGAGAGGTAAGGAGAGCCTTTCAAGCGGACTTATCTAATTACCATGACACCACAGTGTCATCTGGTGTCATGTGGTCTTCGGCATTTAAATCTCATGATCTTTTAAATATATTTTCATTAGATGCTTCTCTTAACTGTAAATTTTGTTTCCCCTTTTCACCGTTTGTGACATATTGTTAACACAAATAACATAGTTGTAAAAATGTATATATATGTATTTATAAGGTGAAACCTTCCACTATTTTTATCAGCAGTGAAAAGTCACACTTAATCCATCAACACCCGTATTTTCAGAAATATTTTTGTTGTGAATTTATCCATCAGAACTCTGTTTTTGCAAGTAAAACGTGTAATACTGCCACAAGAAGTCGTCTAAGCTCTATAACTTAGTTTCCTATATAACTAAGTTCTACTTAGATTTTGCAGAAAAGAAAGGAAATAAAGTTTTAGAATATACATTTTTTTGCATTTTGTCTCCCCTGTACCATTTTATCTTTTGTTTCTCATGTTTACAGTTTATTTTTTTATCATGTAAGATGTGCTGAACACATCAACACAGTGCCAGTATTAACCAGTTGTGCTTAAAAAAATATTAATTTTAAATTGTTCATGATTGTGTCATGTACAATACAAAAAGTCTAACCCTAACACTTAACTATGGTTGTATGAGCATAACACGCAATGGTTTGGGCTCAGAGTCAAGAGCGCTAACTCAGATGAAGTTGTGTAAAGTGTGCTGATTTATAATTTACCTTTTACATTTTCTATTTTTTATGTTAAGAATTGTAGTGTCTGAAGCTCCCAATTAAGCACAGACTCTTCTGGTCATAGAGCATAAACAGCAGGGAAAACACATTCCTAAAGTAGAGTGTAGGGAGGATGTTCAAGATAGGGATGAAATACATTCTGCCTAAACTCCTGGAGAGAAACAACCTGGCGGAAGACAAAAAGCAAACATTCAGGATATAGATAAAATATAGTCTGGTTACACGGCTTTATAGAAACAGCCTGGTGTAAGACGAAAAGCACAGACACGGGATGACCAAATATAAGGGCAGGCACACCCAGAATTAGGCAGAGTTTTCTCTGACATTGGGCGATGAGACCTCTCCAGACTTGATGCATCAATCTGTACTTCTGACTCGGACCTGGCTGACAATAAAATCCTCTTTGTTCGACCAAGTCTGCCTCAGCAGAGTGTTTCCTGCAGCACCTTCACTTGAGCTACTTGAAGACGATCATCCCATAATTCACCACAGAATCTAAAAGAAAAATGCAATTAAAGTAAAAGATCTGCCGCATAGCTCTTTCTACTTTTCATTTGTCACAGAGATGAGAGCATCTAAGGTGTCTCCTACCCTGTTAGAGGTGCCTCTTTCAGAAACTATGGCAAACTGCCATCTGAACAGCAGAAGTGTCCTGTTCATCTTGGTATTACTGTATGTGAACCAATTTCTGACCTGTGGTGGCCAGAGACTGACTATTACATGTTCCTTCATCAGCCAAACCTCAATACCTGTCTGAGCATACCGGATGTATGCTGCCAATACCAGCACAAAAGCACGTTTTAATACGTCATATAAAATTAGTAGTGAAATTATTTTTCAAGCCTATATTTACATATTTCTTGCTGAAATGTGTCTGCAGTTCACATCTCTGTACTCAGGTTCTATTTTTCACAAAACAACCTACATCTCTCCATCCAAAAAGCCAACCCACTGTGCCTCTGCCAGAACACAGCAACCAATGAAGCCGTAAAAAAGGTGAAAGCATAAATACCAGAATTTTCAGCCCTGTAAACTTGTCCAACAAACACCTGGTGCTTTCCCTCTGTCCACCAGATTTCCAGATGTTCCTAAACAAGCATTTCCCTTAGTTATGGATAATTATGTTCCTGCACCTTCACTCTGACCTGCAAACAGGCAGAAAAATCCACCTTATGTTGCATTGTTGTCATTTCATATGTCAAAATCCTCGAGTCACTGCCATGTCTATACTTGTACCACTAGGCATACACACACACTGTTCTGCATGTGAAGTGAGTCTCAACATGATCACATTAACATTTTTTTCCCAAGCTTAATTTCAGTCCGGGCAAGCTGGTTCTTGCTGAAATACATAACAAAAAAAACTGTAACAAAAACATTGAAAGACCTCTGTCAACACTAAATATTTTCAATTCTTCTCAAGCATAGTAAAAAATAACACCCCGTTCCACACTTTCACTGCTCTTCAGGTACTCTAAGAGATAAGATTTGCAAATCCAGCTGTCCTCCCCCTTATGCAGCCTGGTGTTCCATTTGTTACACTCAACAAGTGCCGGTGTCTTCAAATCACGTGTCTTCATGTGTCTCACATTTCTAGTGGAAACACAAGTGCCCCACCCCCCCACTCCCACCCCTATCACATTGACAGTGAATTTGTAAAAGCCAATAAAACAATATAGTTGAAGTAGAAATAGGGAGGGTTGAAGTGAGTGATCTCAAATAATCAGATAATAGCTTTAAACACAGCAGCATTGAAAGCCTTTTTTATTGATTTCATAAAGATGTTTTGATTACCCTCACTTCAGTGTAATCTCAACAGTACACATTATTAAATCAAATTTAAGTACTAATGTTTATTTTTTTGCTGTAAGGAAAACAAAAGATCAATTTAGGGCCACGCTGGTTGCAGGGAAACGGGGAGGGAGGTTAGAGGTACAAACAAATTCACATCATGTTAGAACGGAGCTGAAAAGATTTAAGTAACAGCATTTTTAAAAGTCAAAGAGAGGCCATATTATACTGAGCTGTGCATGGGACCTGAGTACAGACATGATGAGAATCACAATGATGACAAGAGAGACTTTCTTGCTTTTTTCAGCCATTGCTTTAATCAGAGCAGGCTTTCACATTCACTGTCAGTACATCCATTGCCTATAGGGGCTGAAGCCATATTGTGGTTCAGTGTGATTTAAATGCAGGTATCTCTACTGATACAATATCGATCAATCTCTTTATATTCTTTACATAAACTTTTGTATGCCTTACATTTGCATCTTTCTTTTTGTCTTTCACAGTTATTCGATGAGTTCAATTCAATTGTGATTTTACTACTCTCACCATACAATTTAAGAAGAAATAGACCGACAGCGGGATCTCTGAAAACAGTCAAAAAGCTACCTTGTTAGGTTGTGGGAGATGTTCCATTCTTTGTCAAAAACTATGTTAACACCATCTTACAACAAGCCACTATTTGTCTGTCAAGATGACGATTCACCAAGAAATTTCATATGACGTTTTGATAGATGACTAAAGGTCACGGAGTTACTTTAATTGTATTTTTTTTTATTCTAAAACCTGTAACATGCCCTGAAGTACTTTCTTTTCAATGATCATGATATCATCAAGACAATACTGATTGCAACATCAAATCCTTCACCCACCCACTTCAATTCTATAAGTATAAATAAACATGCATCGTCAGTAGCATTGTGGAATATTATTACGTTAAAGCATTTATCTATATTCTCGATTAGATTAGTAAATGCCCTATGCTTCCAGCAGCTTGATTGCACAAGTTCACCTCTGCATGTGTGTGTGGTGGACAAGGCCTATTTGAAAGTTAGATTGTAACATGACATGTATAGACATATACAGTACATACATACATTCATTTTTGTGTTTGTAGTAACTCTAAAGATGAATATAAAAAAAACATTATGGGACAGTGCAGTATTGATGGCTGTAACTGCTAATCAGAGAGTCAAACCATTGAAGCGTAATTGTGCAAGAAAATTAACCTAACATTTTTCAGCACTTTCATTGATGTATGAGAGACCATGATACAGAGCAGAATAGAAGTATAGCCTTCTACAGTTGTCCAGAAGTTGTCCAGTTGTCCAGAAGTGCTGTGTGTGAGTATGTGTGTGAGTGAGTGTTACTTTATTACTATAATAGCTTTGACATTTGACCCTGACGGTCCTCAGATTACATCATTATTCCAAATGGCGCTGCAGGCTACTTCATATTCTGACAACAGAAGAGTGTAATCATGCAAAGCACTCACATGCTCCCACATTCCAGAAAATAACATCCCAAATTTCTGGTCTAAGTTAGGGTGGGGTCATCTTTGAAATGTATCAGAATTTCAGACACAAATTCCAGAGGCAGCTTGTTTCAGTCCTCATATCTGTATTATCCCAATTAAGCTTTATATCCCAGAAGGGGTTTAAAGAGTAGACAGTGGACCCTGTGTTTGAGTAAAACTTTTGCAATTTTTTTCTTTCAGCAATATGTTAGCACTCGGTTGTCACAGGTTTTCCCACATGCATCATATCTGATTCAAAGTATAGGCAAGGGAGCAGAGAACTGTCTGATGACAGTTACAAATTTAACCTACAGCCTGAACCGCACTATGAGACTGCATGTCAATTGCCCATTAGCTTCACTTAGCTCGCATCAAATTCAAATCACTGATGCTGGCCTACAGAGTGTTTGATGGATATGCGCCCATCTACCTCAACACCCTCTTAAATCCCGATGTCACCACTTGCCGACTCCATTACTCCAAGGAGTGCCAACTAACACGGCCAACACCCCGTACAGGTTACAATCTAGACTCTTCTTATCTGAGCAAGACCTTACAAGCACTCTCAGAGCATCAGATCACTTTCCTCCTTTAAGAAATCCTTGAAGACCCAACTTTTCTAAGAGTATCCCTTGTCCAGAAAGTTCTAAATGCACTTATTCCCTGATAGCATATAGCACTCATTGTATTGTACTTGTATAATCTATGTTATAGTTGAATGTTAAACCCTCCTTTTGGAAATCGCATTGGATAAAAGCGTTTGCTAAATGCATAAATGTAAATTGAATTTTTAAATAGATAATGACAACATGATACGGTAAGAGTAAGAGTAAGAGCTCTGATGTTCTAGCTCATGTTTGTGCACTGCTTTAGGTAGTTTCAGAAATTAGTCACCACATTCCCTCATCATCATCTCAAACATACTGTGTATAGAAGAGTCCCTGTGTTCATCTAATGGGGAAAAGGAAAACAGGAGGTCCTCCACCCTAAGCTCTTATGGTGTTATTCTATGAGCAGATACAGCAGGGGTACAAGCTGGACAGATTGCGACTCCATCACAGGTCAGGGTCTACACATAAACTCCACACAGAAAGACACCCAGGGATTTGAACCAGGAACCGATTTGCTAAGGTGAAGGTGTTAACCACCACACCACCTAGACACCCACTAATGTAATATGAAGTCAAATATAATGTGTAAAGTTTGACTTCTCCCAGTCAATGCTCAATCAGAGCTCCCAGTTGTTCATCCACCTGGTTCAGGGTCTTAGTAGGTATCCAATTTAATAATTTTATAGATCCCATTGTTTTGTGTGGAAGTGAAATAAATTATTTTTAGACTCTGTTTTTAATTATTGAAAAGAATGTAAAATTATGTACCACGGACCACATCATGGAGTCAAATTAGTCAAGTGAAATTAATTGGTATGAAACATTCAATGTGTAAAAACAAGCGCTTTAAAGAAGATAAAAGCATTACAAAGTGTCACGCCTGTCGTTTTTTTTCTTGGTCTTGTCATTTCCATGCTTTATTTTGAAAAGTAAATCTCTCATTTCAGGTCAGTTGCATTTCCCTGTGTGTCACCTTTCTGATTGTCTCCCTTCATAACCAATTGTGTTCACCCGGGGTTCCCTTCCCTTCATGTGCTTAAATAGTCTGTGTCCCCCTTGTCTTGTGCCAGTGTGTTTCGTCCTATCGACCATTGAAACGGATCTTACCCTTGCCATAGAATTCCTAGTCTCGATTTCCCACGTTTTCGCCGTTACAGTTATTATTATTTTGCACTTTCATATGTTTCATCCTCGTTTACAATGATTGAATGAATAAATGTAAAAACAGCCTTGGTGACAGCTTTAATGTGGCTGCTGAAAATCAGATGCGAGTCCATCAGCACTCTAACAGAAGATTACAAACTTGGTCAGTAAGAGCTAAAGACATGGCTAGTGAAAACAACTCCAGATCTAGAGTGTTTACGGACAAGCTGGGGCAATTCTGAAGACAGCGCTGTAATACAGAGTAATGTGTGATAAATGGATGAGCACACTGACTGATTCCAGTGTCTAATTGAAAAGTGCAGCTGTTTTGAGGTTAGCTTCATACTGAGGCCTAAAAGTTGGGATCTCTGCCTTTTCTGCCACAGTCTGAAATACTACAGCAGGCTTCTGTTGCCACAAATGGATGCTCTTTTAGATGTGGCAAAGTAACCCTGACAGACGCTGACATGATCCTGGCTCCCTGTCTTTTGTCTTAGTGTTACTAAGTGGTTTGAGTCTTCCAGTGGCGGACCGTGCATTTCACACCTAGGCCTTCAGTAGTGCTCCGTCTGAATCAATTCACCCCTCAATAACTATTTTATGGTTATAGAAATCATCTTATTATGTAGAAATACAGTAGGGATGTCCCGATCCAGCTTTTTGTATTAAAGTTGATTTTTTTTTTTCTACTTAGTTGTCAGACTCATGTTGAACAGGGATTTACTCTTATAACAACTAAAGTTTACACAGACCTGTGGGTTAGGAGATGCTAATGCTAATGCTCGGGTCGGATCGGACTTTAAAAATTTTTTTTATCTGGAGTCTCGATTGGCATTTTCTCATGCCGGCCGATACGATCCAAATATCGGATCAGGACAATCCTAAAATACAGTATAAAGATCTGGGGTGCACAAGTCTTCTACTCCTGCAGCTACAGCTGCGATCCCCCCCCCAAAAAAAAACAAAACAAAAACATCAATAATATCCTCATAAACTGGCAATACCATTTAGGAAAAAAACTACATTTTACTCACTTACTTTTCTTGAAAAGTCCCTTTTGAAAGTGGTCTTGACAGTAAATCCGCCCCGAAATAATAAAATAGCTATTACACCAACACAACTATATTTCGGTTTGTTTGCTAGCTTTGCCCTGATTGGATATCTGACTATCCAATCAGCGGGTGTGGGTTCCGGGACATTTCCTGGGCCTTCGAGCAGGCCCTTGCATGACCAACCTAAAATCTGATTGGTTGAAGCAACAATGTACTCGACATGT
>CAJRST010000001.1:4281062-4303123 GCA_907169785.1 Menidia menidia
AATGCTTTTATATGAAAATACATGTCTGGAAGCAGCGCAACCAGGGGAAAAGCTATGCAAGGAAGCTGACAGACTATTTATAGATATTTAATACCTTTTTTATGGACAAAATATCATTAACATCAGTCTGTGATTCAGATATTTTCTTAGGCCTTCAGAGAAGGCCTTGCAGGCCCTGACGGCCCACCACTGGCTAGAGCTAATGGCGTCATAAACTACCAATTCCTGAAACCGCCTGATTTATCTCCTGTATTGAGACTGAGGCGGCCCACAAAAATTTGACAATTTTTTTTCACACTTTGCCTGCTGATAGGCCCTCCACAGTCCCAAATGTACACAATAAAATTTTGTTTTGCATAATATGTCCCCTTTAAGCAAATGTCAAACAAGCCATTTGCTCGTTTGGATAGAGACCCCTTGACATGTGAATGAGGAAATCACTGGACTGCCTGCATGGATTAATCTGCTGTTGGTTCTCTGAGTTTGGAAAAATTGTCAAGTCACTACAGCTGGTCTTATGTCCCTTTACCCAAAAAAACAACGCAGTGGTGCCACTGCAGTTGTAGTTGGAACCACTTGATCTCCTGTGTGACACAGGAGAAGTTCAGCTCTCAAACTGAAATTCATCATTAAGTGCAGCCAAATTTCCAAACATCTAGAATAGTCATGGTATTGTTTGGACATATGGAGTGATGAACACCTTCAAAGCATCCTACAGGTCCCAGCTGAGTGATTAGCACCTCAGAGAACTGTCACAACAAAAGTAACACCACACTCTGATGCACTCTCAAAAAAGGGTAATCAGCAACACAAAGAGTCAATGTAAGTATTAATACTGTAAGTCCTTGTGTATGTTTATGTTTGACATGTATGTATCTGGTGCTGGCCCAGCCCAACAGACAAATTTTAAGTAAACATGGCCCCAGATACTGAGTTAAACAGTGTGATTGAAACAGGAAGAAAGGACTTCGTCTGGCGTTCTGTTTTACACATAGGGGTTGAGTCTGTTGCTGAAGGTGCTTCTGTGCAAGGTTAGCACCTGGTGGAGAGGATGAGCATTGCTGTCCAGGATACTCTTCAGTTTACTCAGCATCATCTTCTCAGACACCACCAATGAAGAGTCCAGTTGGACCCAAGGACAGATCTAGCCTTCCTAGTGATGTTGTAGATCTTGTTGGTGTCTGCTGCCCTCAACCTGCTGCACCAGCACACAACACTAAGTATGATGGCACTTACTACCAACAACTGGCAAAGATCCTCAGCATAATGTAACATATGTTGCATAACCCTTCTTGTAAACAGTCCCAGTGTTCTTGGCCCAGTCAAGGTGTAATCCAATGTATTTGTAATCCTAAAATTTGTAATAGTTGAGAGAGCAAGTTTCCACTGAGCTGGGCAAATTTTTTATAGACCCTTGGGCTGACACCACAGGGACACTGGTGCTTTGTCTGGGTGGACTCAGCACACCTTCCTCAACTTCTTTTTGCTGTGTGTGTTGATGGAGGTAGGTATGGTCAGAATAGGAATAATGGGTTGGGGGGACAGCAGGACTGGAGGTCTGGGGGTGGATGGGTGTGAAGGAGCTGGGCTAGGGCTAGTCGGGAGCCCCCTTATCAAATCTATTGAAAAACAGATTCAGATCAGTGGTTCATTCAGTATCTCCCCCTGTTGTCTAACTGACATATTGTTAGTAGGCAGTGATGTGCCGCTTCATGACAGTCTTCAAGTTGTTCTGCTGGAGTTTCCAGCTTTTTGCTGTAGCTGTTGGAACCTGTTGTTTTCAAGTGGATAAGGTTGTGGTTTGACCTTCCAAGTGGTGGAAGGGAAGCAAAGCTGTAAATGTCCTTAACACCGGCGTACAGCAGATCCAGTGTCTTATTTTCCCTGGTGGGACAGTCCTTCAAGTTGAGGCAGTTTATAATTGAAGCCCAAAGATAGAAATGAATGCATGTCCTGTGTCTGGAGTCAGGGATGTCTGTTGAGAGGACTGCATTTGCTAAAGGGGGGGAGGAATGTAAACCAGGATGAAGATGTATGAAATCTCATGCAGCAAATAATATAGCCACAGACTCACAGCAAGCAGTTCTATGTCCGGGTAGTACAAATACCTCCACAGTTTCACCATTCATTGTTCATAAGAAAATAAAGTCTATCTTGATGTCACTATCAGGTGCTGTCCACCTGAACACCCTGAAGGTTGTGCAGTTAAATTTGAGGCCCATATGTACTTGTTGAGCCACATCTGCATGAAAGACATCATGCTGCTCTCACAATACAACCAACTCTTATCAAGCCAGCCAGATCATCTATCTTGCCCAGACCTGAGGATAGTACAACTCTGGGCCACGTATGACCCATTGGTTGACTCTGACAGGCCTGTATAATGTCAACTAGGTAATTACAATATATAAATATTTTTACTGCATGTATGAACTAAAACTGCATTGTACATGATTTATTCATTGTCACAAGCACCCCAGCAGAAGAATTTAACCCTCAAAAATGACTGTTCATATTTAGACAGAAAGGTAGGTTCCAAATTGGTTTTAAACAAAAATGGACTGCTGAGTATTTATTTAAGTTTGATGTAAAGCAGTATGTTTAGTTTGTGGAGAGCAGATCAGCGTATTTAAGATAACAATTTGAGTTGGCATTACAAGACGAAACTCTCAGAGAAGTACAAAAACTAAGCAGATTTTTTACCAGGCTTCAGACATCCAGGGATGAAGCAACCAAAATCCAACAAACTTGCCGAAAATAGTTAGTCATTGTTGGAGTGGTAGGTTGTCAAAGAGTGTTCGGTGGACTCTGCAACACTAATTTGCTCTGAAAAAATATAAAGGATTTGAGAAAGTGCTGTTAAGGTCAACCATGACAAGAAGGATTGTGGACATTATAGAGAAAATGGAGATTATGTTGATTCTCTGTGGCTCAAAATATCTTAAACAAATAGAAAGTTTTACCAAATCCAGTTCTCAGTGCTCTCTAATTCATGATCACCTGTCAGCTTTGTTTTGCCTCTTCATCTCAACTGATGACATACAACCTAACTTTGATACACTCATTAGAGGGCCTAACAAAGGCTATATTTTTCTTAGTGAAATGACAAAAGAACACCAAATGAAGTGGTTGACCTACAAATGTAAGGTTGGCTCCAACCAGCAGTGAACTGGGACACTTTCTTCCAAAATTTGTTTTTTTTCCAAAATTATTGATCAATGAAAATCATTATTATAATGTTATGTATCATGCTTTATATTTGTAGTACAAAGACAATATTGTGATGTTTTTTGAAAAATTGGAAACTCAAAATTTGGTTTTATGTGAACATGTTCACTGACATATGTCACAATGGTAAAAAGGTTCACATTTTGTCGACAATTTTTGGGGAAAATTAGATTAAAGCTTTTTTGAAAGGCAATCTCACTTTTTCATTGCTTAACCATAACACATGCTCTTACCACTTTTACCATTATGTTAAAACAATGCCTTTTACCACTTTTTATAAAGAAAACAAATATGCAAAATTGAGGTTAGCCTTTCGGCTTTTGGTTTATTCTGGTTTGTGTCAAGACTTACCTCATCTATACTTCTTCCTTAACTCTCTGGGGCCTCTCTGTATCAGTGCAGTTGATGGTAGAGACAGTGTGAACCGTTACCTCGCTAGCAGTGTTGAACTCGAACAGAAAAAAAGGAACTGTTGCTGGACAGTGGTTGACAGCGCCAGACATCTAACCATTCTGTACTGTGATAGAGTTCGTTGTTGCCACACAAGCTGGAGATCCTCCCACAAACAAGCATACTGCAAAAACAGCCTGTGATTACATGCTGAGACTATGTTAACTTTAGTGACTGAGAGAACAGTTTTATGTTAGGTTTCAAATTGGTGGATTTTAGTCAGGCTGTATTATCAAAACACCCACACTAACCCTAACACACTGAAAATAATTTCATATGATGTTGTATTATTCAACAAAGTTTGGACATAAAAAAGTACCACAATTTTCTGCTCCCTTTCTGTATGTTGCTTTGGAAACATCCACGTTAAAGTATTTTCAGGCATGAGTGAATGTGTTTGGCACCAAGCTGAAAAGAAAAACATTTGAAAAAATGACAGGCTCTGAACGTATTATGAATGCACTGTAGCCTGATGTTCTGATGTTTTCTTTGGCTCCAGGCTAGACCACACATGTTTTAAATAGCTCTAGTTACCTTCCTCCAACACTCTGCCCTTACGTGCATTTTTGTGTGACAAGGTACATTTTCATCTGTCTCTATCTGCATGTTTTCACGATCAGGCTAAGCTTCCTAAGTATTAGATCACATTAAGGACAGCATGTTCAGTGTGTGGGATTTTCCTGCAAAATCCAGAGTGCTTTTTAGGAAAAATACACTTTCATACGTACTTCTGAGAAATTAACTGGTTCTCAGTTAATCACATTGCCCATTCATACTGTGGGCCACAGGATGTCGCTTATGTCATACATATTCGATAGTTGCTTTTCTTGTACAGAAATAAAGCAGAATCTGATCCCTGTCTTAATATGATAATAGCAGTACTCTTCGGGCAATCATCTTTGGGTTTTGGAAAAAAGAGTAATTAGATATTAACATATTAGACATGTGTGTGAAATTAATAAATTATTATTGATATCTCATACACGTTTATTGAGCATTGTGCTTGTGTGCTTGTGTGCTTGATGCTCTGCAGCCTTTGAAACAATCTAACATCCTTTAAAGAAAACACTCTTGATATGTCGCAATAAACCTTTGTACTTTGAAGTGCAATACCTGTCTACACTCTGTATAGACAGCTGGATTGATTCAAATTGCAGGATCAATGCTTAGTGCAGCACATAAACTGAATGGATGATGCTTGAATCAATGATGGGGTGAGTGGAGATAAGGAGGAGTCATGGACCCTTCTGCTTTCCTGGACTATGTACTACCATGTACTGTATCGACTACGCGCGTGTGATATGGAGATGCTTTGAGAGTTCAGCTAGCCCGGACGCTGTCCTATTTTGGAGTTTGTTTTATTCAATCAATAGAAATGAATCGATCCCTTCTCTAAGCCTACTTGTTCCAAATTAGGTTTCATGAAGGATGACCCCTGAAATAATCATGTTTCATGTCTTCCCTATTCGCATGTCTTCTATCCATTGCTAAATACGCACCCCAAAAAAGCTTGCCGATTAAAGTAAGTGACAGTGTTTTCAAAAGCCATTTATTTGATCTATCCATTGAATGTAGTCCATTTAATAAAATCCCTGTTGGTCATTCTTTTGCATCCCTTGCATGAAACAGTTACAGGCACTGGAGAGCACCCATAGTGACATACAGTTACATCGCCAATAGACAGAGAAGCATTATAGAGTTCCTCTTTGCAGCTTTTAGAAGCTATAATCAGCACTGTTCGCAGCAGACCAAATTTAGACAACAGATACTTTTGTGCTAAAGTCACTTTCCATTTATTTACCCAAAAAGGCACAAATTGAATAGTATCACAATATATATGTCAATATGAGAAATTACATCTATTTATTCAAAACTGCACCTCTCCTATATTTAACTTTTTATTATCATTATTAGTACCTGTATCATTATTATATTATAATATTGATATAGCATTATATCATAATGAAAATGTATCATCGGTTTCAATGTGTATATGTGTGCTTTCATATGCCTGTGACTTTTCTGATGGTTCCTTGCTTAGGGAGAAAAAAATATTGTAAAGTAAAGTAAAGTAAAATAAAGTAAGTCTGCTTCATCAAATGCAGCGTAGACTACTCCTTGTCCATCAATGGGCAGAAAGAATACGGTCATTGTGGATAACTCTATTTAGAGACAATATGTGACCGTCATGTTCAGAGATGGTGTTTAAGTAGTTCTCTTCTTGCAAGAACACTTTGGTATGAATTTAATCCAGTTCATTCCATTTATCCATCCATGTTTTATACCACTCATTCCTAATCACGGGTCATGAGGGGCTGGAGCCTGTCCCAGTTGAAACCAGGTAAGAGATGGGGTACACAGTCGACAGGTCGTCAGTCCATCGCAGGACCACACAACCATAGTCACTCCTAGGGGCAATTTGGAGTTTCCAATTAACCTAACATGCAGATTTTTTGGACAGTGGGAGGAGGCCTGAGTAACTAGAGAGAACCCACGCAGACACAGGGAGAACATACAAACTCCACACAGAAAGGTCCCAGGCAAAGAACTCAAGCCGGGAACCCTCTTGCTGTGAGGTGCTAACCACCACACCACTGTGCCGACCTTCATTCCATTCAGTTAATTTCTTATTAATTGATAAAACACTATTTTCGCCAGTACCTTTTTTAAATTGCCTACACTGTGTTCTGTGGAAACAAAGCAGAAAGTGTGTCAAGTTACAGCTCACTGAAAGGTTTGTGTTTTCAATGGAATGCAACACAAGCTTATGAAAAGTTTTCCTTTCTAAAATTTGTCCGAATTACCTCCCTAGAAATAAAGCAGTTATATAATTCAAATGAAAATACACTTGGAGAAAGTGCACATGTGTGTTCAGTCAGCAGGTTTCGTTCTCCTCCATCTGGCCTGTGTTTAGATAAACCTCAAAAAAGAACTGCTGGGCAGAGTCCCACCCATTACTATTTATGGACTTAATGCTGGATCCTGTAAAAAAATAATTGTAAGGTTTTGGTGCTGTAAAATTCACAGAAACATTGGTTGAAATTAAGTTCACTTTGAGTAAAACAATTGTCTGTGCATGATGTTGTACAAAAACAAGTGTGGCAGATAACTGGTAATTTCCCGAGGTGCAATTTTTTTCAGGTGTGTCCCAAGAGTCCCAACTTGTGTTTGAAATATCAGTTTCTCTGTACTCAGAATAAATAATCCACTTGACGTCTAAAATCAGTTATTAACTCAAAAATGTTTAATCTAACTTTTTATTTTGATACAATTTATTTTCTTTTTAAATTATTTTGACATTTGTCCCTGAAAGTTGCCGAAAAGGTAAAAGTCTACCGCCTATCCTCATAGTGAAGTATATTTAACTATATATGACTCTATAAGCAAATCTCAACACCTGCCGACATCATACTATTTTACTATGTGCAGCAGTTTTTAAATATTGTAATATATAATGTGATATACGATTTTCCTTTCCTTTACATAGTGTAATCATGAATTGCTGTCAAGTGAATCTGCTCCAAAACAATTCGGACATTCAATAAACGCTTAAATATGCATCTGACATATTTGATGCTCAGTCATTAAGGGAAACATCACATCCTTTTTTAACTAATTGGCACAATTTCTTAAGGTCTTTTGTAAATTACAAACTATTAAAAATAACTAGTCAGCTGTAGCTCAAGAGGAAGAGCAATCATCTACTGGCGGATTAGGTACTAATATTATCGATTCAGATCTGTAATCTATGATTGATATCTTGTAGTTTTCTCAGTGTTTGACTATCAGTGTACCAAACTCAGCATCATCTCAGATTATGACATAACTCCCATCAGGAAAGCTAAAGCCATTACCTGAAACATTTCAGAGGCTGCACTTACTAGTTTTAATGTTTGATCTTTTTGTTCATTATTTGGTGCAGTGTTAGGATGCATTTGCCTTTTAGTTTCCAGGTTTCACATGCTGTGTTGCTTTATTGTTATAACTGTTCAATTATTTATTTTTTGTGATATGAGTCGGTTTATTATTTTTTTTGTTTGAACATTGTCTTAGTGTCTGACCTGTGTGTTTGTTCTTTTATGTTTGAATTTATTTTGTTAAAGCTTTTTTATTTGTCAGTTTAGGCAGAACCTCAAGTCTTAAACAGGTTGGAGAAGTTATTTGGTACAATGGCGGCACAGTGGTTGGCACTGTTGCCTCACAGCAAGAGGGTTCCTGGTTTGAGTCCCTAGGGGAACTGGGACCTTTCCTTGTGGAGTGTGCATGTTCTCCGCGTGTCTGCATGGGTTCTCTGAATACTCTGGCTTCGGCCCACTTTGCAGAACAATGCATGTTAAGTTAAATGGACACTCCAAATTCCCCCCTGGAGTGAATGTGACTGTGTGCAGTTGTGTGGCCCTGTGATGGACTGGAAATCTGTCCAGGGTGTACCCTGCCTCTTGTCTGTTGTCAACCGGGATAGGTGGATGGATAGTAGGTATTATAGCTAATTTTGAAATTTCTTAAAAAACAGAGATAACATTTGATTTCTGTTACATGGTAGTAAACAATCTTGCACTGCAGTGAGCTATACAGGTAGCTTGGGACAGTTGGGTAGAGTCTATATAACAAGACTGCATGGGTATATGACATGAGCAAGCTAAGACTAAAATATTGCTGTTCGAACTCTAAGATTAAATATCTTAACTTAAAAGGACTTAATTAAAAGTAAATAGCTATGTTCAGTTCTGAATATTGGCTTTAAGTACAATTAGGTTACTTAAGAATTCAACTGGTAATACTATACATAAGAACACAGTACAGACGTGTGCAGTTTAAAGCAAATTGTCATGGTTGCTGTTATCAGAACATTCAATAAAAGTAGTAATTTAAAACAGATAAGATGAGTTTGTTGTGGGGCAGAGAGGAGGCCTACCCCAGGGACACAGCCGCAGGTGTGTCCAGCTAACGACTTGTCAATAAAGCACACCGGTGGCCAGTTACCTGGGGAGCCTTCTTAAGGATGCTGGGACCTTCAGTCAGCGCTCTGATGTGCAACCCGTATGGTAACATCGAGCCCAGTTCCTACGACTGATGTTTTTTGCATTGCGTATCTTTTGCCCCGGCTTCCTATTTTTGCCTTATCCTTTTGTCCAAGGAACGACCCTAGCGTGCCTTCCATGTCTTCCTGCCCACACGCTCTCTGCGTCCTGCCATCCTCTCTCTGCAGGTCTCCTGTGTTTTGTTTTGTTTGTGTTCCGTCCCTACCTCTGGGAGAATAAACGGTGGTGTGCCACCTCAAAAGACTGCCAGTTGTTCCCTCCCTAAAGGGTTTCGGTTCTTGTCGAGCCTTTACAGAGTTTATGATATGAAACTTTACACTACTCCTGCAGACTTGTCTGCCCTGTTTTTCTTTCTCAAATTCACACTTCACAGAATTTTCTGCATTTCCATGTGCTTGTAGGTTCCTTTGGTGACCTAAGCTGTAACTCGTCATTCTCCAGAAAGCTCTCGATAGCTACCAGGACATCTGTGGCAGCCTTTGAAGTAGGCCTTGGCAGGCGGAGAAACATGAGGACATATTTGATGTTCCTTACAGTGTTGCTCTTACCCAGGATCCATGCAGGTAAGTCACAAAGCTTTATAATACCATTGCAGAAGTGTTAAATACATATCACCAGACGGTAGTTCATTTCACAATAAAAAAAAGCCCCTGGAAGCTAAAAGCTGGTATCATTCTCAGAATATATTGGTGTAGACATGTACATATGTGACATATGACACATACAGAGAATTTAAGAAGATTTTGAACTGGAATGCTTACATTCATGACCAGCAGTTTTCACAGTGACATGCAAAAATCACAAGTCAACTTCCTTAAAATGTTTAGTAGAAATTATTAAAGTTGACGGATTGTTGTGAGGACAAATAACTCAATCTTTACAGCCTAGGAGATATGAAGAAAATCTGAATTAAATGTTAAATAGAAGCAAAAGTCAACATGAAAGAAACAAACAAATATATTAAACCCTTTTGAGCTCAGCAGCACGTCCACCCTGATCTCTTTAACTGACCATTCTCCTCAGAAGCCATCACTCCAATACAGCCTGGACTGCTCACATTGTCATTAACTATAGAGGAAGTTGGAGCTTAACTCAGTAGACTTCATTCAGGGAAGGCTGCAGGCCCAAGTGGACTGTGCAAGTCATAGCAGTCCGTTTTCAGAGGCTCATAAATTTGAGCATTCAGAAAGAAAAAGTCCCAGTACTGTGAAATACTTCATGTGTCATAACTACTACTACATAATAAAGAGCTTGGAGAGAGTCCTTGTTCATTGTAAGAGATTAGGGGTTGCTAAGAATCCTGACCCCCTGCAGTTTGAGTGTCAGAAACACATAGTGGAAGAACCAATTCTAATTGTACTATAATAGAGAAATGTTGTACAGGAAGGTATGCTGATACTCTGTTTGCTTTTATACCTAGAATATACCTAGAAGAACCCATATATATGTTGGGTTTGTTTTTTTTATCACGTCAGTCTGCAAGCATGGCCATCGTACATTGTGGTACATAGTGTCTTGATGTTCTCTTTGTGGATGTCTTAGAGTATCCTTGTCCATAGGTCACTTCATGCTATGATTTTATAGCATTATTTTGAATAGAGAGATATCTGAGTTGGCTTTGTCAGCTATCAATAACAGTTTTATGTTAGCTATAACTTAGCTGAGCGAAAACTACTCTTATAAATAAAAAATGGCTGTTATCGTTCTGTGTGAACTGAGTGAAACAGCTTCATGGCCCAGGTTTTTCCTGGGGATTGTGTGTGCTCAACGCACCAGCAAGTATGTGCAAGGCTCACTATGTGACACGAAACACTCAACAGCAAGCTCCTGTCTCAAAGGAACCACCTGCGATACCCATGAACACAGAACGAGCACAACCAGACCCAATTCAACGGTATCCACTTCCTAATCAACAGACTGATTTGTCTGTTGATGCCTGTGGCACAAAACATTTCCCTAAATTCCTCACACATTCTGCCTGAGAGAATTTGTGTGCTAAGCAGCAGGGCCTGGAAAACTTCTTTCAAAGCCACTTCTACAGAGCTCAACTTGAAAAGCCAGAGAAGAGCTTGACTATAAAGTGGCTTGGCCAGGACCTATTCCCAAAAGCAGTTCCTTCCACCTATACTTTAAAGACACGTGCATTGTACATACAGAAAATTCCATTCAAGACAAAAGATGACCTGTGTCAAGGTATCAGTAATGTAATTGGTGCATTACGTAGACATTATACTATATAAAGGAAGTAACGCGAGAGTTCACGAGTCAGATAGACGAGAGTTGTAACATGTAAGTTCATGGTTATGTGTGTGAATAAAACCTGACGACAAGTCGAGTTCAGTAAGCTGTGTCGGCCAACAGTTTATTTGACATGGTGTCAGAAGTGCTCTAGGAGAGAACACAAGCAATGGCAAAGTTCAAGCCTCCGGATAATTTCAACTTTGAGAAACCGGGAGAGTGGCCGTCGTGGAGACAGAGGTTCACGCGATTCAGGTCGGCTTCCAAGCTAAGCCTGGAGGATACAGACGTCCAGGTTAGCACACTAATATATGCAATGGGCGATGAAGCCGAAAATATTTTCAAGACGTTTACGGATGAAGAGGATGAAAATGATTATGAAACGGTGTTGGACAAGCTTGACGAGTATTTTATACCAAAACGAAACACAATACACGAAAGGGCATGCTTTTACCAAAGGCAACAGAAACCAGGGGAAATGGCGGAGACGTTTATCCGAGCCCTGCACGAACTGAGCGAGAACTGCGAGTTTGGCGATAAGAAAAACGAACACATAAGAGACAGATTGGTCGTGGGAATACGGGATAAAGACTTGTCCAGAAAATTGCAGTTAACTTCGGATTTAACCCTCGAAAAGGCAGTGCTTATGGTGAGGCAAGCTGAAGAGGTGGCACAACAGATAACGCAGCAAGAGCAGCAGGCTCCAATGGCGGTGCAAGCAGTGAAACAAACGAGGTTCGTGAAAAAAGGAGGGAAACCGCAGGGAGGGAGGAGAGACGGACAGCAGCACGGCTACCAAGGGTAGAGCAAGTGCAGTCGGTGCGGTAAAGAAAAACACAAAAATGCAGCCAAATGCCCAGCGTCGGATTCTGAATGCAGAAAGTGCGGGAAGAAGGGGCATTGGGAAAGAAAATGCTTCACAAAGACTGTGAGGGAAGTAAACCAAGGGAACGAAGAGGATGAAAGTTTCTACTTAGGTGCAGTGAGTAAACAAAAACAAAGCAGTGCAGAGCAATGGACAGAGCAGATCCATATAGGGTACACACCAGTGCGATTTAGAATAGATACAGGTGCTGACGTCACTGTAATGAACATGGAAACATTCAAGGCACTTAAACCAGAAAGAAAGCTGGAGCCACACCATGGCCCATTAGAGAGTCCAGGAGGAACATTGGACATTATGGGACAATTTACAGCTAGCACATTACACAAACAGAGAAAACATATTTTCAATATTTATGTAGCTAGAGGGCCTACAGTTAATAACTTACTGGGCAGGGACACAGCAGTAGAGATGGGGCTGGTGAAGCGAGTACAGCAGGTGAAGGCAGCAGCCGTCCACCAGGGCACGATGAAGACGGAGCCGGTGAAGATTCACCTTCGTGATGACGCTGTGCCACACGCTGTACACACAGACAGGAGAGTCCCACTGCCACTCCTACCCAAAGTCCAAGCTGAGCTACAGCGCATGGAGGAACACGGCGTGATCGTCAAAGTGACACAACCCACAGAATGGTGCGCACCAATGGTGCCAGTCCTGAAGCCGTCAGGTGCCGTCCGAATCTGCGTAGGGCTCCAGAAGCTGAATGAAAATCTGAAGAGAGAAACCTACCAGCTCCCTACCACAGATGAGACGCTGGCCAAGCTGGCGGGCTCCACCGTGTTCACATCCCTCGACGCTGCCTCAGGCTTTTGGCAGATACCGCTGCATGAAAAAAAGCAGAATCCTAACCACATTCATCACACTGTTCGGGAGGTACTGCTTTACCCGCCTTCCGTTTGGGATAAACATAGCCCCGGAGATATTCCAGCGCAAGATGCATGAGCTGCTCGAGGGCCTGGAAGGTGTCGCCCGGTACATGGATGACGTGATTGTGCATGGAAAAGACAGGGCCACACATGACAGACACTTGCAAAGCACACTGGAAAGGATGAAGCAAGTAGGCCTTAAGCTGAATGAAGAAAAGTGTGTCTACGCACAACCACAGTTACGCTTCCTGGGCCACATCGTGGACGCCAACGGGGTTCAAGCTGACCCAGAGAAGGTGAGCGCCATCAGGGAGTTAGATGCGCCCACCAGTGTACATGAACTGAAACATGCATTAGGCATGATTAATTACATGAGCAAATACATTCCAGACATGGCAACCGTCGCAGGTCCACTGTACGATCTCCTAAAGGGGAAGATGGCCTGCACATGGGATCAGCCACAGCAGCGAGCGTTTCAGCGCTTGAAAGAAGCCCTCGTCACATCGCCTGTACTGGCCCACTACGACCCACAGAGACCGACCACAGTGTCAGCGGATGCGAGTAGCTACGGGATGGGAGGAGTCCTGCTCCAGCTGCACGGAGAGAGCTGGAAACCGGTAGCGTACTGCTCCAGGAGACTATCTGACGCGGAAACCAGGTACGCGCAAATAGAAAAGGAGTGTTTGGCGGGAGTATGGGCCTGTGAAAGGTTCCAGAAGTACTTGGTAGGCATGGACAAATTCAGACTCATAACAGATCACAAGCCACTGGTGCCGCTGATAAACAGCAAAGACTTAGACACGGTGCCTGTTAGGTGTCAGAGACTCTTAATGCGGCTTATGCGCTTTAATGCAAAGGCAGAGTATGCACCGGACAAAACGTTGGTCATAGCCGACGCACTGTCACGCAGCCCGCTGAAGGAGAGACACAGCACTAGTGATGTATCCCTTCGTATCGAGGCTTCGAACTGCGTGTCGAGAAATCCCGGATGATTTCTGTGAAGCGCGTATCGAGGCTTGTGTCGATGACGTATGCGGTGACGTTTGAAGCCTCGCGAACCGGCCGTATCACGTGACTGATTCAGGAAGTGGTTCGCGGTTTGGCGGTCTATTTGAAAAATAAGGGCCAGCAAAACGCAATGAATCCCCCCCTCACATTTTGTGGACTTGGGACTTAATTACGAGTTTGTGAGCGATCTATTCAAGCTTCCCTGTCATTGTATCATAAAGACAGACATCATCTAAAAGTTTATAATTCATGTATAAGCATCACAAACATCCATCCGTCCATTATGCTAACCGCCGATCCCCACGCTGTACGGTTTACATTTATTGTCCACCAGGGGGCAGAACAGAGCAAATGAAGCACCATGAAGCTTCAACACAGGAGTGAACCAATTGGATGGAACGCATCAAAGCTTTATGAAGCTTCATCTCGCCATCACTACACAGCACCACAGAAGCGGTCATTGCGTGCCACGTGAATGCAGTGACCCACAGCTGGCCTGTCTCGCAAAGCAAGCTGGACAGGATCAGGACAGCCACGCAGGAAGACCCACAGCTCCAGCGTGTGAGAAAGCTGATCAGGGATGGATGGCCGAAACGAGTGAGTAGCACTTCACACAGTGTTAGAGACTTCTATGAGATGAGAGACTCACTGTCTGAGTGTGAGGGCCTGATCACGCTGGGCTGTCGCATTGTAATTCCTCAGGCCTTGAGAAAGGAGGTGATACACAAGGGACATCAGAGCCTGTTTAAGTTTAGAGAACGTGCACAAGAGACTGTTTGGTGGCCAAAGATGTCAGGGGACATTAAAAGAAGAATTGACACATGCCACTTTTGTCAGACAAACAGACGCACTCAGCGCAGGGAACAGTTACTGTCAACACCCCTGCCTGAGAGACCTTGGCAAAAGATAGCCACAGACATTTGTGAATACAAAGGAAAACAATACTTAGTGATATCAGACTATTACTCACGGTATCTAGAGATACTACACTTACCCACCACAACTACAGAACAGGTAGTGAGGTCAATGAAGGCTACGTTCGCCAGGTTTGGCATCCCTGAGCTGATAGTTAGCGATAACGGACCCCAGTACACCAGTGATGCTTGGAAAGAGTTTTGCAGGCTGTACGACATTGAACATTCCACATCCAGCCCGCACAAGCCTCAAGGTAACGGGCATGCAGAGCGTGCTGTGCAAACGGCAAAGCGCATACTCAAGCAGGACGACCCCCTACTGGCTTTGATGAGCTACCGCGCCACTCCAACCACATCCATGGGAGTGAGCCCGGCAGAAATGCTCATGGGGCGTAAGATTCGCACCACACTGCCGTCCCTAAAGAAAAACCTCATTCCAAAGCAGCCGAACCGAGACCTCATCTGCGCCGAGATGAAGAAGCCAAACAACAACAAGCATTCTACTACAACCGGAGACACGGCGCGAGGGCCTTACCACCCTTGCACACAGGTGACCACGTCCTGTCCAAGCTAGATGGGGAGAAGGTGTGGAAAGGTCGAGCATCGGTGCAGCAGGAGTGTGGCACGCCACGCTCATACCAGGTGAAGTCACCAGGAGGAGGAGAGGTGAGGAGAAACAGGCGACATCTTCAGCAAGTGCCGCCGCTGATGGAAGAAGAGAAAGCAGACTCTGGGCAGCCAGCCACAGAGCCAGAGAAAGAAACACCACAACATGGCTCTGACCAGGGACTGTGTGAGAGTAAGGTTGATAGTCCTACAGTAACACCAGAAGGACTGACAGTGACCAGGTTTGGTAGAGTTAGTAGACCTGTGAAAAGGATGGACATTTAGTTAAGAAACTCAGAGAACAGAGAATTTAAGTTTATTAAAAATGTAAGTTAAGTTTGAGTTATGATTTACATTCTGGAGTAATCTGAGAAATACAGTGTTTGAAAGTTAAATATGTAAAAGGCAAGAAAGAAAATAAACAATTCTTTAAGTTGTTTAGACAAACGGGAAATATGGTTTAATAATAACAAGTTTAATGTTGTGACCCCATGTTATAGAAGTATAATAATTTGAGGGGGAGATGTCAAGGTATCAGTAATGTAATTGGTGCATTGCGTAGACATTATACTATATACAGGAAGTAACGCGAGAGTTCACGAGTCAGATAGACGAGAGTTGTAACATGTAAGTTCATGGTTATGTGTGTGAATAAAACCTGACGACAAGTCGAGTTCAGTAAGCTGTGTCGGCCAACAGTTTATTTGACAACCTGAGGCTTAAAGTATTCAAAAGAAACTCTGATAATGACAGTCTTGTCTATAGAGGACAAGATCTTTCTTGAGATCATGGACAGAGAGGTTTATATGGACGACAACCACTGAGTCGCACCCCTTCCACTCTGGACGCCACATCCTCTCCTACCCAACAACAGAGTACAACCTTAGAAGCACCTCACTGTTCTGTTATGAACATTAGAGAAAAATAGAGACATGAGAGAACATTCATCCATCCATTGTCCACAGCTGATCTGGGGACGGGTCACGGCAGCAGCAGCTGAAGCAGGGAAACCCAGACATCCCTCTCCCTTCGGCTTCTGCCAGCTCTTCCGTGGGGATCCCAAAGTGTTCATTGGCCAGCTGAGAAGTATAGTCCCTCCAGCGTGTCCTGGTCTTCCTCTGGGTCCCCTCCCTATGGGACGTGTTTAGAACACCTCACCATTCTAATCAGATGCCCGTGCCACCTCAACTGGCTCCTCTCAACGTAGAGGAGCAGCGGTTCTACTCTGAGCCCCTCGCCGAAGATCGAACTTCTCATTCTCTCTCTGAGGGAGAGCCCAGCCATAGAAATAGCAGCTGTAGAAATCAGTCTGGCCTCCTGGCACATAGTTCCTGACATTGTCTGACACAGAACAACCGTTCAAACTGAGATTTAAAAAGAGGAAATGAAGAATAGTTCACATAGTCTTTTTGGAAAACTTAACCCTGTCCTTTATAGCAGTTTGCTAAGGGTCAGAAAATCTTTCAGATATGGAGAAACATCCTTTGATAATTCAAGGTACTCATCATGTAGCCGTTCTTTTAGGCAGAAATTACCACAAGCCAGTAGCTCATCAAGGCTGGCAGTTAGGTGAAAACTTTATTGGTGCCGGTAAAGAGTTGCAAAATTCAAAAGATCAAAGACTATTTGCTGGACCCAAAACAGCACCTGGATATTCAAAGCCCCGCCTTCATCTCACAAGGAGAAGCATGGGAAAGAATTATGCGTCTTTGATGGCTTGCTAATAAAACTTCAACTACCCACCTCACACATAGTGAGTAATCACTATTATGGCTGAGGTTATGGCCATAATAAACACCCCTCCTTTAGATCCTCTTTCTACCAATCCTGTAGCACCAGCGGTTCTACATTGTATCTGCGATACTTCTAACTTAGAAGGCAGGTGCTGTTACTGCACCGCCTGAAAATACCTACACCCTAAGGTCCAGTGGAGACAGGTTTAGGTGAAGGTCTTGCTGAATGTCTTTGGAAGAAATGGAGACAAGGGTATTCCACTATACTGTAGACAAGGTGAAAGTGGAAGGAAGAAAAACAAAATGTTAAACGGGGTGATTTCATTCAGTTAAAATACAGTCATGCAGACCTTAATGAATGGCATATTGATACTGTAGTCAAACCTATTCCCACTGACGATACAGGAGTGAAAAAGGTTTAGGTTAAGACTGTGAAACAGGGTACTGTTAAAGCCTACCTGAGGCCTGTTACAGGTAGACAGAAAATGTACTTTTGTCTGATAATTAATACTAGATAAAAAGATATGAGTTTTTTATGTACTACAAATAGAAATGTAAATTTGCCTTTATTGTTCCATGCAAACTGATTGAGTTACATGTTTGGATGGTATGGGATATTTATTATAAATGACTATTGTTTATCTTATATTAAAAGTGTTTTATTCTTTAAGGCAGAGTAAAATTCAGATGAGTGTGCACTGACGGAAAGCATGCCCACTTATACACAGAGTTGACAAGCTGAGAAGAAAGACGAAGGATCCTCTTGACTTCTGTGCGCACACAGATTTTAGCTTGCACGTAATTCTTGAGAAAAAAAACTCCCTATATGAAACAACCTAGGACATGTTAGACATAACTCAAGAGTGCAGATAGCTCAATGTTCCAGGATAAAACAAAATGAATGAGTGTCGCGTCATCAGGCCATGAAACAAATGCCCATCTCTGACCAGTACATGTCATTTCATAGCAACCTTTAAACAGGGAAGAATGCATAAGAAAATAGATTATTAAAATGTGCCATTACATATGCGAGGACAGACTACTATTGTATTCTTATTTCTATTTTTCTGCACAGTACTTTGGTTCACTGTAGTTGTTTCAAAGTGCTTTAAAATGCTGTAGTTGTTGAAAGTGCCCTAAAATACAGTTTGATTGAAAGGTTTGGATAATCAGTGGTGGAGAAAGTACTCATACAATGTACTTAAGTAAAAGTACAAATACACAGACAAAAATTTACTCAAGTAAAAGTCAAAGTACCACAATATTATTTTACTTAAGTAAAAGTAAGAAAGTACAAGCTTTTAAAACTACTTAAGTATTTAAAGTAAAAGTACTTGCCAACCGTAATACCTAACGGCTTATATAATGTCATTAAGTGTACCTATCGTATTTAGTTTTAATAAATCAGTAATGCACCATTTTAATGAGCAATGCTGCAGATAAAGCATGTTTTTATTGTGTTTACCCCCCTTAGATTTAGATATTTTATTCTATGCATCAGAATTCCAGGGATGACCTTCTAATTTATTGAATATGACTGTAACTGTTACATGGAGATTATTTTAATGGCGCTAACATTTATTTAATAACCAGGACGTGAAGGAGTTTAGCGTCAACTTATATGTAACATTCATGGCGGGAGACGTGATCACGACCGCAGTAATCACTGTTACTTGCAAGTTCATGCTAGCTTATAACAATATACAGTAATCGTATTTATTTACTGCAGTCGAGTTCAACAAAAAGCTTGCTAAGATTACATAAAACCTTTTTAAATAAGGCCATGGGTGGGGCAGGTCTTCTGGAGGATGACTATCCTTGGACTCCATTCTGGGAGTTAATGATTCGGCAGGTCCTGCGTACTGTGCTGCTCTTCTTGAGGGAGGGCCTAATGGTTATTTCCCGCTTTGGATTGGTTCAGCGGACTGATTCTGCTCTCGCCATTGGATACTTTCAAACTAACGAACAAATAAAAAAAAAACGAAGTGCGTCTTGGATGTAACGAGTAACGAAACGCTGTATAGAAATGTAGTGAAGTAGAAAGTACAGATACTTACTGTTAAATGTAGTGGAGTAAAAGTAGAAAGTATCCATTCTTAAATCTACTTAAGTAAAGTACAGATACACGGAAATTGTACTTAAGTACAGTAACGAAGTACAGTTACTTCCCACCACTGTGGATAATCTGCCTGCCAGACCGCAGTGTGTCCAAATAGTAAGAAAGTGTTTGAGGAACTATAGAATGCAGTCCTGGGTCTCAAAAGGATACACTTTCAGGTACCATTACCTATTTCAGTTCTTTGTCCTTTGCACACCAGACTTCAAGTATAACTCAGTTTTGCCACATACAAAACTAATCTGTTGATGCAGCTGTCGTTCCATGTATGCACAGTGGACAAGAGGGGGACGACAAGGACCTCATGAGGACCTGTACTGGTTGGACCAAAGTTAACTGTTTCCCTCTAAACATCACCGAAGCCTGAACCTGGCTGGACAGTCTTAGTACTGTGGTGTTGCAGTGGATGAGAAGGAAGTTATGTTATTATTTTGGAGCATGATAAACATTGTAGTGCAGCTGGCGAAAGCATGGAAAGACAGCTGATAGGAGGGAATAGACCCCACCGGGGCCACCATGGGCTAGCTACCCAGGATCCAGCACGAGTGGTGTATGGGTCCTACCCAAACTTGGCTATGAAAAATTGTAAGAGGAAAACACCCCCAGACCCTGCGAGAGCGGGGGCAGAAGATGGCTCACTGACTGACAACCTGATCATCATTTTGAGAATGATGATCAGGCTCCGATAGATACAATAGGACGCAAACTTCAGAATTGCGTATGTGGCTGGACAAAGGTTACTACCACACCATGGGCTAGCTACTCATGGTAGCGGGATCCAGCATGAGTGGTGTATGGGTCCCACCCAAACTTGGCTACGAAAAATTGTAAGAGGAAAACACCCCCAGACCCTGCGAGAGTGGGGGCAGAAGATGGCTCACTGACTGACAACCTGGTAATAAACACATGAACAAAACAGAGTACGAGAATGATGATGAGCATACCTGAGGCTCCAATAGGTACTGCAGGACGCAAACTTCAGAACTGCGTATGTGGCTGGAAAAAGGTTACTACCACATGTGGCCTGCAAATACATCAGGGCAAGAGGAACTGCCTAACAAAGAGTCAACGGGGTCAGAGGCACCAGCTGAAGAAGCTCGAAAGAATGGGTAACCTGATTTATGACTATGGATCGGAGCGGTTAGGAATGATCGAAGGCAAACGATCTACTCCGACAATCTCTACCAAGTCCCGAAGCCAGACGGAGATGGAGCAGCTTGTGAAGGAGAGGAGGCAGCTGAAGAAGCAGTGGAGGAAGCTTGATATCAGTTTACCCAGGTGGAGTGAAGTGGAAAAAACTGTGCGTAGAGCAAGGTTTCCATCAGCGTCCAATAATGCACCAGATGTCCTGCAATTTCTCTGGAAGCTGAAGATTTTGTGGAAAAAGAAGGAGATTTCAACATCCTGGCGGAGAGCTGGAGGGATCCTTATCCCCAAGGAAAAGGACTCCTCAGAAATTGGCCAGTTCCGCCAGATCAAATTCTGAATGTCGAGGGGAAAATCTTCTTCAGCATTGTTCATCGGTTGGCAAGTTACCTGCAAAGAAACCACCTAATTGACACATCAATCCAGAAAGCAGGCATCTCATGCTTCTCAGGATGTGTGGAGCACGCCAGCATAATCTGGCATCAAATCCAGCTCGCCAGGAAGGAGGGGATAGATCTCCATGTAGTATTCCTGGACCTAGCGAACGCCTTTGATTACTTCAGAGTCCCATCAGGCCTACTTCCAGGACATCCAGCTCTGTGTGACGTCAGCAGAGTACACCACAACATGGCAACATCTGGAGGTGGGAATCATGGCTGGTTGCACCATCTCCCCCCTGGCATTCACCCTGTGTCAGGCTCGGGAACTCAGCGAGGACTCAGATGCAGAGCTTGATTCAAAAATCCAAAGTTTATTAACAAAAGACGCACTCAAAAGGAGTGGACAAAAGACAAACATAAATCGCTCCAAAAAACGGAGGGCAAAGTACAAACTGAAAGAGGCACTCGAAATGAGGCTGAAGGGAAAAGTTACAAAACAATACTTATGAAAGTAACAACGTAAATTCTCTCACGAGGAGGCAAGGGCAGAAACAAAGTAGCAAAGAAATACTCACTAGAGAATGATCGTCTAGGAGGCAAAACGAAAAGGCACTCTTAAAGAGGCAAAAATGCAGGAGGCTCGAAGGCAAGGAACGGGATCTAGACAAGGCTACTATGACGAGGGAACTGAGGACAAGACAGGCACGGGACAAGGGGAGACGAGGACTATTTAACCACATGAGGGAAGGGATCCCCAGGTGCACACAATAGGTAATCAGGGAGACGCTCAGACTGGTGACACAACAGGAAGTGCAAGTGACCTGAAACGAGATGAGGGTTATTCTTCAAAATAAAACAGGAAGTGACAAGACTAGAAAAAGACGAGACAAAAACCCCTCAACCAGGACACCTTCGTGACACCCTGGCCATGGAGGTCATAATACGGGCATCTCGATGGGTGGTAGGCGGACAGCAAATAAGACCTGGGCTGAGGCTGCCCCCAGTCAGGGCTCAAATGGATGACCTCACCACACTGACTGTGACCAAGGCTTGCACAGTACGGCTACTGGGAAAACTCCAAAAGAACGTTGAGCTGGCTTGCATGAAGATCAAGCCAAGCAAATTCAGAAGCATCTCCATCGTCAAGGGGTGCTTCCACATTGGCGATGAACCCATTCCAACAGTCACTGAGAAGCCTGTGAAGAGCCTGGGGCGCTAGTATGATGCCTCCCTCAAAGACAAAGAGCAAGTAGAGAGGTTCAGGAAGGATATAGCCAGCGCCCTGGAGAACATCGACAGAACCTTGCAAGCTCAAGCTCTGGTGTATGCAGTATGGACACCTGCCACATATCTGGCCACTAACTGTCAGGGAGGTGGGTGTTGACGGGGGACTCAGGTGCGGAGATGAGGGGAACAAGGTTTATTGAACAAAAACAGGGTGAATGTCCAGA
>CAJRST010000001.1:4383377-4398784 GCA_907169785.1 Menidia menidia
CCATAAAGCTTCCACCAACAGTGAGGGGTGAATAAGGGTTAGAGCAGGTGGATTTCAGTGTGAGTTTTGATGTCAAGGTGCCATATTTCCACTGAACAATGCTGTCATAAAATCAGGCCTAAGCATATGAGGACAGAGGTCAAGGTCTGGTGACAGAGAAACATGGAGGACCATGTGAGGCTTTCACTGAGCTGTGGATGAAGGATCCCCATTCAACCTCACAATAATGTGACTATTATCCATCTCCTCAAAGACAACCCTTTTCATTTAATTGAACAACCACTGATCATTTCCAGGATTTCAATCTTTAGGCCCCCCTTCCTCTTAAAAAGTTAATGTATCCAAAATAAAATTGTAGGTTGGATTCTAACTTGAGCGTGCAGAGTAAAGGTTTAGCTGTCCATTATCTTCACCACTCATCAGCCCTTCCATGATTGTACATGATTCAACATGTTTACAGTCATTTCTATAAGTGGCATTGGTGGTATAGTGGAGAGCATATCTGCTTCCCAAGCAACTGACCTGGGTTTGATAACAAGCAGCACTCTGGGCTTGTCATGTTACTCTGCTGTTTTCAACTGAGCTTGAGTCCTTTTTGTGTAGCTACTAGAGCAAGAAGAGCTCACTTATACATGTACTGACACCTGCTGATCAGCTAGTTTCTACTCAAAGCACCATGCTTTGAGTAGTTACCGTCCTCCCTCACTGTAGAATATGCTGATAATGGTGACCAGTATTGGCCTGGCAGGAGCAAGCTGAAATAGCTCAGCTGGGAGAGCGTCAGACTGAAGATCTGAAGGTCCCTGGTTCAATCCCGGGTTTCAGCAAAATAGTTCTATCATATACGAATGCAGAAAAGTTTTACTCTGAAGTTCCAAATGAGCTGAAGAGCCACTTTGTCCTGTGGTTGGCAGTAAACTTGTTTCCTTCTGACAGCTACTGCCAAAGACAGACAGAGACAGAACAGCAGATCCTCCACAGCTCTGAAACACTTTCTGCTTTGCTGTCCTCAGGGACTAAGTGGAGACAGGTGTTCCTCATTTCAGGCTAACGAGCTCAGTCAGACTGTGGGCCGCTGGGCTGCAGCTCACTACAACAGGACATTAGTTTATGAAAACATTCATATTTGGACAACATAAGCAGCATGACACAAACTTAATGCAGAGTAAACAGGAAGACTGAACAGGTGGTATTGAGTCCAATAACATAACAAACCCGTTTCAATAGGGATGACCTTGGTATGTGACACAGCAACATTTAGCTAGCACCAGAGCTCCATGGAAGAGATGAAAAACAACATCAAAGACAAACCAAATAGTTACTAAAAAATACATGGTTTGGCATTGGCCGAATAGTAACACAATAGTGACAAGTAATAACACAACAGTCCATCTTAATAATAGCAGAACTGCTGTGTAAGTTTGTGTGAACGTTTCAGGATTCAGACATACCTGGAAACAGGACAGCTTGGGGTTGCTGTAGATGTTACCGTGGGACAGAGTGGGCTAATGTTTCTATTCACTCAATTCATTAGGCTAAGCTAATGCTATGCTAACTCTTTACAAGTTAGCTTTTTCAGATGTGGTTCAGATAAACATTTCACTAACTTCCACCAGCTCTGCTGCTACAGTTGCAGGTATAACATGAAACAAAATTGGCTGGTGTTTGCTTTTCATCTAAGACCAGCTGGAGGGATAGAACCAGGACGCACAAACACACACCCCATACACTTATACACCCCCCATGCAGCCACATCATCACAACGGCCCTGGCCCTGGTTCCTGGTTTCTCTTTGGGCAGGACTCATGCTCATCATTTAGAAGATGTTAAAGCCTCACTGCTTTTGAAAAGGCCAAAAATGTGGAATTACATCCCATATGTGCAAAGCTCAAAGGATGTCCAGAGAAGAACTTAACTTCTTCAAATCAAAGTGAAGAGTGGGACCTTTGTCAGCCACATTCAGCTCCAAAACACTTTGACCAGCTTGCTGTGACCCAGAGTCAAACCGGAGCTGCTGTGACCACCACACAGAGTACTGACCACTACACAGAGTACTGACCACTCCACCATCACAGCCTCTGGCTCACTTATGTTGTGTCTGGAGTTAAGAGGCTGCTAAAGGCAGTGCTGGGAAAACTGGAACATCTGATGGACCGAAAGATTTTGTGTTTGAATCCAGCAGATAAGTGAACACAGGAGGAGGTGAAGTGAAGGAGCTTTCTTAGTGAAGAATGGATGTTTTTTAGGTAGTCTTCATCATAACTCAGTCCATGAAGCTAAGTCTCAGAGAAAGTCTTCTCATACTTTATCTCTTAATAATTTGTCTTGAGGACTGTTTGGTACAGGTGCAGGTTTCTCTGTGATGGAGACAGACTAATCCATGTAGGTTCCACTGAGATGTGATAAGAGATGTGTGTGCGTTTATTGAGCCAGGATGAAAAGGTGTGACTATCTAAAGCCAGATGAGGATAGCTGGGGTGTAGGTTTTGTGAGCAGCTGAGCCAGAAAATCCCTATTGTGTTCCCACAATCCATGTTCACAGCCAATGTGAGGGCTAGTGGCGCAATGGATAACGCGTCTGACTACGGATCAGAAGATTCTAGGTTCGACTCCTAGCTAGCTCGACAGGAGCTGCTTTTATCTCCCAATGCCGTGCTGATTCTTTGGAGCGGCAACCATTAAACGAGTTTACCTGCCTATCCACACCTGAGCTCACAATGGAATTCATTTACCGCCCCCTGATGAAACTCTAACTCAGGAGTCACCAACCTTTTTGAAGCTGAGAGCTACTAATTATAAATTATTAATAATTGATGATACTCATCTCTATGAATATAACAAGTTCATAATTTCACCCAATTATCAGCAAAGACAAAAAGGTTGTCTCACACCGACAGCACAGAGGGAAAGTTCACCACCTTTTTCTCTGTAAATGACATGTTAAAATTTTCATCTTTAAATTAATTTAAAGCGCTTATCATATCAACAACAGCTCTCAGTCCAAGTGTTTTAGTTTCCCAGTAATGTCCGTCAAAAATGCGAGGTCAGGTGTCCCCTAGCAGGGAGACATCTTCACCTCGGGACAGCATGAACTCTTTGATTTCACCCAAAAGAGACAAAAAACAAGTAACATCTTCCTCCCTCCACAACGAACTGTTCTGTCACTTTCTCTGATCTGCCCCGTTGGTATTGTGTTATAAAGACAAAACCATTCCCTGACCGGGAGTCGAACCCGGGCCGTGGTGGTGAAAGCACCAAACCCTAGCCATTAGACCATCAGGGAGACTTTGTCCTCTTCGTCTACCTTCATATTCATATTTCCTGGGGCCTTTTTAAATCAATAGAAACAAGTTATTTAGCTTCACTTACTTTCAGAAACTACAGGCTGACATCATAAAATCTTTGCTCTCTGCACACTAGAATTTTTAGATGTCTTTTATCAAAAAGATTACAAAATAATGAGGTAATGCAGTGTGGTGGTCAGCACTGTGGCCTCACAGCAGGAGGGTTCCCAAGGTGAAGTGTGAGAGGTGTGTATGTGTAGTGGTTGGCAGGGTGTGTGTTTTCTTTTGTTTTTGTTCTGTTCCCTTTTTTTTCCCTTCTTTTTCTTTCTTGTATGTTTTTGTTGTTTTGTTTGTTTTGTTTCTTTGTTTGTTTGTGTTTTTTGTTTTTTTGTCTTGTGTGTGTCCGATTGGAGTGTTTGGGGTTCTGATTGGGTCTGAGATTTACATCTCAAAAGTTGGTTCTTAAAATATGGGGCTCATCCCCTTGGGAGGTTGTGTAAGAATGAATGAAAAAAATCATTGGTTGAATGAGCATAATGGACAGCTTTTTGAGTGGGCTCTTGTAAAGCACTTTTTTATTTTAAAACCAGTTCCACTGAGACTTGAACTCAGATTGCTGGATTCAGTGCGATGACCTTTACATCTTGGAACCCTTTAGCTTTTATTGAGTAACAACCCTCTACCAGGAGAGTTTTTATCACCATCCTGCCTCTATGCTATACTGTAGAATACGTTGATATTGGTAACAAGCTTAAAATAGCTGGAAAAAGCTCAGGTGGGAGTACATTGTATGTAGAAAATGTTTCATTTCAGGTCATTTCCACTCAAGTGGGAGAGTGTTAGACTGAAAATGTAAAGATCCTGTACTTTTGCAAACAGTAGATGGGAACATTGTACTTTGTTAGCACTCCTTGTCAAACCACTGTCTTCAACACTCCCAGAACAACAGTTTATTGTGATATAGATCTAGTATGTACGGAGAAACTTTATTTCCCGTTAGTGAAACAGGCCAGTTAGCTCAGCTGGTCAGAGCGTGGTGCTAATAACGCCAAGGTCATGGGTTCAAGCCCCATACTGGCCATATAGTTATGATTGTGTAGAACTTGTATGAAAAAGGCTTTGAAACATGTTCATAAAGTATTTGTTTATTCGCATGTCCTGGACCATGACACAGATGCCGTATTAAACTGAGTGTGAAGTGTCTTCTTCACTTCAAGTAAAAGTTAGACTTTGTGACAACTCACTGAGGTGAAAATGTCTCCTGTGGCCAGATGCTTTAATCTAAACTTCCTCCTCAGGTGGACATGTTTTACCGTAAAAAGGATGACCATTGTCAGAGTTAACCTGCTTTGGTTCATTCTCTCCATCTTTCAGGGGAAACACTGGTGTTTGGTTGGCTGAAGTGGAAAATAGCAGTTCAAAGTACAGTGTTTTTAAAATATGTGCATTTCCTGCAGTACTTTCTGACTGACTGGAGTGATGAATTGTTCCTGGTTCCTAGTATGTGTATGGGTAGACATACGTTTTTTCCTTCTAATTAGTCCCAGCCACTGCTCTTTAGTTAGAGTTTCACCAGCCAGACAATAAATCTGTCCTCTGTATTGGCTGTGTCCTGTTTAAGTACTTTTTGTGCAAAACCTTGTGGTTAGTAATTAAATAAATATAACAAAGATTCCCTTCACATTCTGACCTCCTGAGCCCAAACCAAAAGAGCCATTATAATAAGCGTGATACCAATAGACTGAGGAAGGCGTCTGTGTTTGTCATTTTTAAATCCAGCCAGAAATGTGCCAACGGGAGAGATTTCTAAACATGAAACTTTTTTGGTCTGTTTTATTTCTCAGTCAGATTTTAACAATTGTTTTCAATGTAAACCTTGAAGGATACCTCTGACGCTGAAGATCACTGCTCATATTATAAAAGCTGAATCTCTTTGATAGTTACATTATCTGAAAGAGGAGAAATGTCCCTATGTTTTAAAGTATCATTTGTATAAGAAAGTTCAATTCAATTCAGTTTTATTTATATAGCGCCACATCACAACAACAGTTATCTCACAGCGCTCTGATTGAATGCCTTCAAAGGCATTCTCACAATAAACATTTTCCATTTGATCTAGTACTTTTATAAGCAAAAGAAAAGAACAGACTCCAAAGACCAAAACTATTCCATGGTTGTTCATTCACTGTGTTCATTCACACATTGTTTGTGGAGTGGTGATTTCCCTGCCTCCATTTCCAGTATCTCCATTATGATTTTAATCCCCCTCTTTCTAACAAGCAAACAGTCTTTACACACTGGCTCTGGCAGCTTGGTGTAGGACATTTCATTTGTTCCACAGCAGGCATCCAGGTCATGCTGAAGCCTGCTCTATATGTCTTTGTACAGTTTCACTTAACATTAGCATAGTATAATATTGAGTCTTAGAGATGGGTCTCGTGAAATATCAACTGAGCTTCAATTCTTTTTGTGTAGCTGCTTTTACTATGTGAGCTTATCCTATTACAAGTATTACAAGCAGGACATATTCATACATGTGATTGAAACTGTATCCAGAAAAGTCGTTGTTGGTAGGATTCGAACATGCGCAGGGAAAGCCCAATGGATTTCTAGTCCATCGCCTTAACCACTCGGCCACAACAACCCTTATCGTTTAGCTGAGCTGGTTCATTCTCTCCAGGCAAAAAGTAACTGCGGGTTACACAATGGATGCCTGGAAGAGTTGGATGGTTTTATGCCTGTCTGTTCTCTACGTGGAGGATGTTGAGGACCTATACCTATTTGGATTCATGATAACCGGGTTCCTGCTGATTGGAGGTGGTGGATACCTAGGTTTTCAAGAAATTTGGAGGCTGATGGCAACTGGTGATGAGCTGACTAAGCTCGTTAGCCTGAAATGAGGAACACCTGTCTCCACTTAGTCCCTGAGGACAGCAAAGCAGAAAGTGTTTCAGAGCTGTGGAGGATCTACTGTTCTGTCTCTGTCTGTCTTTGGCAGTAGCTGTCAGAAGGGACCAAGTTTTAGTGATGGCGAGATGAAGCTTCATAAAGCTTTGAAGCGTTCCATCCAATTGGTTCACTCGTGTGTTGAAGCTTCATGGTGCTTCATTTGCTCTGTTCTGCCCCCTAGTGGACAATAAATGTAAACCGTGCAGCGTGGTTATAACGAGACTCTGGCTTTGGTATATGAAGCATTGAGTGAATTAATCAATGATGTTTGTGATGCTGCCATCCAGGTTGACCCCGCCCCTCCCCATTGGCTCCAGTCCCCCCCCCCACCCCATTAGGGGATCGGCGGTTAGCATAATGGACGGATGGATGTTTGTGATGCTTATACATGAATTATAAACTTTTAGAAGATGTCTGTCTTTATGATGCAATGACAGGGAAGATTGAATAGATCGCTCACAAACTCGTAATTAAGTCCCAAGTCCACAAAATGTGAGGGGGGAATTCATTGCGTTTTGCTGGCCCTTATTTTTCAAATAGACCGCCAAACCGCAAACCACTTCCAGAAGCAGTCACGTGGTACGGCCGGTTCGCGAGGCTTCAAACGTCACCGCATACGTCATCGACACAAGCTTCGATACGCGCTTCACAGAAATCATCCTGGATTTCTCGACACGCGCTTCGAAGCCTCGATACGGAGGGACACATCACTACCAAGTTTACTCCCCACCACAGGACAAAGCTCCAGGTCAACTTAATCAGGTTTTTTCTCTTAACCAGCTACTTGGGATTCCCCCATTAGGTCACATAAAAGTAGTGTTCATGCAAGAACAATAGTGATTAGGGCTCCTTACAACACACAATGTCTTTGTAAACAGATTCCCCCATAGTGTCCCTCCCTTTATCTTCCCCGCTTAAAAATGAATGGAAACTTTGTGCTGATGTGCTGAAACCAGTCCATTAAAAGCTGGAACTCAGAGCTGTGGGATCATTTTAGAATTCCTCCTTTAGCAAAAACAGACCTACTAGAAAGAAGCAAAATATTCTTAAATTCAATCAAATTATCTTGTATCTAGCAAAAAAATCTGCCAATGGGGTAAGCTTTTTTTACTTGACAAGAATTCTTAAAATAAGCACAAAATTCTTGCTTCTGACAGACTAAAATGGGCCTTAAAACTAGACAGAAAATCTTAAATATAAGTAAATTCTTCTATAAAAAGGCAATGAAAACCCATTTATTCAAGATTAATTTATTTAAAATAAGAATTTTGGTCTCTTGACTGAGTTAACTTTAAGAAATGACACCTTAATCTAGGACTAATAATAAGTATAAAAGTAGTTAAAATAAGACACAATTTCTTCAAATAGCATTATAAAAATAAGTGACTTTGTCTTAAATCAAGACACCAAAACATTCTCATTTTTAATATTTTTTATTTTTATTTGCAATGCAATAACTTGATTTAACATCCATCAAAAAACAGAATGTTATATCTGCTATTGTTACAGCATATTATAACAATAAATATAATTTGCAGCTGCAGTTATCAATTTCACCAACAAATGTGACAGTGATAAACCTTTTGTGAAACAGAACTTTGACTTTCTTTGAAAGTCTTACATGAGATAGAGTGAGGCAGTGTCAAGGAACAAACACAAGAAACAAAGAGACTCACTCAATGAAGGACTTCCACTCGCCAATGGCTTTTTTGTAGGAAGGGGTCAAATCTTGCTCATGAATAGAATCAAGGAGAATTTCTGTTTGCACTACTGACAGAAGTGTGGAAATACACTTTGGGTAAGTGAGGTGCAGGGCATAGTAATATGCCATGAGGTAGAGCAGTCCCTCATCAAACCTCTCAATGTTGAAGGTGGTCACTGGCATGTTTCCAATGGCGATCATGCAGTTTTCCTCAGAGACAAGCATGACTGGACAAGACAGTGGTCGCTGGCGCAGGAAACCATCAGGATCCTCTGAAGTCTAGATGACACAAATCAATGTATAGGGTTAGAAAAACAACACAAGTAACAGACACTTTGACCTGGAATAGGACATTGGTGAAATCATAATTGTACTTCAAAACATATAGTCACAATAATCCCTGAGAGGGAGAAGATGTTGTGCTGTCATTGTTGAGTACTGCAAATACTGAATGCACGACAGCTACTGTTGTTCAAATTAAGTTAGTATTACAACAACTACACTATGGAGAACACTTCCCCTTTAGACCTTTTGAAATAATAAAAAGTTTATCTCAAAGTAACTAAACCTGACATAAAATGTATGCGTGAATAACTAAAACATATAGTATGAAATATTGCAGTAAGTCCATAAATCTCACCGTAAGGACATGGAAAAGAGCCTCGCTGCTTAAGCCCAGCTTCTTAGGTGGCATGGTGCTGGACGGGAAGAGCAGTGGCAGGGCTCGGAACACAGCTGTGACATGCTCCACTGGTTTAATGGAAAAGGCACAAGACAAGGTGCTACCATAAATAACTTATGACACATTATTATTTAAAATAAACAAGTCAATGTATTGACTTTACCTCCATTCAAAGTTTTAGGAGGCTTCATGGTTTTTTTCATCACCCCATAAAACTGGACCTTTGAATAGAAGGTTTACCATCTGCTCTTCATCTCAGAGATGTATTGGGAGTTGGTTGGTTGGATGATTCACTGCAGCTCATCCAGCACCTGAAAAATATATTCATACAGAATACAGATACAGAAAGAAAATTCACTGAAGAAAATGTTCACTGCTAGTCCTTGTCAAACATTTGAATGACTAACATTCTTCAAAAAAGATCTATAATGTCTAAGGTACCGTATATGAACATTATGGCAATTATGTCGTGCTAAAATAAGTCCTTGGAATAACTGAAAATGTGGACTGAATAGGACCACCATTACTTACGTGGTCCAGTTCTCGGAAACATGGGTAAGCCTCTAGAATCTTTGTTGGTCTGTCTTGCTCCTTTAACAGATCAGACGTGATGAAGCGTCTTCGAGACTCAAATTCCAGGTTCAGCAAATGAGTTATCGCAGCTTTGTTTGGCTTTTTGGACTTGAACATTTCTTGGAGGGTCTTGTAATGTCTTGCTTGGGTTTTCGGGCTGTCCTTGAGGTCAACTGAACCAGCTGAAGTCATTAGAGGGAAGTTATGGTGGAAAGAGGATATGATAAGTTGTCAGTGAAACTCAGGAATTGTAAAGAAGTAATTAATGTTCATTTCACTTGATATAAAAGCAAAACATTGGACAATAGAATACATATGCCTTTGGACAGACACTGAAAGATTTGAAAGCTGCTGAATGTCCAGGGTATGTCATATGAATTAACTCAGCCAAAGTGATACAATACATACATGTTTCATCACTGCTGTCCCGGCTCTGCAGTGGGGTGCTAGCTCTAGGTGACAGATCTATCACTGAGATGCCCATGGGACTAACAGGTGACCGTTCCAGAATAATTGTGGATGCACTGGAATCTCCATCGTAGTCAGTGGTTGAAATGTCTGAAGTGACTTCCACATCTTGTCGTGGTTTCTTTGAAGGAGGAGCTTTGGCCTTCCTTGGACTTCTGACATTTGAGAGTCTCTTCATGAGCTTTTTAGCAACATGCTCCTGCGAGGCATACATAGTAAACATTAAAAAAATGACATGACAACTTGAGACTCAAGTTTTCTTAAACTGAAATTACAGCTTTCAGCAAAGTCTAGCTCCATTTGAACCTTTTGTTATGGTTTAGCACTGTATGAATAGAATTTATCGAAATCGTACAGTTAACATCATACCATCAACAAGCAATAGTGACAAAAATATACTCACCCACTCACTGTTGGATGACTTTTCTTTTATCATCGGATAGTAATCCACCAACCGTTTTGCCATGGCATTCACCTCATGTTTGGTGGGGTATCTGCAGTCCTCTGTGGCTCTTGCGATAGCAATCATATTAGTCATCGTGTTTCTTATGAGTCGGCAGAAGAGCTCCTTGGATAAGGCCACGCTGTGCTCGGTCCCCAGCCGTTTCTGCTCGAAGTAGTAGCGTCGTGCCTGTTCAAGCTCACTGTCTGTGAAGACTATGTATTCTGGGTTGGACATAGTCACAAATTTAGAAGTACTGGCCTCTTCTTTTGAAGGGTCGCTGCCACCAGTAGGGGGTGACTGCAGAATTTCAGGAGCAGCATCCACCTACAATACATTTACACAAACATTTTATTGAATAACTTTATCTTTTAGTGGATTAAAAAAAAACTTGAAAAAAAGCACATGTTGGACTGTTGAAAGGGACTCAAAGCAGAAATGTCTAAAATAATGAAATATTATGTATATGGACCTGAATTGAAGTTACATAACATTTCTGTGATATTGAAATATCTGTTATACTGTTAAACAGTTCTGTCATACGGTGAAAGACAGACCTTACCTTTTCATCTTTATTTACAACAAGCCATATAGCCCGGCGCCTCAAGAAATTTTCAGGCCCAGGAAACAGATCTTTGATGTCATCACGGGAAAGCAAAGGTAATAAGTCTTCTCCAATATTAGCAGCTGCAATATAGACAAGTTACAGTCAGTACTAAGACATTGATGTTATCATTGAATTCCTTTAGATTTGAACATAGCAACACCCTGACACCTCTTGTACAGTTTAAATTAGATACATATATATTCAAGCCATATAAATTACAGTAAGAGTAAGTATAGAACCTTACTAGATAAAATGCATTCACATTTCACATTAGTTAATATATTGTGTAATGCTTGATAAAGAATGACAATTGTTTTTTTTATTTTTAATTAAAAAGTACTAGCTTGTGTTTTTGTCACTTAGCCCATTAGCCTCTCTGACGCTAGGAATTAACAACTCGTTAAGCTAGGTTAGCTACGTAAAATATAACATCAGCACAACATAAAAGAAAGCCTTTTAACATACCTTTGAGTGTGGCAATTGAAATATCATCCAGTTTATCCATAATTCCACGCCACTGATATCCACATTTGACACTCCACAATGATGGGTTACCAGCAGTGACACACTACCAAAGCCGTTATTTTTGAAAACGCAACGAACAAACTTCTGGAGGGAAAAACCAGAGCGCAACACGGTGGATTGTACCATCTGCACAGAGGGAGCGGGGGTGGGCGCTCACCCTAAATACGTTTATTTTGCATTTATACAAATTAAATTAATCTAAATAAGTTTATATTACTTTATAACTATTAAAATAGAATCACATCAACGTCATAATTAATAAATAGAAGGTCGTTTCTGTCCTTATAAGGCACGGATTTATGTTATGTACCCTTGGTATCACATGATGTATGAGGTCATCTTGGGGTCAGAGGCAAAAGCGGTACATGGCAGCTAGCTAATGTAGGCTAAAAACAGGTGGGAAAATGGTTTGGCGCTGTGTTATTTGCTTTGTGTTTGTGGCCCTCACTCTCAAATCTTTATTGAGTCATATAAATTCTGCACATAGTCGTAGTCCAGATTTTCGCGTTGTTTGTGGAATCGATGGATGTTCCAAAGAGTATCGAATCTACAACTCACTGTGGTATCACATTCGAAGAAACCACCGTGAACATCTGGAAAGTGGCGGGAGAGAGAGGACAGCAACAGCGACCTCAAGCCGGGAAGCCTCATCAGCGGTGAACAGAAACGTGTGGGGATACAGGCCAGCAACGGCGGAAAACAGAGAGCATCAAACGGGTGAAGCAGTGATGGAAAACGGAGTACAAGCTGAAGATGTATTGATTGATGAAAACAGAGTGCAGCCCTGTCCATACTCTGTGTCTCCACAACATTTTGGAGCATTTGACAGTACGGCGTCCTTGTACTCTGGCTTTGACGATGACACCTTTATCTCCCCAAGTCATCCTGCTTTGTCCCAGACTGTTGATAGTACCTCAAATACAACTTTGAATATTGCGGATGTTCCATGTCCTGCTGCAGTTGACTCTTCTGCATCATGTCAATCAAAGGTAATCCAATTGTTTCCTTCAGTACACAATAAATGTAATAATTAATTGTCGCATACTGGGCACTACTGAAAACAACAGTATTGTATACTGGTGTCGTACGCAGTAAGCAGTATGGGGTTTTGAATACAGCCCATATTAATATTTATAGTTATATTTTTTGACACCTCTGAGCTAAGCCCTATCATCATTCTTTTTGTTTATGTCTCAGCATACCAACACAAATCTCAACTTGATTGTTAGCATATCTGTGTTTGTGGCAACATTGTTTTTACACACTGAATTTTCTATTTTTTAAAGGATGACGCCGGGCGTGACACTTTGACCAGCCAAGCTATTGCTATGATGTTGACTGCAAGAGAAAAACACCATCTTTCACAGGTCTGTTTATATACAACATTATTACAATTATTTAATCTGTGGCTTTGTTGATTATCTGCATGACACGTCCAGTCTTGGAAATTAGATTAAAGGTGGTAGCCTTGACTGCTCTTGCTGTGAACTGTAGGCATAGGCCTACATCTCGATCTAAATCTTGCATATTTGTGCTGGTGCCTGCAGTTTAACACATTGTGTGTGTGTATCAATTAGTTGAAAAAGCATTGTTGTGTTGAAGTTACTTTCTATAAATGGGTTGTATGGTCATTTTCCTTATAGAAAGCATTACACAGTAATTTTAAAACTGGACTGTTTGAATTTGATTTGCTCTCCTTTCTTGTTTTTCAGCGAGGTGTGAATGACGTTTTGGCAGGAATGCAGCAATACCAAGCTCTGTTGGTGACTAATCTAAGGAGCCAGCTACAAACTGTATTCCAGCAACATCAAGGAAGTGAACTTGAAAAGGAAGCGATGGCGGTATTTGACCAGATTGAGGATCCATTTGCTTCTGTTGCGACAACATACAGGCAGGACAATGTGATTAAGGAAAATTTCAATTTTGTGGAGTCAGAGGAGGTTTCTGTGGGGTATACTGCCTGCTTGAAGAAAAAAGGGGCAACAAGGGTCCTCTCTACAATACCCAAATGTTTTGATTATATACCTCTGATCAAAAGTTTAGAACAGTTATTGTCCCATCCAAAGGTTTTGGAAATGATAGATCAGCCGCAGAAATACAGAAATGGGTATTTGTATGACATCATAGATGGAGAGCTCATGAAATCACACCCTCTTTTTTCAGCCCGGCCTTCTGCTTTACAGATAATCATTTACTCTGATGAAATTGAAATTTGCAACCCACTTGGATCTCATGCCTCCAAGAATAAGTTGCTAATGTTTTATTATACCCTGGGAAACATTAATCCAAAATATAGATCAAAACTAGCTGCAATCCGTCTACTTGCTATTGCAAAGAAAAGCGAGCTGTCTGAATGTGGAGTTGATGGAATTTTGGGCAGGTTGTATGAGGACTTGATAATGTTATATGGTGGTGTTAATATTCAAACTGGGAATGGTGAACGTGAAATATTTGGAGCATTGGTTTCGATATGTGGAGACACTTTAGCACAACATGAGCTTTGTGGATTTAAAGAGGGTGTTGGTTTTGCCTATAGTAAGTGCCGGCAGTGTGAATGTTCGTTTGAGGACATGCAAATGTATTTTGACGAGGACAACTTTGAGCTCAGGACACTAGAAAGACATGTCCGGCAGTGTGGTGACATTGAGAAGGCAAATACTGAGTATCTTAGAAACAGTTTAAAAACTACATTTGGCATCAACAGAAGGAGCAAGCTGGTAGAATTCCCGGCCTTTAACTTGATCCAACAAACACCCCAGGATATGATGCATGTAATTCTTGAAGGCATTGCTCCATTAGAAATAAAGTGTGTGATAAAACACTTAGTTCTTTTAGGTCAACTAGACTTGGATGTCCTCAATACTGCATTAGCTGGATTTCCCTACTCTCCACTTGATGTCAGAGACAAACCAAACCCTATAGCTTACAGCACATTAGCTTCAAGTGATAATAAGTTGAAGCAGTCCTCAGGCCAAATGATCGTTCTACTAAAAATATTGCCATTCCTTATTGATTCAGTTAAAGATAATGAATACTACAAAATAATTCTTGAACTCATAGAAATTTTTAAAATTTTGTTTGCTCCTGTCATTGGTCTACAGACACTTAGCAAGTTGAAAACACAAATTGAACAGCATTTAAAACATATGAAAAATCTTTTCCCTGATAACAACATTACCCCAAAACAGCATTATTTGATTCATGCTCCATCGCAAATAAAGTTGCTGGGGCCAATGGTCCGTCACATGTGCATGAGATTCGAATCAAAACATTGTTTTTTTAAACAGTGGGCCTCAAAAATAAATTTTAGAAATGTTTGCAAGTCTTTAATAAGGCATAATCAAATGTATGAATGTTGTCAAAATGTAAGTCATTCTAAACACCCAATTTGTTTTAATGAGTGTGCATTGGGACCAACATCCGAAATACGCAACATGTCATATTTAAAAGAAAAAATGAGGGCTTTCCTTGGAAATGATGACATAAACAATGCAGTGTCTGTTAAATGGATTAATCTAAATGGTAATAAATACATACAGGAGAAGACATTACTTCTGACTTCTGTTAATTCCAATGATTTGCCTGAATTTGGACTTGTGAGCAATATCTATGTAATTAACTCATCATTATATTGTTTTGAGTTCCAGCAGCATAATACTGTTTGTTATGATAGAAATTACATGGCATATACAATAGAGATTCCAAACATGGCACAAAGAACTGAACTAATAAGTGCTGATAGTCTGGTAGATTTCACTCCATATTACAGTTATACTCACAAGGATGTGACATATGTTCCTACGAAATATTATCTTGTAGATGTGCTTGGGCTACACAGAGCCTTGTCTGATGAACTGTAAAATGCACACTGTTTAATGTGTTGTTGTTTTTTTTGTTTCATGATTGTTTCTTCTTTTCATGTATCAAAATAACTTTAATCTGAATGATAAAACAGTTGTTGTATAGGCCAGCCTGATGGCCTGATGTCATCTTAATATGTTAAATATGAAGTTGCTGGTTCTGCCAGGTTCAGATGGCATGGGAACACATATGAAAATAAACAACCTTTAATTTTTCTTGTTTCTTGGCATTCTTAAATTAAGAAGTTGTACAAGTGGTCTTACTCTTAAAATGAGGCAAATAATCTTGTTGGTCCACTGAGTTTTATTGTAAAA
>CAJRST010000001.1:4406815-4425307 GCA_907169785.1 Menidia menidia
ATAAAATAATTTCATAAGGAGGAAACTGAGGCTTACCAGTGGGGGGGGAAGTGGTGAGAAAAGGGGCAACATCCAGTGAAGAAAAGGGACCACCCTGGACACTACAAAAACACGGCAAACAAAAAAAAGAAGGTGCACAACACACAAACCAAGACACCGCCACCAGGGATCACCACCGCCACCACAGAAGCCTCAGTCCCTAAAGGAAAAAAATGAAACAATACGAGTAAAACAGTAGTACATAGCACTACAATATTGCACTTCGTAATGCCATCAATGCTCCCAGCAGCGAGTGTCAAATCCAGTATTATGGTGGTCAAAGACTCATCGGGAGGCTGTCGCATTACCAGGCTGCCAGATAAACTGTTGTCGCAGTTCCGCCTATGCCGCACAGCTGTAACAAAATGCTATGTGAAGGCTTTGTTTAAATGGGGTGAATGTTATCTAGCCACGCTAGCCCTTACCCAGCACCGCTCAGCAGACACCGGAACCAAAATGACACGACGTCATGGCGCACGCAGCTTCATGGCAGGTGGATACCTGCTTATATGCAGCAGCCGCAATTGGTCTTAAAGTGGCAGCGTACCATTTATGCTGCTACACTAGCATCATGGATTTGAATTTGATACGGGCAGCCAAAGGTAACCAGTGGAGTTCAAGGAACAGAGGGGTGACGTGAGATTTTTTGGGCTGATTGAACACCAGAGTGCGTTGTAATAGTCGAGGCGGGAGATGACCATAGACTGCACCAGGATTGCCGTGATGCTGGAAAGAGCGGACTGTTTGCACAGTGTATTACTCTGTTGTTCGTCCGACTTGAAATACCCAAAGTACCTCCAAGCAGCCAAACTTCTCAGGCCCTTCTTTTCAACGATATCATCCTTTCCTGGGCAGTATTTTCACTGGATTCCTGTTCAGAACTCCTGTCAACAGTGTTCTCTCTCATTTTTTAGTCATAGAAGGTTTTACAGTTTGGCTGAAGAAATTATTTGCTGCAAACTTCACACGGCTTTGCGCTACTGCTAGCTTCTATGCGTGTGTGGCTCTGTTCCAACAGCAGGACGAGCAGGGGGAGTCTCTGTGTGTTCCAGCCGAAGGAACAGGAGGAGGAGTCTCTGTTTGTAATGCATTATTCCCTGAATGTGGGAGCATGATAAGTTCTTCTTCTCAGGACATCCAGGTGCTCAGCAGAGGGGTTTCTAGCCTCTGCTTTGAGGAGAATTGGGATGTAGGATGTTTTGGACAGACACTTGATCAGTTGTGATGGAGGAGAACATGTCTCCTGTGGACAGGATCTGTCTAAAGAGTGATAGTAGTTAAGACGTGTGACCACCCATTCTCCTCCTAACCCCTTTTGGCTCCAACCCAGTGGGGTATCAGCTGGTATGTATTACTGGAACATCTGAAAGCCTTTGCTCACGTAGAGCTCAGACTTTCTGAGGTTTCTCTGTGTTGATAGAGCTGCCCACACAGTTTTGGCCTGTGCATGTATCAATCATCAGCCAACCCAACCAGATAAATGCACAGGCCAGAGTGGATTTTTTAAATACCATATAACCTGTAACCTATATTATAATACATAATAATATACTATTATATTGTATTTTGTTTCAGACCATATTATTATTAACCATAATGGACGACAGCAGCCACCCTCTGCACACCGTCATCAGCAGCCAGAGGATCCTGTTCAGTGACAGACTGCTGCTTCCCAAGTGCAGGACCAATAGACTTAAGAACTCTTTTGTCCCCCACGCCATCAAACTGTACAACGCCTCACTGGGGGCGAGGAGGTGACACAGGACAGGGGGAAGAGATATCTCATACACTGTACTCAATCTGTATGTTTTGTATTTGTATTTATTTATTTGTATTTTTTTGCTTAATTTAATTCTAACTTAATACTTTTTGCCCTTTAAGCTGCTGGTAACCTTAATTCCCTGAGGGAGTCTTCCCAAGGGATCAATAAAGTACTGTCTAAGTCTAAGTCTATATAAACTGAAACCTATATATTACCATATAACCTGTGATAGCCCGATTCTCTAGTTGAAAACCCAAGAATATACCAGAGTAGATCAAGAGTACAAAAAAATGACATTTATTAGGTCACAGGCAACGTATATCAGCGCTGGGCTCTTCACAGACAAAATAATCTCATCAGTGTTCATCCTGAAGTGAAGCTGCCTCTGGAGCAGTGGTGACCTCTTCATACTGTCATCCAGGGTTGCAGAGACTTTGTCGAACCTCCTGGAATCACCACAGGGATTGAATTGGTTCTCATGATAAATGTGTCCAAAATGAGCAGCGCGTTGTCCGATAGCAATTCTTCCTGGGCGCTTTTAGGTGGCATCTCGCCAACCAGTTCTTTATTAAACATTCAAGCATCCATCTTGCCAGGTTGATTTTGACCACAATGTCCATTGTGTTTTCTGATTGCCTGTGTGTTACGGCTGCAGTGGGTCTCTGCTTTTTCTCCTTTTAGGGTCCTGGAGGCAGGCCTTCTGCAGGTGTTATGTTTTTTCCCTGATTGGTGCTCTGCTGCTTTAAAAGCTGTCATGCTGTCAGAGGGGCTTTTTTCTCCTCTCCCTCCTCAGAACCCCAGTTGTTTTGGTTTGGACCTTATGATTGAGTTTTGTTACGTTTGTTTTGCGTTTGTTTATTTCTAATTGGTTATGGGTTTTGTGTTAATCTGTTTTGGCTTTTTATTTCAGGTAATCCCTTTTCAGGTTTTACTTAATATAATTTAATAAATTTCATTTTTCATTAACTCGGAAAATCCTTGTGTGGTCTCCATCAGTGTTACACCACCAAACGATCCAGGTGGACGTAACATAGTGGGGGCTCGTCCGATTCATGTGGACTAATTATGCTTAATCGGCCTCATTGTTGGTCTTCGGGTTGCAGTTACATGCCCCTGATTTTGGTTTCCCTGTGTTGCAGGTTGTTTGTGGGTTTTTGGGCTACTTTAAAGTCTTTGGAACCTTACTAGATTTTGGACATTTTTCGTGTTCCATATGTCTGTTGTTGAAGGTCCATGAGGATTTTTGCGCTTTTGTTAGAGGGGGGGAGAGAGAAGTCTCTTTGTTTTGTGTCAGGTAAGTGCTATCTGGTGTTTGTTGTTTGGCAACTCCATTTTAGACTACCCTGTTTATTGTTTTAGTTTGTTATTTTTGGGCTGGGCTGAGGGCACCACCTTCGTTTGCTGCCTGACAGGTTTTGGCCTGGAAGGATTTGCTGCCAGCGGTATCTTAGTGCTTCAAGTGCCTTGGCTCTTGGAGGAAGGCCTGAAGACTAGGCTAAGATTAGTCAGGGTTTTGGTCACTTAGTTAGCTGTATTAGGTTGGTTTGTTGGATTATTTTTGTTGAAAATGGATACTGTGGGTTCTTTTTTGGCTTCCCCAACTTTAGAACTGTTGGAAAAGCTTACTGAGGAGCAGATTCATCAAGTAGCTGAACACTTTGAAATTGACCTTGGCGCTGCAAAAGGATTTACAAAACCTCAATTAAGGAGTTTCTTAAAAAACAAACTTGTACAACTAAATGTCTTTACTATTTCTCTTTCAGATGCTGATGTGTCAGATGTAACTTCCCGGGGCATGGATTCTTTAACTGGTGCTTCAAAGTTGGATGATGACTCGTCAGGTCCAACAGTATCTCAAATGTCTCAATTAAAGTTTCAATCTATGAGAACTGAGATGGAAATGCAGTTTGAGGTGGAAAAATTGCGGCTAGCACATGAGCTTGAGGATAAAAAAGCCCCCCTGACTGCTGCAGCATGACAGCATTTAAAGCAGCAGAGCACCAATCAGGGAAAAAACATAACACCTGCAGAAGGCCTGCCTCCAGGACCCTAAAAGGAGAAAAAGCAGAGACCCACTGCAGCCGTAACTCTGTGCTAACTGAAAATGAAACAATAGCTGCCTTTACTCGGGAAAAGACACCAATTCTAACTTATCAAACAAATGAAAATCACATGATTGTATAGTGGATATGTAATCAAATGTTAGTTGCATTATGTAACCTGCATGTATGCCATGATCTGTGCACCTATATGTGAGCCGCATCTGTAAGGTGTTCTTTATTGCATTACCAGCAGCAAGCATTCTTTGTTGCACATGCATGTGGAAATACTAAACAAAGCCATGGAGTTAACATTCTAAAATCAAGCTGAAATGGTCAAATGAAAAATGATAATATTAAGCATAAATGATCAAATTGAGTATGATAAATGACAATTTTGAGTGCGTGGTTGTTTGTCCTTGTATGCCCTGCTGAAAAATAAATGTGCTAAGTGTACTAAACTTTAGCATACTTTTGGGTACTTGAAGGCTCTTCAAGTGTGTTTATGATTAGTTAACTTGAAGCATGCTATTTTGGAACAACTAATTTTGTACTAAATATATTTCATTGTAATTTAATTGGGGAAAAGCTCAACTTGAAGTGTACTTAGCGTACTTTGATGTGCTAAAGTGGAACAACTTTAAGTATATTTAGTATACTTTAAGTATATGAGTTTATATGTACTATGTGCTTAATTAGTCAAATTAAAGTATACATTAAAAATGATTTGTTAGTGTCTTAAAAAGATATAAGCTTTATACTTTTAATATATTCTTAGTATGGTAATAATATCCTTATTTATGCTGTTGGCTTATTCCAATTACTAAAAAAGTATACTTTGCAGTTAATAGTCAATATACTTTATCATTACTTTGCTCTACTACTTTCTACCTTGCACATTCTTGCAAATGTATTACCAGTATACTAAAGGCTGAAAGACTTGTGGGACTACTTCCATGCAGGTGAAAATGTATACTTTAATGTATGTGAACCATGTACATTACAAATAATACAACAACTTGTACCATCTCAGAATATATAAACATTTACATATAGAACCATTTTCATTATAAAACTTACAACACACTTTCAAATTCTTTGTAGAAATAGGTCCATTTCAGGCAGCAGACCTAAACATTACACAAGTTTTAAAGAACACTGAATACTGAACAATGAAAAACAACATTCCTTTTTATTGCAACCCTAACCCCTCACACCATACAGAAACACGTACACCACACATTATGTTCCTTTTTTTTGGCTGAACTGCTCATCGTTACACTTTCGTCTGATGGCCGTGCGCACATCAGAGACACTTGTCTGCAGAAACTCCAGAAGAACAGCATCTGTTAACCAAACAGACAAGAGATACTGTAAGTTACACAGCATGTTCATAGTATTTTTTAACAGTACATCAGGAAAGTCAGAGAAATTGTATCAGTATGACATACCAATATTGCTACCAGTACATAATCCAACATGTATTTAATAATAACTGGTTGTCTGTTTCCATGTGATATAGCGGCTATAGAAATAACAGAAGCTTTTAAATAGACTGCATGTAACTCAAGAAATTACATACCTGTAATAGCCGGCACTTTGGGAACATCAAGCTGTGTTTTTGGCGGTCCCACCTCCAAGACTTTCCAGTTAGAGTGGAGTGTGCGAGGCCCTGCTTTGTGAATCCCAGGTCAGCCAGCTCCTGGGCAAAAATGGTCATGCCAGATCTATTCAGCCACAGGAAGTCCCTCTTTGAAACTGTCACTGTGCTGCCTGCCAAGGGGAGCTGCATATGGGAGAGAAATAGAGGAAAAATTAGACAGATTATCTCTACGAGGAATGACCAACAATGTGCTTAATTCAATCTTTACTTGGAAACACGTACTAGTACTTTTTTGCTGCTGACAAACTTCTGCTCCAGTCTGAAACACAATGTAAATGGGAATTTTAAACATTGTAGTTTATACATTTGTTTCTAAAAGTATTTATCATTAATACAGTGCTATTGAGAGGAAATGTGAATATTTTCTTTGAAAGTCAATTAAAAGTGTGCGCCCCTAAAATTTTGAATTAGCGACCACTGTGCTCTTGGTAAAAAAAAGTTAGGCTGGAGCCCTGTAAACCACTAGGGAATGCCATCATCAGAGGTGTTGAAGTTACAAATGACAGCAAGATAATTCATATGGCTGATTTGTGAAACATGTAACCTGTTGAATCCCATCACTATACTGCTGACCTAATTACCAACACAGGATGATGCTGCCAAAGACAAAAGGTCCAGAATGCAAATATAAAATACTTTGTGAATGAACCATCCAGTAATGAATACATACGTTCATCCCTCAATTATAACATACCATTTCAATTTCACTGTCCACAGAAGATGACATTACAGATGAAGGGGTCCCCTGAACGAGGACATAATTTTTTTTTAGTCCTACAGAAAGCTTTGTGTAATCAGGTTGACATTTGAGATGTTTTCTGATTTAATCTTCCAATAATTATCTCATCCCCCCAGCTATATCTTATTTGGTGACTCTTTATGTAAAAATGCATTAACAGTAGTTGAATCTATCTAAAATGCTGCCACATCGTTATGTTTCAGTATTATTCATTTAATATTTTCATTTTTAACAATATATCAGTCAGAGGGAGTAAATCTGTACATTTACTTTGATAGTTAAGCAACATTTTACTGCAAATAATTATGCACTTTAACTTGAGAAGGTTTTGTCATGCATGGTTTGTAATGGAGTATTTTAGCATTGCTTTATTGTTTTCTACTTAGGTAAATTATTTGAATTTTGTCAAGACCTCTACCATAAAGGAATGCACCTGGATGTGTAGCTAGCCAAACTATTGGAACAGCTTTTGCGCTGGCATTGTGGTGCTATTGTGTGCACTCACCTGCACGGCCATTTTAGGCCTCACTGTGTCGGTCTCACACATTTTTTTTTTCATGCGTGTACCCCTGCTTTCCCCCTCGGCCAATATATCCTTACCGAGAAGGAACAAATTCCTCTTCGAAAATAGTTCTTTGTAGGTGTCTGATATAACGAGAAGAGTACGAAAAATTAAGTTTAGGAGAGACATTCTTCCTAACAACGACAAAATTAAACAGTTAGAGCTGCGAGCTAGCTGAAATAGTTGGGAAAATAATAGTTATTCTCAATACTTGCCTCCAAATAACAGGACCTTAGCAGCCACCGTCCTCTTTGGTTCTTTTCTTGTAGGCCACTTTATTTCAGTCCAGTTCTTGTCGTCATAAAGGTCCGGCTGGGATACCACTCGGGTGAACTGGTAGCTACCAAGTATGAGCGACGTACTCTCCACTTTAAGTATTTTATCAAATAAATAGCAGACAGCCAATTGGAATGACCTTGTTTCCTCCTAAACGTACAGTCTATCCTAACCTGCCAACCTGCTGTCATGTGAGTGACCCCCTAAAGAACGTCCGCAGCTCTGGTTAGCTGAAAAACGAAATGGATGAAATTCATTGGTCAGGGACTCGGCGCCGTTCTATAAAAAAAAAAAAAAAAAACGAATTTCAGATACTTTTTATACATTCTGTTATAATACAGTTACTATACCAAATAATCATGCCAGCAAAACAGAAACTGAAGAGACATTTGAATTCTGACAATAGTATTGGAATCATATTTTTTTAAATAAGTTTTTGCCATGCACACTCTTCATCAGGATACCATCAAAGTGATACATGCGGATATGGCAGAACAAGCTCTGCCAAAGTTTGTCCTTAACTTTGAGAACCTTTATGGTGCTGCAAATGCTTATTTTAATGTGCATCTACAGGGGTTGGACAATGAAATTGAAACACCTTGTTTTAGACCACAATACTCTATTAGTATGGTGAAGGGCCTCCTTTTGCGGCCAATACAGCGTCAATTCGTCTTGGGAATGACGTATACAAGTCCTGCACAGTGGTCAGAGGGATTTTAAGCCATTCTTCTTGCAGGATAGTGGCCAGGTCACGACGTGATGCTGGTGGAGGAAAATGTTTCCTGACTCGCTCCTCCAAAACACCCCAAAGTGGCCCGATAATATTGAGATCTGGTGAATGTGCAGGCCATGGGAGATGTTCAACTGCATTTTCATGTTCATCAAACCAATCTTTCACCAGTATTGCTGTGTGTATTGGTGCATTGTCATCCTGATACACGGCACCTCCTTCAGGATACAATGTTTGAACCATTGGATGCACATGGTCCTCCAGAATGGTTCGGTAGTCCTTGGCAGCGCCCATCTAGCACAAGTATAGGGCCAAGGGAATGCCATGATATGGCAGCCCAAACCATCACTGATCCACCCCAATGCTTCACTCTGGGCATGCAACAGTCTGGGTGGTACGCTTCTTTTGGGCTTTTCCACACAGTAACTCTCCCGGATGTGGGGAAAACAGTAAAGGCGGACTCCTCAGAGAACAATACATGTTTCACATTGTCCACATCCCAAGATTTGCGCTCCTTGCACCACTGAAACCAACATTTGGCATTGGCACGAGTGACCAAATGTCTGGCTATAGCAGCCTGGTCGTGTATACTGACCCTGTGGAGCTCCTGACGGACAGTTTTGGTGGAAACAGGAGAGTTGAGGTGCACATTTAATTCTGCTGTGATTTGGGCAGCCGTGGTTTCATGTTTTTTGGATACAATCCGGGTTAGCACCCGAACATCCCTTTCAGACAGCTTCCTCTTGCGTCCACCGTTAATCCTGTTGGATGTGGTTCGTCCTTCTTGGTGGTATGCTGACATTACCCTGGATACCGTGGCTCTTGATACATCACAAAGACTTGCTGTATTGGTCACACATGCGCCAGCAACACGCACACCAACAATTGGTCCTCTTTTTAACTCTGGTATGTCACCCATAATGCTGTGTGCATTGCAATATTTTGAGCAAAACTGTGCTCTTACCCTGCTAATTGGACCTTCACAGTCTGCTCTTATTGGTTCAATCTGAAATTAATGAAGATTGGCCACCAGGCTGGTCCAATTTAGCCATGAAACCTCCCACACTAAAATGAGAGGTGTTTCAGTTTCATTGTCCAACCCCTGTATATGGTAGATATATATGTACTTAAAATACCGGTATTACTATTCATTAAAGATAAACTCTTTATGAGGACACAGGGATAAGTTTGTTATTTTTCATACAAATGGGGGGTGGTTTCCTACTTGATTGATATCTTTACTGTGTTTATGTCAGTGTATTGGACAGTATAGGCTGTTTAAGAATTTCTGCACTAACACAGATCTCATATAGTTTTGTGTACGGGTGTGGAATAGATTACTTGGGGATTTTCTAGTTAGGCTGTTACAGAATTGGGTGTATTAAAACAAGTGACCAGACTGGGTTACCCTTAATGTTTGAGCGTGTATGACCATATAGTGGCCAGTCCATAGAAATAGTAAAGACATTTAGTTGTACAAGTTTGTTTTTTAAGAAACTCCTTAATTGAGGTTTTGTAAATCCTTTTGCAGCGCCAAGGTCAATTTCAAAGTGTTCAGCTACTTGATGAATCTGCTCCTTAGTAAGCTTTTCCAACAGTTCTAAAGTTGGGGAAGCCAAAAAAGAACCCACAGTATCCATTTTCAACAAAAATAATCCAACAAACCAACCTAATACAGCTAACTAAGTGACCAAAACCCTGACTAATCTTAGCCTAGTCTTCAGGCCTTCCTCCAAGAGCCAAGGCACTTGAAGGTATTATAGCCAATTTTTTACACTTTCAACGCAGTTTAAACTCAATGCTATCAGTTACGCAGTAAAACATGGGAACAGAGCAGCAGCTCGAGAATTAAAAATGAATGAATCAATGGTAAGGAAGTGGAGGAGGCAATAAGATGACCTGCGCCAAGTAAAAAAAACTAAACAGAGTTTCCGGGGTAACAAAGCAAGATGGATACATTTAGAGGACAAGCTTGAACAGTGAGTTATTGAATCAGAATCAGAATCAGAATCAGAATTAGGTTTATTGCCAAGTAGGTTTTTGACATACAAGGAATTTGCTTTGTTGTTTGGTGCACAGCGCACCAAAACACCAAGGTGGCCATTTTCGGCGCCATGGCAAATCTTCAGAACAAAAAGAATACATTGGGAAAGCGGTTGCGGGAAGAGGGAAAAAAAGGCCCAGTGCCACGCCCCCTACAGGGGACGTAACAGTGATTTAAAAAACACCTCAGTACGCTAAAGCACAGATACAGTCAAATCACATAGGGAGGGAGGGATGGGGGGTTGGAAGGAAGGGAAAAGGTAACAGCGAGGCAGTGAGTCCAAGGAATGCATGAAGTCTGTACTTGTATGTGTGTAAGTGTAAGCAAGATGGAGTCCACTTTCACAGGCTAGATGGAATTTGTCCTTGTGATGCCCAAACTCCTGCTTGGGAGGAGGGAGGGGGGGTAGGGTGGGCAAAGCGTCCATCTGCAGTTTCATCCAGGGCAAAGTTGCAGAGTAGCAGCTGCAAGGCCGCTCTCGGGAGGCCAGATTGAGATAAGAGAGATAGCTTTTTTCCAGACAGAGCGTGTTTTGTCTGTCTTAAGTCCTCAGCAGGTCTCTCAATGGCTATTCCAATTCAGCCGAATTGTGTTAATTTCCATCCATCCGAACCACCAACTTCTCAAAGGTGTTCCCCATCACCCTCATGCTGTCAGACATCGTCCCCATTTTGCTCCACTGAGCATCCTGAATGCTCCAACGAGCCTCCTGTTTGCTCACCTCGGCATCATGTTTGCGAGACAACTCGCACAAGGTTTGAGTCAGAGTGTTGATGGCCCGGTAAACCGGCTCGACAGGCAGCCCGCCACCAGTAGCCCTCAGCCTCCGAATTTCTCGAAAAACTAGGTATCCACCAACTCCAATCAGCAGGAACCCGGTTATCATGAATCCAAATAGGTATAGGTCCTCGACGTCCTCCACGGAGAGAACTGAGAGGCCTAAAACCCTCCAGCTCTTCCAGGCATCCATCGTGTAACCCGCAGGATGAGTCCCAGCTGGACAAGTTGCAACCCCTGCAGCTTGTCTTTGGGTAGAGAAGATTATGTCAATTGCGTTGAGAGACCAGCCGACCAAATCCATGGTTGATGTTAGGCTTTAGGAAGTAAAAATGCAGAGAGAGGCTCTGAGATACGACAGGACAGAGATAGCAAGCAAGGCACCAAGGACAGGGGAGGGAGCAGATAGAAACACGTCTGCACTCGCCGAGAGCAGGAAGAAGGAACTGTAGGTTATTGAACAGAGCAAGTCGAAGTGTCTCAACAGTCACTATTTTAATGAAGGCAACAGTGCTAGCAAGCAAACTTAACATCAATGACTTAAAAAAAAAAAATATATATATATATATATATATCCCCTTGTCGTGTTTAGCATTATGGCAACAGAATTGTAATCTGAGCGCCCTGCTCTGCCCGACACTTTTGCTTTGCCGAGGGAGGCCTGTCAGGGTGAGAAGCCTCCCTCGATCATCCAATACTGCTTTATTATTTATTTTTGTTACAGAAGTAAGATGGTTAATGCCACACCTGACCTGGGGACAGGAAAAGAGAAAAAAATGAGGAAAAAAGTAACAAAAGATTAAATAAAACAAAATTTGAAAAAGGATGAGAGAATAGAGAAAAGGTAAAGACAACACGCGCCGAAAAGAAGAGAGATCATCAAAACGGGAAGAGAGGAAAAGAAAAGAAAAGATAACAAAACCATCCAATCAGCTGCTGTATTTGTGGAAAGATGTCCTGTCGTCACCGTGGGCAAACTCGAGGGAGAACCCGTTGAGGCACCTGCAAACAAACACTACGAGGAGACACACACAAACTAACAAAAACAAACAGCAAAAAATACTGTGGGCAAACCCGAGGGAGAACCTCTAGGACCACCTGCAACCAGACACAAGGAAGAGACACACAAATAAGCAGGCCGCCCTGCAGAGTCACAGAGCAACGCCCACCGAGCAATCCCGACTACCCGAAGAGCCTCACCCCCCAACCCTGCTCAACACACCCACCCCCCTGGGGTGGTCAGAGGTAATGTCTATGGTGCCATTTAAACAGGAGACGGGGGGTCCTACAGGGCAGAGAAAAGAGAACCTCCTAGGAGGCACCCTTAACCTCAACCCGCACACACCCCCATAATCCCGAATCCCTATGTAGTGAGTGGGTTCTGTGTACTGGAGCCGAGGGGGAGAGGGGTAAGGGGGAGCGAACCGGGAAGAACACAGCCCCGCGGAGAGGGCAGCCGCACTTGGCTGCATTGGGCGCCCCTGCTCCCAGAGCCCCGCCCCTGCCTGGAGGTCAGAATATCCCCCTGGTCCGGGCCCGGCAACCGCAGGGGACCACCCCCCGAAGGGACCACCACACCCGAAGAGGGGGGGAGAAGGGGAAAAATGGGGAGAAGGGGAGGGAGGACAAAAAAAAAGAAAAAAAGAATAAAGGAAATAATAATAAATAAGTAAATAATAAAACTAATAAATAGATTAAGGCAATAACTTCCAAATAAATGACAAAATGAATAAATAAATGAATAAAAGGGGGTGGGCGGGAGGGGGAGGCCTCACACACCCAAGCAAACTCAGTTACAACAGTCTGGTCCTGGACCGACCATCGCCCAGCCGCGCCCACGCAGCCACCGATGAAAGGACGTACACTGCCCCAACAGCACCACCAGCCCCACCACCACTGCCACCACCCACCCACCCACCCCGGCCCATGCCCGAGCAGACCGGCCACCCGGCCAGGAGCCGGAGGCCACCGCACCAGGCTAACCCCACGCCGCAGGATAGCACCATCAGGGCACCCCCAAGCCACCAACCAGGCGAAAGGCCCAGTCACCACCGTAGAGAACCACCCAGCCCCGCAACCCGAGAGAACACCAGGATCCCAAGTTCTTAGATCCCCCAGCCCCCCCCGTCTGACTGCCCAAACCTCATTGACTTTAAAGGCAGTCCTTCTTGGTGCTATCGGTTTAGGAAAAGACGTAATCTCTCTATCCGTACGCAAAGTACTGTTTAGCAGCAACTGCCAAAAGATTACCAAAAAAACCTGGTCACTTTCCACACATACTGCAAAAACAAGATCACTGAAAAAAAGATCCGTCTAGAGCACATCTTCAACATGGACGAGGTTCCACTCACCTGTGATATTCCTGTGAACTGCACTGTGGAAAAAACGGAAGCATGTACGTGAATGTTCGCACCAAAGGGAATGAGAAGTCAACCTTCACCGTAGTTCTCGCCTGCCAGGCTAATGGCCACAAACTTCCACCCATGGTTATTTTCAGAGGATGAACTTGCCAAAAGTTTCCTGCCGGCGTCATCGTCAAAGCTAACTCGAAGGGATGGATGGATGAAGAGAAGATGAGTGAGTGGTTGAGAGAAACTTACGTCAGGAGACAGGGTGGCTTTTTTCACACAGCTCCATCCCTGTTGATTAGTAACTCGATGCGCTCCCATATAAGCGATGGAGTAAAAAACAAGTGAAGTCCACTAATTCAGTGCTTACCATCATTCCGGGTGGATTGACAAAAGAACTCCAGCTGCTACATGTTGGTGTCAACAGGGCATTCAAAGCTAGACTGCAAACTGCGTAAAAGCAGTCGAACAGCGCCAAACGACACACGCCACTATCTACCAGTAGATCCTAAATGCCTGGGCTGATATATCAGTCTCAACTGTGGTCCGAGCTTTCAAGAAGGCAGCTCGGACCACAGCAGAAATTGCCCTGAACTGCCAGACAACAGCAGTGACACTGACTCAAATAATGACGACTTTGACGAGACAGAGCCGGGCATGTTGGATCCTGTATTTGCCCAACAGTTCAATTCGGACACTGAAGAAGAATTTGAGGGATTCGTTGATGAGAAATGAACTGGAAAATTGAAATGTATAATTTTTTGGTGTGTGTTTACAGCTGAAGAAGGTTGGTCATATTGTAAATAATAAAGTTAATTAATAAAGTTGAACTTACTTATCTGACTGTTTGATTGACGTTCTCTTTAGGGCAGCTGCATCTAGTGGATGCATCAATAAATCAAATATACTTTATCAATCATTTTCCGGCATCCCGTACAATGAAATTACTTTGCATAACGCAACCCCAGCCACTCAGTGTGGTGCGCCTTATATATGTGAAAAATTTTAATATTGGCAGTTCATTGATGGTACGCCTTATAATCCGGTGCGTCTTATAGTGCAGACAATACAGTATATTTTTATATATATATATATATATATATGTATACAGTACAGACCAAAAGTTTGGAACACCTTCACCTTCAAATAGTTTTCTTTATTTTCATGACTTGTAGATTCACACTGAAGGCATCAAAACTATGAATTAACACATGTGGAATTATATACTTAACAAAAAAGTGTGAAACAACTGAGAATATGTCTTATATTCTAGGTTATTCAAAGTAGCCACCTTTTGCTTTGATTACTGCTTCGCACATTCTTGGCATTCTCTTGATGTGCTTCAAGAGGTAGTTCTCAGAGATGCTTAGCACTTTTTGGCCCTTTTGCCTTCACTCTGCGGTCCAGCTCACCCCAAACCATCTCGATTGGGTTCAGGTCCGGTGATTGTGGAGGCCAGGTCATCTGGCGCAGCACCCTATCCTTCTTGGTCAAATAACCATTACACAGCCTGGAGGCATGTTTGGGGTCATTGTACAGTTTAAAAATAAATCATGGTCCAACTAAACGCAAACCGGATGGAAGAGCAAGATGCTGTGGTATCTATGCTGGTTCAGTATGCCTTCAATTCTGAAAAAATTCCCAACAGTGTCACCAGCAAAGCACCCCCACACCATCACACCTCCTCTGCCATGCTTCACGGTGGGAATCAGGCATGTAGAGTTAACCCGTTCACCTTTTCTGTGTTGCACAAAGACACAATGGTTGGAACCAAAGATCTCAAATTTGGACTCATCAGACCAAAGCACAGAATTCCACTGGTCTAATGTCCATTCCTCGTGTTCTTTAGCCCAAGCAAGTCTCTTCTGCTTGTTGCCTGTCCTTAGCAGTGGTTTCCTAGCAACTATTTTACAGTGAAGGCCTGATTCATACAGTCTCCTCTTAACAGTTTTTTTTAGAGATGTGTCTGCTGCTAGAACTCTGTGTGGCATTGAACTTATCCTCTGCAGCAGAGGTGACTTTTGGTCTTCCTTTCCTGGGGCGGTCCTCATGTGAGCCAGTTTCTTGATGGCGCTTGATGGTTTTTGCGACTGCACTTGGGGATACTTTCAAAGTTTTCCCAATTTTTCGGACTGACTGACCTTAATTTCCTAAAGTAATGATGGCCACCCATTTTTCTTTACTTAGCTGTTTTTTTCTTGCTATAACACAGATTTTAACAGTCCATACAGTAGGACTATCAGCTGTGTATCCACCTGATTTCTGCACAACACAACTGATGGTCCCAACCCTAATTATAAGGCAAGAAATCCCACACATTAAAACTTACAGGGGACACCTTTGATGTGAAATTTATTTTAGGTGACTACCTCTTGAAAAACATAAAAAAATGCAGAGTGTATGCAAAGCAGTAATCACAGCAAAAGGTGGCTACTTTGAAGAACCTAGAATATAAGACATATTTTCAGTTGTTTTACACTTTTTAAGTATATAATTCCACATGTGTTCATTTATAGTTTTGATGCCTTCAGTGTGAATCTACAATTTTCATAGTCATGAAAATAAAGAAAACTCTTTGAATGAAAGGGTGTGTCCAAACCTTTGGTCTTTACTGTGTGCTGTCCACAAGATTTGTGTGTGCACAAATCTTGTGGACAGCCTTCCCAGAACAGATCAAGACCTTATGGCTTGATTAACATCATTTTGACCTATGGACTAAAAATTGGCGGTCTTAAATTCATATGTGGGTCAAGGCAGGCCTCCAGATACTTTTGGCAATATAGTTTATTGCCAATACACTTGACAAAAAGCAGTTCTTCGGTTGAAAAAAGCATGTAGTTTATTCATTCAGCAACCAATTATTATTTACCCATGTAGAATTTATGTAAAGTGAATATACAGTAAATACATCTGTTCTTTATGAAAATCTCTGTAATGTTAAACCAGCTGTTTTGGTACAATTGTGATTATGATTGTACGGATGGAACGGTTTATGAAAACTGTCCGAACCGTTCGGTTCGACTGTCTCGGTTCGATTCGCGTGTTCGGTTCATGCGCTGCTCCTTTTTCTCATAGGCGAAGCATGTACACTCCAGAGCAGAAGGTGGCGGTACTGCGCCCAAAGCCAACCACCAGTACTAAACAAGAAGAAGAAGCTAAGCAGCGTAACCGGTGTAGCAGATAGAAATCTGACGCGCTTTATAGTTCTGCTGTATGGGACCACTTTGCATTGCAGAGTGAAGTACATGTTAGAACTAGCACTGTTTCCTCTCTTGCGATGCCAGAATCTCACCTACTTTTAACCTAAGACTGTCACAATGATATCAAATGTCAGACTGCTTTTTTTCTTTCAGTTTTAACCTGACTATACAAGACATAATAGATTTTCCTAACAATCAACATATACCGAAACGAAAACCGTGACCACGAAAATGTGAATTTTGTGAACCGTTCCACCCTTAATATATATATATATATAATATAAAATACCATAACATAGCAGTCCGAATATAACAGTTATAAACAGTTATACAAACACTGGGATAATCACAGAATACCTTCCATTTCATTTTCGGAGATTTCGTATTTTCCCCATGAACATCCTTACTTTATGATGGTCCACTGCATTAGCCCAATGGCCGCCATACTTAAAATGTGAGCCAATGATAATTCCATTTGCACTGAGGTAGCATTCGATGTTCTCATACGTCACTCCAGAACCTATCAGTACTGGGATTTTCACAGACTCAGAGACCACTGCAAAAGTAAGGTCAGAGAAGTATCACAAATCTATAAACATATTTTGGTTAGATAAATGTATAGGTAATTTGAATTCATATTAAAAGATATATGTTTTCTTTCCAGCTCTCTCCAGCAAAACATATTAATCTGTTAAAAAAACATAACTTAATGAAGTGAAAGCACATACGATTAGTGAAGGTTGCATCACACAAGGTAGCTTAGAAAATCAAACAAGATAATGTCTGATAACTGATGCTAAAATATTTTTATAATCAAGCCCTGTGTGCTTTTTCATTTCAATAATGTAAATGATCAGTCAAAGAAAACCTTCAATAAAATCCAAGCTGAAAGATGCTAAATTCTATAGCTCTCACGTACTATTTGAAGCAATATGTATAGAACACATTACTGATATCTCTCACTGCATTGGCTGAATTTAAATCATTGTTAGTACCTTTCAGTTCACGTGGGTCAGCTTGCACACCTGTGGCTGCTCCTGTGATGATTACTCCATCTGAGAGGAAAAACTCAGCAGCCTGCGCAGTCTCCTCAATACTCACATCTGAAGTCAGTACATGGGAGCTGTAATAACAAATTCTTTGCACGTTATATAGGACATTCACAGGCATGTCAAGATTGAATGAAAATACATGTAGCAGTTTCTATTAAATCATTTGATGGTTAAAGGAAAAGAGACACCAGACAAGTTCCATCCATCCATCAGTGTTCTACACACCTTTAATCTAGGGTCAATTTAATCACCATTCTACCTAAAGCATTTTTTGGACTGTGGGAAGATTGCCATGTAACCCTGAGTTAACCCATTAGGACACAATTTTTTCCAAACTCACAGAGATGACACATCAGTTGCTACGCACATACATTTAATTATTTAATTAAAAAAAGAAACGTGCATCCACACTTATTTCCCTATTCCTACAATAAGTTTCTAAAGTTATTTCTGATGTTTTATACAGTCTTTCTAAAGGAATAACAACTCTAGTGAATCGGGAAAAAAAACTTTCTTTCCAGCTTACTTGTAGTCTGATCTAAAGTTGTGTGAGAGAATCGGTATCCATCATTTGGTACAAAGATAAAGCATAATTGATTTTTTGGGGGTAAGTTTGCGACAACCTTCTCTGATATTATTTAAAAAAAATCAAGATGCTGTGAAATATAAACTCCATAGACCCAGAGGTGTTTCTGCTGAAGTGCAGAGGCAGTGTTTTATTGCAAAAATATGTAAAGAAATATAGAGTAGTATCTATAATGACCTCTTTACCTCAAATGTGCTACTGACAAAGAATGAGAAGAAAGAGAAGCTTATATGGAGGGAATGTGATTACTGAATGAAGGGCAGATGATACTGGGAACAGCAACGAACTGAGTGGAGTTTATAACACATCATAGGAGCGAACTGAGGGAAGTTAAGTTTGTAGCGAGACACAGGAAGCCACAGGAATCGAACATTACAAAAAAAACCCTAGGCCATAGGCTAGCTCTCAGAAAGTGGTCAGAAAGTGAGTTCCGTTCCAGCGTCTTGGGTAATACTTTTTATTATGATTTTTATGTAGTAAAATGGTTAAACTTCTTAGAAAAAAAGTTCCACACGCGGGCATCCTGCAGTTTTTGAGTAATCGTCTTTTGAAGCTGGGTAATACATGAAAAAAATGACATTTTAGCCTCTAACAGCATATTTGTCTCCAATTATCTCGTAAAGTAATGAAGCCACACACTTCAAATTTACTGGATCTGTGGAGGGTCTTACAAAT
>CAJRST010000001.1:4425317-4455905 GCA_907169785.1 Menidia menidia
GCATCTTTAACTTCAATTATCTCTAAAAGTAATTAAGCCACACACTTTAAACTTGGTAGATCTGCAAAGGGTCCTACAAATATTCAGTCCCTTAAGTTTATTTCAGAACCGCTTTTTCAAACCGGCCAATATTTATTTGGAAAATGCATGTAATTTTTGGATTTCTGGCCTCTAATAGAATCTTTAACTTCAATTATCTCTAAAAGTAATTAAGCCACACACTTCAAACTTGGTAGATCTGTAAAGGGTCCTACAAATTATAGTCCCTTAAATATTGGCCTGTTTGAAAAAGCGGTTCTGAAATAAACTTATTTGGAAAATGCATGTAATTTTTAGATTTCTGGCCTCTAATAGAATCTTTAACTTCCTCCAAAAGAAATACAGCCAGACAATTCAAACTTGGTAGATCTGTGGAGGGTCCTACAAATAATCAACCCCTAAAATATCGGACGTATTGGAGGTGTGGTTTAAACATATTTGGAAATTTTGGGCCTCCAACAATAGCATCTTTAACTGCAATTATCTCAATAAAGGTAAACACTTCAATTTTCACAATCAATAGGAATTTTAATATTAAGAAAAAAATTACAAAATCTACAAGGTATAATAAGGCATCATTATCAATGTCAATTATGACCACAAAGTCTATTGGTTGGTGCCAAATGTCTCTATCCCTCAGACTAGATTGTACAATCATCATCCTCGCTATCATCACTAGACAGAATCTCCTATTCTCCAGTAACATTTTGACAGTTCTTGCACCCACATAAATCTGTACATTTAAGGTTGGAAGATTTACATGAACATCGTTTAGTGTCACATTGTCCAGTTTTGCACTTACAGCTAATAAGTTTAAGCACCTCTTTAGGAGCAGGATCATTGGTCATCCAATTGATGGACAGCTGTTTTTCGTGGATGTTCCAACCATGGCCATCTGGTGACGGTGCAGATATGACTGGCTGCAGAGCACGACGATGAATGGCAGCTTGATAGTTAGCCCTTAGTGTGTGCAATTTAAGAGCATCGGAGGTAGGTGGTAGACTTTGCTCAGTTGACTTCCCGCTGACTCGAAATACACAGTACCTGGCTTCATTCACACTTTCCACATTCTGTCCATAAAGTTTACACACAAATCTTTCTAAAGTGGTCAGTGTGTTGTCATCCATATCAAAGCTGTTTCCGAGGTCACAAAAGGCTTTGATAAACTCTGTGTCACTGATGGCAATCTTGAATGTTTTTCCCTTACCCTTTCCATAGAAGGAGCTGACAGAATCACAACCGGTGAAGACATGGAGACCAATTAGAGACTGGCATTCTTCTAAGGACAAAGTGTTGGCAATCCTTTTGAGATCTATCATCCTTAGTTTGTTTTTGGTCCCAGTGATGAAGTAAAGACTAGCTTGCATCGAGGTACTATGTGATAAGGCCATTACTGCAACATCAGTATCAGGACTCTTTATCACAATATGGTTATGTGAACAAGAGGCATGCTTAGATCTATATCACATATTAGTAAACAAAATATGTGGACCATTTTGGCCACACAAATGATTTCATTAGAGTCATTTAGGTTCAATGCTGAATTTGTCATTGATACATATCTCACTGAACTTTCATCTTGACTTTTGGTAAGAAAGCGAATGTAAGACTGATAGCAGCTATGATGGTACCTGGCCTCAACTGCAACACAGTCTTTATCCCGTATATGCATTAGAATAGACTCGTCGTGTTTCAGTTCTGCTGCATCACGAAGTCGTCCTGGAAAGAATTATAAAAATTCAAATAAGTACACTTAAAACAGCACCTTACAATGTGCAAAAAAAACTGGTCAGGCCTTTGTTTAATAAAAAAAGAAAAGTGATTACACATAGTCTATCTAGTATTTTTATAAGCACAAAAAGAAATAAAATGTAAAAGGATAAAATACAAAATTAATTTGATTGAAGGTTGAATTCAAAATAATGGAAAAGAGTCCATATGTATTCGAGATTATTATGATAATTCTAACTCATTTAAGAAAATATTATTACTATGTTTCGACCAGGGTAAGGATGATGGCAAAACATTTGCCAAATGATAATCTTAATGTCTACATACTTATAATAATTTTAAATGGTATTCTGTTATATTGCATTTGTGTTACCAATTATATTTTCAAAATAATGAATTAAGACACTGAAAATAGATAACCACAACTCACACCAAGTACAATACAAGATGTAAACCTACCACAATTTGCAGTTTCTGCTTTAGCTAACTTGTCCTTTACTCTTTTCCCCTGTTTTGTGATGAAATTATTCTTCCTCTTGCAAATCAAACAGATTTCGGGAAGAATTGCAGACGAACCATGTACCCGTATGTCACCTTTGGAACGCAATCTTTTAGGAGATGGACCAGCACTATCTGGAAATAAAACAGTAATACCCGGTAAAAATTTATATAAATATGGAATAATGAATAGCTTTCAGAAATCATTTTCATAGGTTAAATCATTCACTAACCAAAGATGTACTAGACTATCGAACAAGAACAAACTGCCATTCTGATCCATGCACGTCTTCATAGTAAGATCAAAACAACAACATTCACTGTAGGGCCTATGTAGTGTTTGCTACACTTTTTCTCTTTATATTTTTGTGTCATTAGGCTAATGATTTTGACAATGGTTAAAAAATCTAACAACATATACTTGTCATGCCTACAGCCTTTTTAGGCCAATCAGAAAATAATCTGGTCCATGATCATTATGATGAGGATGGCACAAAAAATGCATGAATTATTGATTCATTTAATCTGATATAATCTATTATATTCAAATCGGCCTTCAAATCCCTGATTGTATATCTTTATTTCATTTCATTTTGTAATTTGTCTCTGTTTGCTGTAGCTAAGCTGACTTGTGTTGATAATTGAATTTAATTGATGACCTAAAAGTAATATGTTCGGCTTTATGAAGGCTACACAAGATCTCAATAATAATATGAATGTACTCACCGCTACTAGCTGATTCTTGTGTTTGTTGCTGTCTTTTCTTGGCGTAGAACATTTGCCGATTGTCTGTAAACCGTTTGTAACAGGAGGGATGATAGTAGGGCAGCTTTTCCAGTTCATTGTATTCCTTATCCAACGTGTGTACGATCGACAACACGGCATTGCACTCTCTCCCTTTCAGCGATATCCACTCTTTTGCGATCTTTCTGAAGGTGTCCCATCTTGCTCGAGTTATAACGCAGGTATTTTCGATACAATTATCTAATATGTGCATGCAGCAAACAGGATTTTCGTCTTTATCATGCGATCCACGCTGCTGCTTACAGGGCGCAGCCATCTTTGTTTACATGCCAGCCTTCTCACTGACGTCGTGGCGTAGTAATCGCCATGCGCTGATTGGTCAGAACTATATCCGGGATGTGAACAGTTCACATCATTTGCATATGGCGGACGGAAAGTTAGTGCAAACTTCACGCTTGAATTGTTAAAATACTGCAGGATTTCTGCGTGTGGAAACTGAATGTAAGCTTGCTGGTATGATAAACTTTAAGACAATATAAACAGATTTTATTACCCATAATACTGGAACGGGATGACATGATAGAATAGCTAGCCTATGGCCTACCCAGTAAACTAGGAAACTCGAAACACCTAACCTAAAACCCCTCAGAAAACTAAACAAACCCTAACAACCTGCTTATCATTTATGCTAATTCCGTGTGTAATTGTCATATGGTTACATAATGAAAAGCCATATAGAAGATGATCTTGTCAACGCAGAAGCCAGTCAACTCTGTGGTGTTAACAACTAGGAACAGAGCAGGTGCATGCACATGTACATGATGTCGTTTCATTGAGGATAGATGAGGGAGAAGGTTTGTGCTTACATGCATAGTATGACATTTCATTGAGAAAGGATCAGTGAGTGCATTCTAACATACATTTGTGCAATATGAGGTTTTATGGAGGAAAGATGAGGTAGAAAGTAAGCCTGTGCAAAACATGTACTTTATGAAGTTTCACTGAGGAAACATAAAGTCTTATGTGGTGATATATGAAGCCTCTATTCCCAACATGGGTTAGGAACAGTGCATCATGGAAACATATAATAGAGTCACATACAGTCTTTGATGCCTATGTTATATTTTTGATTATCAGTTGATCATCTTATTCTACTTACTAAAACGACTACACACATGGTGATCTCACCTGTGCTTCTTTTTGATATCAGTAAAGATCTGCACATGGTCAGCTCCAATTTGCTTGCGATATCTCAGCAAGTCCCCCGCACAGGCATTCAAGAGGCCCTCATCTGCCACGTGAGTATAGACAAAGCCTTCCACCCTGATGAAGTCCAGACCTGGTCCCAAACAGTTTCACAATAAAGCTGGACAACTAAGCACAAATCAATATATCAAGTGAGGGATCATTCTAGGTAACCTTTGCTTTGGTCATTAGTGACTAATGAACAAATACACTATTTCAATTCATATCATTCCTCACTAAAAGTACATTTAGAAAGTGTAATAAGAAAGCTAGATATGATTCTGCAATTTTTCATAGAAAATATTTTAATTATTTAAAAAAGACTGCTCCATTTTGCTCAAATATAAATTACCTTATTTGACATTAATACCTGAAGCTAGAGCAACAGCCAATGCCTGATGGTTGGCAGAAGACAAAATCTGAACTCCAAGTGGCAGAGATGAGCAGATGCTTCTCGCGGCAGTGCAGATTGCAGTCATACATGCACAAACTTCAGGGCCAACGCCAAATGAGTAAGGTATGTCATGCATATTTTCAATAATCAAGCCATCCTGAAAGTTTTCAGAAGTAATAAGTAACTGAAAAAGAAGACTTTAATTGATTTTCATTCAAAACTTTTATGTCAAGCTTACCACCCCTGCATCACGGTAGATTTCTACTTCATGGCATGCCTCTTCAATGATCTGAGATATTGTTAAACAACCTAGAGGTGTACCTGAAATAGATAGTATGGCTAGTGATATAACATTTAAAATGGCACCAATTACAAATACAGAATGCATAAATCAATGTGAAAAGACAATATTCTCATGTTACAGCAGCAAATAAATGATCTATCAGCCTCATAAACTGTGAAAAAATAGATAGACAGACAGACATACGGGGCTGAAGTTGGTTTACAATTCATGAATGGCATAAATGCAGTTCATGCATTCTGATCACTCAAAACCGGGCCTTGTTTGGGAACTACAGTAGCAACACTGCTAAAATCTGGATGTAATTATTGTAAATTGGCTGTAGATTAAGGATTTTTAAAACCCTTTCCTGATTTTTGAAAATGCAAAACAGTGCAAATGACTGCTTTTTTTGCAATATGATCGCACTAAACTGGGTCATGTATAGAAACTACAGGAGCTACGCTCAAATCTGGATTGAAATATTCTAAATAGGGTAGAGAGACTTTAAAACACATGTCTGATTTGTGAGGACTTCATTTTTCTCATTTGGACCACCAAAATCCAGAGCCTGTATGAAAAAAAATCAAATATGAGCTTTATTATTGAGTAAATTATATAGATTATATCAAAGCCACTTCAGAATTATGGAAACCTTTTTTGTCCGCAAATGTTCATTTAATTTCCATGACGAGCTCCTGCCTTTCACTAGATAGAAAAAAGAAGAACTTCAAGTATTTTACATAATTACTAGAACTACTGAATAGAGTCTTCTTCACTTGTCGACTTTCTTATGGTCTTTTATCTAGAAACAGTGATTGACGTTCTGTCACCTCTCTTCCCTCTGCCTGTGATCAACCTCTGCCCCCACTTCAGTCTTTGTCATATTTCTGACCACTTTCAGAGTCTTTACCGTTGCCTGCATTACACATCTCTTAGTTCTACCATTAATATGCACCTTTCTGCATTGGATGCTTTGATGAAATCTGCATCACAAATATATTGCTGTCATCTCAATAATCTGTCCACTAACATGTGTCATAATTTTGTCATGGACCAACAGGACACAGGACGCAGGAGCAAAAATCTCTTGAACAAAAGTCTTTATTGATCACCTCGCCAAAGAGGAGCAAATCAACTAGCTAAGAAAAGTTAACTTACTGGACAAAAAACTCTTCAGAGAGAGACTAGAAGGCTATGAAATTATTTACAATACAAAAATCCCTCCAAAAGCGGAGGGAGTCTAAACTATAAAACGTTACAGAAATAATCATGCCTGGAAATGGAGGAACCGAGAGGCTAGGAAAAACTGCAGAAAATCACTCCACTAGGAGGAAAACGCTATGAAAGATTTATAAAAAGATTTATCAAAACAAAACGAAACACACACGCACAGGACAAAGCGTGACACGGACTATATATGTACATGAGGAGTAAATGGGAAACACGTGGACACAATCAGGAATCAGGGAACTCACGAGAAAAGATGACAAGACCAAAGTAAACCAAACCCAACCCAAATCACCACTGCATGGCAAACTGCTCCTATCACAGCCATTTCACTTCCCATCTATATGCAGACAGGACCTTTCTCATCCCTCTATAAGCACTATCTGAGATGTCTGTAAAACCACAGTTAAAATAACTGTTTTGCAGCAGTTTAGGCCGTCTCTGAGTGTGATTACTTGCCTTTGTAATAATAAGAGTTAAATCTGTCTATTTGGCTCAAGTTTGTCTCAAAGTCCCTTAATCCATCATTTGGCAAATCTCTTTGGTCAAGTTTATCTTTTATAACAAATTAATTAGTTTGTCTTTACAATGAGGTGCTCAGAGTTTCAACTGACAGTTGGGTCAAATGTAAAATCTTTTGTCTGCAGTCCTTCAATTACCCCATCGTAGTTATCATTGCAATTACTTACATTTTATGGCTGAAAACTCTATTTTAATCCTTCGTTTGAATTTTTTTGCCAATAAGCCACAAGTATGCTTCATATTGTGGTCAAATTTCCACCATACTTTGTGACAGTCCTGTTTACTTGTCTTTAGAAATTGTCTTCTTATTATCCCATCTACCTTTATACTGTGCCACAACTTCCTATTTTTTTTTGCCCATATAATCCGAAGTGTTTTGCCTTTATGTGTTATTACACCTATTCAAAAATAAACATCTTTTAATGAAACTAGAGCTGAGTTAGAATATTTCCATCCAGATGTGAGCACCGTAGCTCCTGTAGTTTCCATAGAGGACCCAGTTTAGTGTGATCATGATACAACAAAAGCAGTAAAACTCCCTCTTTTTTTCCCAAATCTGAAAAAGGTTTCACAAATCCCAAAGACGCTTTTATTGAAACTACCGTCTACTTGGAATAATTATATCCAGATTTGCGCACCATAGCTACTGTAGTTTCATTCAGGACCCCGTTTTGAGTGACCAGAATGCATAAAAAGCAGTGAAATTGCCCTTTATGCCATTCATGAATTGGAAGCCAACTTCAGCCTCGTTATAGTATTTCATACTGTACCAGGCAAAGGTTGAACGTGAACCATTCCGATGACAACGGATTTCAGGCGTCCGAAAAGGTTAAAAAACTTCATGTTTTGTTCTCCGTGGAAAAGTGGTGAGGCCAATGTTGTTTTTCGTCTGTCGCCGTTTCCAGTTGATATTGACTCGAGTTATTGTGGTGTAACACCCCTGACACCGCCCACTCGAGTAGCCAAAGAAGCTCAAATTCCATAATCTGGGGATTCTTTGCTTTTACCAAAAACTAAACATACACAATGTAAGGACCTAAACGCTTGTCATCTTGAATGAAAGAATATGAGGTTAAAATCATTACTTGTTCCGTCCAAGTGATAAACAGCACATGTTTTCATGCTGTTATGGCATGTAATAATTTTACCATTATATCACAGAAGTAGAGAAATAAGTTCCCATTGAATGCGCACTGTTGGATGAACAGGGTCGGTGGTTGTACAACATATTGTTTAACCCCTTTTTGAAGATCATGTGACTGAGCAAAGGCCAGTTCTGTTAATCAAACAAATTTCGCAACTGTCCATGAATTCTCTTGTAACAAGTAAAAACGTTTTACTGCACAGGAGTAACTTGATTCTTTAGTTGGAAACCTGAGTTAAACCAGAGTAGATAAAAAGTACAAAAATGACATTTATTGGACACAGCTTTGTTTGTATTTGATAGACAACATACACAATTGTACCTTGAGACTTGCTTGTGGAAATGTGTTCTTGTACCAAATACCCTGATTTCTCTGTCGGGAGTGTGCACCAAAACAGGATTACGGAACACTCATATCCCTATCCAATTATGTCCTCAACACAGTGTTGTGAATGATTGTTACATAGAACAGAATACCAATCATCATGGAGGTAAATACTTGTCAAAAAGAATGAGTTTGCAGACTTCAATGTGAAAAGTTGATTGTGATAATTCATGGTTAATGCAATCAGCGAAGCATTACATGCTCTCGTTGGATGTGAACATGAGCGATCAGCAATAGCACACCTCCCATTGCAAAGTGACCTGGCTTTGAAAAACACGAAATGCCAATTGTAAATACATGCATGCCAACAAAGCTGATAACGAAAAATGAATAGGCACCAAAGAAATTCTAGGATAGACATGTTTCCAAGTGTGTCCAAGTGTAGAATGTAATGTGTACATTAATAGGGTTTTTAAAAGTGCCAAAAGGATTTTTATTTTATTTTAGAATGAAATAAAATGTAAAAAATCCCACCCAGTTTTGCGAATCTGATTAGATTTGCAAAACTGAGTGGGAGAACCTTCTATTACTGAAATGATTTAATCTTGATTTCTGAAAATCAAAAACCCCCTTTTACTGCACGTTTCACTACATTATTAAATGTTATTGAAAAAATTATTGGTTTGAAATTTGGTTTCCCTATGAAAATAGATAAATGTATTTGATTATAAATTTTAGATGGCCAGCCCATCCCTAACTGTTGGCTCAGTTTTGTAAGTCTTCATATCTTGCATTTAAGATGACTTTGTAAGAAGTTTCACCTCCCCTTCCGTTGTAATCAGAGCATCTTTATACGTTCAACCTCCATATTGGCAGCGTGATCTGAGTTGTTTGGGGCTGAATATCAAGGACCTGCATTTATTTTCTTACACGGGAAGGATGCTTTCAACTCCACACTTTTCAAATTAGAAGTTGACAAGCCTGTATTTTTTTTATTTATTTTGAAAAAGTGTAAGTTGCAATAACTTTCACAGAAATTTCAGAGTTTTATTATCATTTCAGCACACAACATGTAAATATATATATATTTAGTAAATAATCAAAACCCGACAACTTTTCTATTTTCAGCTTTTCTAAGCCATTTTAGAGCAAAACTGTACTGGTCTTTTGCTCAAGACCTGGTGTTGTTACCTCCTCAGAAAGGACATCCATTATCGGTTGTCCTAAAATTTGCCAGTATTCTCATAATGACATCATCACCTTCATATTATTGCAATTGAGCTGTGGAGGAGATCAATAACATTTTAAGAAAGACAAATAGTAAGTAAGAGTAATCTAAATGTGTTTATGTTATAACAGGCTTTTATTTGTTCACTTTAGTGCATCTGGGGTACCACCATGAAAGTGCAGGCTGTGACAATAACAGGTAGGCTTTAATTCGACCAAATTCACATTCAAGCTCTTAATTTGCAAATATGTTGTTTGGTTCAGCATTCCAGAGTCACCACAAGTATCAGGCCTCCCTACCATCGAACAGAGCTCAGTTCACTGATCTCAATATTTACAAATAGATAGCGGTTGACAATCACTTACCACAGAAGGAAGCTTCACCTAAGGTTCCAGCATTAAAGAGGATGAAAAGAGGAAAGCTGCTTAACCCTGTAATGCCAAATGTATCATATTTGATACATTCAGTTTCTGAAATGTTTAGCATCTGACACCTCTTGCATAATTTAATGGTAAAAACGTTGCTCAAAATCATATTGTACACAATCAGGTACACCTGATAACAGGGGGCAGAAGACAACACAAAAAATATTCTTGGCTTATCGCATAGCAATAAATTATTCATACTAAAATTTTATTTTTGATTTTTGTTTTTACATATTTTGTTAAAAGGTCAAATAAGGAATTCAAACAAAAAAAAAAAGTAATTTTCTGTTTTGTTTCATTCTTGGATCAGGCTTTAAGGAACGACACAGTATGGTTAAGGAACGACACAGTATGTTTGAAAAGACAGCTACCTACCAGGAAGCCCAAATGTCACAACTGAGGGAAGGACAGGTAATAAGGAAAAGGAAGAGACTAGCCAAAAAAAGCTTTGTGCCAATTTGATGTAATTTAGGACTACGCCAAGCCAGGGCTTTTGTTAACCCACTTCTTTAGTTGGAAGTCTGAGAAGATACCAGAGTAAATCAAGAGTACAAATATGACAGTTATTGTTCACAGGTATATACAAGTATATCAGCGCTGGGCTCTCACAGACATAGCTGAGGGTTTCAATCGGCAAGACCCCCAAAACTGGACTGGACACATCAGAATGTTATTGGCCAGTTACCTCTGACATGAAGAGGCCAGCTCTTAATTCATGCAGATAACATTGGAATGTGATAAGTGTGTGCGGATGTTGACCTAAAAGAAGTGTATCTACTGCAACAGAGAGATAAAGAGAATGTGTGGGCATACTCAGAGAGTTAACTTTGAGGATGATGTACTAACAGGCCAGGGAATCTATTAAAGAAACTGGTAGTCAGAGCAAAAGCAGAAATAGCTGATAATGTTAAACAGAAAAAATATTTGTGTGTGTTTCGCTCTATTCTTGTTTCCTCTTCTCACCTTTTGTTTGTTAATGCTTATGCACCAATCAGTGGAGCAGACAGACTAGCAGTGCCTAATAATCTGTGTAACACCACCCCAAACTGTTATCGTGATGAGTATTTGTTTAATTTTAAAACAAAGGGGATTTTAAAAATCGAAAGCTTGGCAGGAATCATCTAGAACCTCATGTTGCTTCATCACGCAGGCTTAGACAGCTGACTGAAGCACATGAGTTATCAGATGTGTGGAGGTTTTTGAAAAAAAAACCTGGAGTCACTGTAAAGACAATGTGTTATCTCTGGCCAGGCTGAATGGCTTCTACTCTTTTAAACACCATTTGAAAATTTTTAATGGCTTTCACATGAATCCAGTGGGCTTTTCGGATAACTTTCTTGTTTGTTTGTTGTTTTTATAAAGAATATCCATCTAAAAAGCTCTTATTGGCATTCCAACATATCCTTGCTTCATGACAATGTTTTTGAATGGTTTTTTGATATTTCTGGGTTAACCACAGAATTTGTAAATCCTTTTTAACATGTGCTAAACAGTGGTGGGATTTTGATAGATCTAAAAAACAGATGTGTCAACAGTTCAGATCTATGAGGGGCCTGGACAGGCTCAGGTGGTAGAACTGCAAGGTTTCTACAGGAGATCGAGGACTTTTAGACTCCATTAAATCTACAAAGTTGGCTCTGGCCAACCTGCTGGGCACTGTAGCACAGGGAGCTCTGGTCAGATCATGCTTTCTCAACGTCACACAGATGGCGCCCCCTCTCAGTTCTTTTTTGGTCTGGAGAAGAAAAATAACTCTCCGCGATCTGACAGTGGCTCTGCAACATCAGATTCCTCTTAGATTAGGAAACTTGCAGCCAGCTATTACAAGGACTTGTTTATGTGTGAACTGACAGAAAATCCAGGTGTGTGAAGCAGCTTCTTCACTGGTCTTCATCGGGTGGATGATGAGGCCAGTGTAAACTTGAAGGCTCGTGTTTCCCCCAATGAACTGTACACCGTTCTTATTAGTTTACAGAGCGGAAAAACTCCTGGCTTGGACGGTTTCTCTGTTGATTTTTACAAGTCCTCTTGGTCGGTGTTGGGTGAAGACTTGTTGGAGGTTTTATCAGACAGCCTGCAGAGAGGTCGGCTACCTCTGAGCTACAGGAGTGCGGTCATCACTTTGCTGCCCAAGAAGGGAGACCTGTAGGAGCTGAAGAACTGGAGACCAGTTTCCCTCTGCACAGATTATGAAATACTGTTCAAGGTCTTGGCCACAAGACTTCAAGAGGTGATGGCTGCTGTTATCCATACTGATCAGACATACTGTGTGCCCGGTAGGCTCATAAGTGACAATGTCACTTTAATCCGAGATGTTTTGGAAGTCTCTAGCTCACTGGCTGTAGACACTGGTCTGATTTCCATACATCAGAAAAAAGCTTTTGACTGGGTTGAACACCAGTATCTATGGCGAACTCCAGCTGCTTGTCTAACCTCGTTTAGACGAGGTTTCATAGCCAAGATCCAGGTTCTGTATCGTGACATTGCAAGTGTTCTAAAAATGAATGGGGGGCTGAGTGCTCCTTTCGATGTTCAGACGGGCATCAGACAAGGCTGTCTTTTGTTTGGCATGCCCTATTCTTTGGCTATTGAGCCTCTGCGTGACAAATCTATCTTTTTTTCTGACAGACTGTACAAAGTTGAGCACCTCATCTCTACCAGTTTTTTAAAGTAATGTTTTCTCAGTGTGGACTTTGCTGAGGAAGCAGAGGCAGCAGAAAGCTGACTCTCTGTACTGGCTCCCACAAGAGCCTGTGCTATTTGGAGGACTGCTGGATTGTCCTAGCTGGGGAGGACCTACACTATCCAGACGTCCTCACAATGCAGGGGTTCTACTCCGGGGAAGGCGGTGGAGTTAGCTGGGCCTCAGTTGGAAGACTTTGTTGGATTAGCTGATCACCTTGGATTAAGGTGTATTAGAGTCACAAGTCAACTACTGAAACACTGGAAACAGAAGCTGACAGAGCGTGAGTACTCTCTTCTAACTGACTTTTCTGACGGAACACGACAATACGCTTTTTCTTGTTTTTAAGGACTGTTCTGGTTTGCTACTTGAGCCTGTAGGCCCTGTAGGTGCTTCAGGAAAGACTCTCTATGAACTGATGGTGAAAACCTCAAATCAGAGAACACTGAGATGGCGTAGTGACACCCCGTGGAGAGTTTTTCTGGTCTCAGATCCTGAATTCAAACCAGCATGGAGGTCTTTGTACAAATCTCCATTAGCAAAAATCATGCAGATCTTTAGTGGAGAATCCTTCATGGCAGTGTAGCGGTGAACTCTTTCATCTCCGTATTTGTAATGGGTGTGAAGCTGGACCCAAGTACAGCACAGACTGAGACCAGCGATGAACAGTTCAACAGTTTATTTTCCCAACAAACTGGAGGCAGACAAGGGCAGGCAGGCGGAGGTGTCAGAGGCAGAAGGCTGTTCAGGTTACCGGGGCTGGAACGATGAGGACGAGTCAGGGGCAGGCAGGGTCGAAACCAGTGAGGCAGTCCGGAAGAAAACGCTGGAAAGCTTTGCATGACACTAAAGACAATCTGGCAGAGACTGAGAGGAAAGAGTGGGTTTAAATCAGGTGAGTGAACACAGGTGAAGGTGGTTGCACTGATGAGGCAGACAGTCCGGAAAAGTACTGGCAGAGCTGGCAGTATGGTGGAAACCCAGGACCGGATTGTGACAGTACCCCCCCCGGCAAGGGACGGCTCCAGACGTCCCAGGCCGAGCCGGGAGGGTGGCGGGGGCCCGAGGAGGGCTAAAACTCCTCAGAGGCAGCAGAGTCCCCATCCTCCGCAGAGGAAGATGAGCAGGAAGAGGCAGCCCCATCGGTGCCCCCCCTCACCAGAGATTCAGAAGGTCCATCAGCAGATGGGCCCGCAGAAGGCGGATGTGAGGCCGGGGCAGGCTGGTCAGGATGCAGACAGTGAAAGTCCAAAATGAGCTGAGGGTCCACAGCGTTCCTGGCCGGCACCCAGGAACGCTCCTCTGGGCCGTACCCCTCCCAATCCACAAGATACTGCATACCACGTCCACGGCGGCGAGAGCGAAGGAGGCGCCTGACAGCGTACACAGGACCGCCATCAACGAGCTGAGGAGGCGGAGGAGGCGGCATGGGAGGAACCAGAAGACTTTCTGGGACTGGCTTGATCCTGGAGACATGGAACGTCGGGTGGATCCTCATGGAGCGGGACAGCCGAAGACGTACCGCCTCTGGGTTGATGATGCGAGTGATGGGAAAGGGCCCCACAAACCTGGGAGCCAGCTTGCGGTTCTCCACCTTAAGGGGCAGGTCACGGGTGGAGAGCCAGACCCTCTGCCCAACCTGGTAGGCAGGAGCAGGCGTGCGGTGCTTGTTGGCGGCGGCAGCGTAACGGTCGACAGACTTGAGGAGAGCACACTGCAAAAAAGGAATTTCAAGAAAGTAAAAAAGCCTTGTATCAAGAAAATAAGTCTCATTTTTTGTCCAAAAAGAATATTAATCTTGTCAAGCATGTTTTGCATTGGAAAAATAATCTAATTTTAAGAAAGCACGGCTAACTTTTTCTTAATAAGATATTCCAGCTACTTTTGAGCTAGAATACACCAGTAACAGGATATACAAAGGTTTTACAATAAAACTCAGTGGACCAACAAGATTATTTGCCTCATTTTAAGAGTAAGACCACTTGTACAACTTCTTAATTTAAGAATGCCAAGAAACAAGAAAAATTAAAGGTTGTTTATTTTCATACAGTGGGGCAAAAAAGTATTTAGTCAGCCACCAATTGTGCAAGTTCTCCCACTTAAAAAGATGACAGATGCCTGTCATTTTCATCATAAGTCAACCTCAACTATGAGAGACAAAATGAGGAAAAAAAATCCAGAAGATCATATTGTCTGATTTTTTAAGAATTTATTTGCAAATTATGGTGGAAAATAAGTATTTGGTCACCTACAAACAAGCAAGATTTCTGGCTCTCACAGACCTGTAACTCCTTCTTTAAGAGGCTCCTCTGTCCTCCATTCGTTACCTGTATTAATGGCACCTTTTTTAACTCGTTATCAGTATAAAAGACCCCTTTCCACAAACTTTAACAGTCACACTCCAAACTCCACTATGGCCAAGACCAAAGAGCTGTCGAAGGACACCAGAAACAAAGTTGTAGACCTGCACCGGGCTGGGAAGACTGAATCTCTAATCAGTAGGCAGTTAGGTGTGAAGAAATCAACTGTGGGAGCAATTATTAGAAAATGGAAGACCTACAAGACCACTGATAATCTCCCTCGATCTGGGGCTCCACGCAAGATCTCACCCCGTGGGGTCAAAATGATCACAAGAACGGTGAGCAAGAATCCCAGAACCACACGGGGGGACCTAGTGAATGACCTGCTGAGAGCTGGGACCAAGGTAACAAAGCCTACCATCAGTAACACACTACGCCGCCAGGGACTCAAATCCTGCAGTGCCAGACGTGTCCCCCTGCTTAAACCAGTCCATCTCCAGGCCCGTCTGAAGTTTGCTAGAGAACATTTGGATGGTCCAGGAGAGGATTGGGAGAATGTCCTATGGTCAGATGAAACCAAAGTAGAACTTTTTGGTAAAAACGCAACTCGTCGTGTTTGGAGGAAGAAGAATGCGGAGTTGCATCCAAAGAACACCATACCTACCGTGAAGCATGGGGGTGGAAACGTCATGCTTTGGGGCTGTTTTTCTGCAAAGGGACCAGGACGATTGATCCGTGTGAAGGAGAGAATGAATGGGGCCATGTATCGTGATATTTTGAGTGAAAACCTCCTTCCATCAGCAAGGGCACTGAAGATGAAACGTGGCTGGGTCTGTCTCAGCATGACAATGATCCCAAACACAATGCCCAGGCAACAAGGGAGTGGCTTCGTAAAAAGCATTTCAAGGTCCTGGAGTGGCCTAGCCAGTCTCCAGATCTAAACCCCATAGAAAATCTTTGGAGGGAGTTGAAAGTCCGCGTTGCCCAACGACAGCCCCAAAACATCACTGCTCTAGAAGAGATCTGCATGGAGGAATGGGCCAAAATACCAGCAACTGTGTGTGAGAACCTGGTGAAGACTTATAGAAAACGTTTGACCTCTGTCATTGCCAACAAAGGGTATATAACAAAGTATTGATATGGACTTTTGTTTTTGACCAAATACTTATTTTCCACCATAATTTGCAAATAAATTCTTAAAAAATCAGACAATATGATCTTCTGGATTTTTTCTCCTCATTTTGTCTCTCATAGTTGAGGTTGACTTATGATGAAAATGACAGGCATCTGTCATCTTTTTAAGTGGGAGAACTTGCACAGTTGGTGGCTGACTAAATACTTTTTTGCCCCACTGTATGTGTTCCCATGCCATCTGAACCTGGCAGAACCAGCAACTTCATATTTAACATATTAAGATGACATCAGGCCATCAGGCTGGCCTATACAACAACTGTTTTATCATTCAGATTAAAGTTATTTTGATACATGAAAAGAAGAAACAATCATGAAACAAAAAAAACAACAACACATTAAACAGTGTGCATTTTACAGTTCATCAGACAAGGCTCTGTGTAGCCCAAGCACATCTACAAGATAATATTTCGTAGGAACATATGTCACATCCTTGTGAGTATAACTGTAATATGGAGTGAAATCTACCAGACTATCAGCAGTTATTAGTTCAGTTCCTTGTGCCATGTTTGGAATCTCTATTGTATATGCCATGTAATTTCTATCATAACAAACAGTATTATGCTGCTGGAACTCAAAACAATATAATGATGAGTTAATTACATAGATATTGCTCACAAGTCCAAATTCAGGCAAATCATTGGAATTAACAGAAGTCAGAAGTAATGTCTTCTCCTGTATGTATTTATTACCATTTAGATTAATCCATTTAACAGACACTGCATTGTTTATGTCATCATTTCCAAGGAAAGCCCTCATTTTTTCTTTTAAATATGACATGTTGCGTATTTCTGATGTTGGTCCCAATGCACACTCATTAAAAAAAATTGGGTGTTTAGAATGACTTACATTTTGACAACATTCATACATTTGATTATGCCTTATTAAAGACTTGCAAACATTTCTAAAATTTAGTTTTGAGGCCCACTGTTTAAAAAAACAATGTTTTGATTCGAATCTCATGCACATGTGACGGACCATTGGCCCCAGCAACTTTATTTGCGATGGAGCATGAATCAAATAATGCTGTTTTGGGGTAATGTTGTTATCAGGGAAAAGATTTTTCATATGTTTTAAATGCTGTTCAATTAGTGTTTTCAACTTGCTAAGTGTCTGTAGACCAATGACAGGAGCAAACAAAATTTTAACAATTTCTATGAGTTCAAGAATTATTTTGTAGTATTCATTATCTTTAACTGAATCAATAAGGAATGGCAATATTTTTAGTAGAACAATCATTTGGCCTGAGGACTGCTTCAACTTATTATCACTTGAAGCTAATGTGCTGTAAGCTATAGGGCTTGGTCTGTCTCTGACATCAAGTGGAGAGTAGGGAAATCCAGCTAATGCAGTATTGAGGACATCCAAGTCTAGTTGACCTAAAAGAACTAAGTGTTTTATCACACACTTTATTTCTAATGGAGCAATGCCTTCAAGAATTACATGCATCATATCCTGGGGTGTTTGTTGGATCAAGTTAAAGGCCGGGAATTCTACCAGCTTGCTCCTTCTGTTGATGCCAAATGTAGTTTTTAAACTGTTTCTAAGATACTCAGTATTTGCCTTCTCAATGTCACCACACTGCCGGACATGTCTTTCTAGTGTCCTGAGCTCAAAGTTGTCCTCGTCAAAATACATTTGCATGTCCTCAAACGAACATTCACACTGCCGGCACTTACTATAGGCAAAACCAACACCCTCTTTAAATCCACAAAGCTCATGTTGTGCTAAAGTGTCTCCACATATCGAAACCAATGCTCCAAATATTTCACGTTCACCATTCCCAGTTTGAATATTAACACCACCATATAACATTATCAAGTCCTCATACAACCTGCCCAAAATTCCATCAACTCCACATTCAGACAGCTCGCTTTTCTTTGCAATAGCAAGTAGACGGATTGCAGCTAGTTTTGATCTATATTTTGGATTAATGTTTCCCAGGGTATAATAAAACATTAGCAACTTATTCTTGGAGGCATGAGATCCAAGTGGGTTGCAAATTTCAATTTCATCAGAGTAAATGATTATCTGTAAAGCAGAAGGCCGGGCTGAAAAAAGAGGGTGTGATTTCATGAGCTCTCCATCTATGATGTCATACAAATACCCATTTCTGTATTTCTGCGGCTGATCTATCATTTCCAAAACCTTTGGATGGGACAATAACTGTTCTAAACTTTTGATCAGAGGTATATAATGAAAACATTTGGGTATTGTAGAGAGGACCCTTGTTGCCCCTTTTTTCTTCAAGCAGGCAGTATACCCCACAGAAACCTCCTCTGACTCCACAAAATTGAAATTTTCCTTAATCACATTGTCCTGCCTGTATGTTGTCGCAACAGAAGCAAATGGATCCTCAATCTGGTCAAATACCGCCATCGCTTCCTTTTCAAGTTCACTTCCTTGATGTTGCTGGAATACAGTTTGTAGCTGGCTCCTTAGATTAGTCACCAACAGAGCTTGGTATTGCTGCATTCCTGCCAAAACGTCATTCACACCTCGCTGAAAAACAAGAAAGGAGAGCAAATCAAATTCAAACAGTCCAGTTTTAAAATTACTGTGTAATGCTTTCTATAAGGAAAATGACCATACAACCCATTTATAGAAAGTAACTTCAACACAACAATGCTTTTTCAACTAATTGATACACACACACAATGTGTTAAACTGCAGGCACCAGCACAAATATGCAAGATTTAGATCGAGATGTAGGCCTATGCCTACAGTTCACAGCAAGAGCAGTCAAGGCTACCACCTTTGACCTAATTTCCAAGACTGGACGTGTCATGCAGATAATCAACAAAGCCACAGATTAAATAATTGTAATAATGTTGTATATAAACAGACCTGTGAAAGATGGTGTTTTTCTCTTGCACATCATAGCAATAGCTTGGCTGGTCAAAGTGTCACGCCCGGCGTCATCCTTTAAAAAATAGAAAATTCAGTGTGTAAAAACAATGTTGCCACAAACACAGATATGCTAACAATCAAGTTGAGATTTGTGTTGGTATGCTGAGACATAAACAAAAAGAATGATGATAGGGCTTAGCTCAGAGGTGTCAAAAAATATAACTATAAATATTAATATGGCCCACTCATGAAACTTGGGCTGTATTCAAAACCCCATACTGCTTACTGCGTACGACACCAGTATACAATACTGTTGTTTTCAGTAGTGCCCAGTATGCGACAATTAATTATTACATTTATTGTGTACTGAAGGAAACAATTGGATTACCTTTGATTGACATGATGCAGAAGAGTCAACTGCAGCAGGACATGGAACATCCGCAATATTCAAAGTTGTATTTGAGGTACTATCAACAGTCTGGGACAAAGCAGGATGACTTGGGGAGATAAAGGTGTCATCGTCAAAGCCAGAGTACAAGGACGCCGTACTGTCAAATGCTCCAAAATGTTGTGGAGACACAGAGTATGGACAGGGCTGCACTCTGTTTTCCTCAATCAATACATCTTCAGCTTGTACTCCGTTTTCCATCACTGCTTCACCCGTTTGATGCTCTCTGTTTTCCGCCGTTGCTGGCCTGTATCCCCACACGTTTCTGTTCACCGCTGATGAGGCTTCCCGGCTTGAGGTCGCTGTTGCTGTCCTCTCTCTCCCGCCACTTTCCAGATGTTCACGGTGGTTTCTTCGAATGTGATACCACAGTGAGTTGTAGATTCGATACTCTTTGGAACATCCATCGATTCCACAAACAACGCGAAAATCTGGACTACGACTATGTGCAGAATTTATATGACTCAATAAAGATTTGAGAGTGAGGGCCACAAACACAAAGCAAATAACACAGCGCCAAACCATTTTCCCACCTGTTTTTAGCCTACATTAGCTAGCTGCCATGTACCGCTTTTGCCTCTGACCCCAAGATGACCTCATACATCATGTGATACCAAGGGTACATAACATAAATCCGTGCCTTATAAGGACAGAAACGACCTTCTATTTATTAATTATGACGTTGATGTGATTCTATTTTAATAGTTATAAAGTAATATAAACTTATTTAGATTAATTTAATTTGTATAAATGCAAAATAAACGTATTTAGGGTGAGCGCCCACCCCCGCTCCCTCTGTGCAGATGGTACAATCCACCGTGTTGCGCTCTGGTTTTTCCCTCCAGAAGTTTGTTCGTTGCGTTTTCAAAAATAACGGCTTTGGTAGTGTGTCACTGCTGGTAACCCATCATTGTGGAGTGTCAAATGTGGATATCAGTGGCGTGGAATTATGGATAAACTGGATGATATTTCAATTGCCACACTCAAAGGTATGTTAAAAGGCTTTCTTTTATGTTGTGCTGATGTTATATTTTACGTAGCTAACCTAGCTTAACGAGTTGTTAATTCCTAGCGTCAGAGAGGCTAATGGGCTAAGTGACAAAAACACAAGCTAGTACTTTTTAATTAAAAATAAAAAAAACAATTGTCATTCTTTATCAAGCATTACACAATATATTAACTAATGTGAAATGTGAATGCATTTTATCTAGTAAGGTTCTATACTTACTCTTACTGTAATTTATATGGCTTGAATATATATGTATCTAATTTAAACTGTACAAGAGGTGTCAGGGTGTTGCTATGTTCAAATCTAAAGGAATTCAATGATAACATCAATGTCTTAGTACTGACTGTAACTTGTCTTTATTGCAGCTGCTAATATTGGAGAAGACTTATTACCTTTGCTTTCCCGTGATGACATCAAAGATCTGTTTCCTGGGCCTGAAAATTTCTTGAGGCGCCGGGCTATATGGCTTGTTGTAAATAAAGATGAAAAGGTAAGGTCTGTCTTTCACCGTATGACAGAACTGTTTAACAGTATAACAGATATTTCAATATCACAGAAATGTTATGTAACTTCAATTCAGGTCCATATCCATAATATTTCATTATTTTAGACATTTCTGCTTTGAGTCCCTTTCAACAGTCCAACATGTGCTTTTTTTCAAGTTTTTTTTTAATCCACTAAAAGATAAAGTTATTCAATAAAATGTTTGTGTAAATGTATTGTAGGTGGATGCTGCTCCTGAAATTCTGCAGTCACCCCCTACTGGTGGCAGCGACCCTTCAAAAGAAGAGGCCAGTACTTCTAAATTTGTGACTATGTCCAACCCAGAATACATAGTCTTCACAGACAGTGAGCTTGAACAGGCACGACGCTACTACTTTGAGCAGAAACGGCTGGGGACCGAGCACAGCGTGGCCTTATCCAAGGAGCTCTTCTGCCGACTCATAAGAAACACGATGACTAATATGATTGCTATCGCAAGAGCCACAGAGGACTGCAGATACCCCACCAAACATGAGGTGAATGCCATGGCAAAACGGTTGGTGGATTACTATCCGATGATAAAAGAAAAGTCATCCAACAGTGAGTGGGTGAGTATATTTTTGTCACTATTGCTTGTTGATGGTATGATGTTAACTGTACGATTTCGATAAATTCTACTCATACAGTGCTAAACCATAACAAAAGGTTCAAATGGAGCTAGACTTTGCTGAAAGCTGTAATTTCAGTTTAAGAAAACTTGAGTCTCAAGTTGTCATGTCATTTTTTTAATGTTTACTATGTATGCCTCGCAGGAGCATGTTGCTAAAAAGCTCATGAAGAGACTCTCAAATGTCAGAAGTCCAAGGAAGGCCAAAGCTCCTCCTTCAAAGAAACCACGACAAGATGTGGAAGTCACTTCAGACATTTCAACCACTGACTACGATGGAGATTCCAGTGCATCCACAATTATTCTGGAACGGTCACCTGTTAGTCCCATGGGCATCTCAGTGATAGATCTGTCACCTAGAGCTAGCACCCCACTGCAGAGCCGGGACAGCAGTGATGAAACATGTATGTATTGTATCACTTTGGCTGAGTTAATTCATATGACATACCCTGGACATTCAGCAGCTTTCAAATCTTTCAGTGTCTGTCCAAAGGCATATGTATTCTATTGTCCAATGTTTTGCTTTTATATCAAGTGAAATGAACATTAATTACTTCTTTACAATTCCTGAGTTTCACTGACAACTTATCATATCCTCTTTCCACCATAACTTCCCTCTAATGACTTCAGCTGGTTCAGTTGACCTCAAGGACAGCCCGAAAACCCAAGCAAGACATTACAAGACCCTCCAAGAAATGTTCAAGTCCAAAAAGCCAAACAAAGCTGCGATAACTCATTTGCTGAACCTGGAATTTGAGTCTCGAAGACGCTTCATCACGTCTGATCTGTTAAAGGAGCAAGACAGACCAACAAAGATTCTAGAGGCTTTCCCATGTTTCCGAGAACTGGACCACGTAAGTAATGGTGGTCCTATTCAGTCCACATTTTCAGTTCTTCCAAGGACTTATTTTAGCACGACATAATTGCCATAATGTTCATATACGGTACCTTAGACATTATAGATCTTTTTTGAAGAATGTTAGTCATTCAAATGTTTGACAAGGACTAGCAGTGAACATTTTCTTCAGTGAATTTTCTTTCTGTATCTGAATATATTTTTCAGGTGCTGGATGAGCTGCAGCGAATCATCCAACCAACCAACTCCCAATACATCTCTGAGATGAAGAGCAGATGGGAAACCTTCTATTCAAAGGTCCAGTTTTATGGGGTGATGAAAAAAACCATGAAGCCTCCTAAAACTTTGAATGGAGGTAAAGTCAATACATTGACTTGTTTATTTTAAATAATAATGTGTCATAAGTTATTTATGGTAGCACCTTGTCTTGTGCCTTTTCCATTAAACCAGTGGAGCATGTCACAGCTGTGTTCCGAGCCCTGCCACTGCTCTTCCCGTCCAGCACCATGCCACCTAAGAAGCTGGGCTTAAGCAGCGAGGCTCTTTTCCATGTCCTTACGGTGAGATTTATGGACTTACTGCAATATTTCATACTATATGTTTTAGTTATTCACGCATACATTTTATGTCAGGTTTAGTTACTTTGAGATAAACTTTTTATTATTTCAAAAGGTCTAAAGGGGAAGTGTTCTCCATAGTGTAGTTGTTGTAATACTAACTTAATTTGAACAACAGTAGCTGTCGTGCATTCAGTATTTGCAGTACTCAACAATGACAGTACAACATCTTCTCCCTCTCAGGGATTATTGTGACTATATGTTTTGAAGTACAATTATGATTTCACCAATGTCCTATTCCAGGTCAAAGTGTCTGTTATTTGTGTTGTTTTTCTAACCCTATACATTGATTTGTGTCATCTAGACTTCAGAGGATCCTGATGGTTTCCTGCGCCAGCGACCACTGTCTTGTCCAGTCGTGCTTGTCTCTGAGGAAAACTGCATGATCGCCATTGGAAACATGCCAGTGACCACCTTCAACATTGAGAGGTTTGATGAGGGACTGCTCTACCTCATGGCATATTACTATGCCCTGCACCTCACTTACCCAAAGTGTATTTCCACACTTCTGTCAGTAGTGCAAACAGAAATTCTCCTTGATTCTATTCATGAGCAAGATTTGACCCCTTCCTACAAAAAAGCCATTGGCGAGTGGAAGTCCTTCATTGAGTGAGTCTCTTTGTTTCTTGTGTTTGTTCCTTGACACTGCCTCACTCTATCTCATGTAAGACTTTCAAAGAAAGTCAAAGTTCTGTTTCACAAAAGGTTTATCACTGTCACATTTGTTGGTGAAATTGATAACTGCAGCTGCAAATTATATTTATTGTTATAATATGCTGTAACAATAGCAGATATAACATTCTGTTTTTTGATGGATGTTAAATCAAGTTATTGTATTGCAAATAAAAATAAAAAATATTAAAAATGAGAATGTTTTGGTGTCTTGATTTAAGACAAAGTCACTTATTTTTATAATGCTATTTGAAGAAATTGTGTCTTATTTTAACTACTTTTATACTTATTATTAGTCCTAGATTAAGGTGTCATTTCTTAAAGTTAACTCAGTCAAGAGACCAAAATTCTTATTTTAAGTAAATTAATCTTGAATAAATGGGTTTTCATTGCCTTTTTATAGAAGAATTTACTTATATTTAAGATTTTCTGTCTAGTTTTAAGGCCCATTTTAGTCTGTCAGAAGCAAGAATTTTGTGCTTATTTTAAGAATTCTTGTCAAGTAAAAAAAGCTTACCCCATTGGCAGATTTTTTTGCTAGATACAAGATAATTTGATTGAATTTAAGAATATTTTGCTTCTTTCTAGTAGGTCTGTTTTTGCAGTGCAGTACGTGCCTGGTCCCAGGTACGCCGGCAACGGTGAACGAAGGCTTGTGCCGATGGGCAGGCAGCCTCCCTCTCTTGGTTGGCAAATAGCGGGGGCTGATACCCATATGCGCACTGGAAGGGCGAAAGTCCGGTGGAAGAGCAGGTGAGGGTGTTGTGGGCGTATTCTACCCAGATGAGTTGTGCCGACCAGGAAGAAGGGTTGTGGTTGATCAAGCAGCGAAGAGTGGTTTCCAGGTCTTGGTTCATTCTCTCAGTCTGCCCATTGGACTGGGGGTGAAAGCCAGAAGACAGACTGACGGAGGCGCCAACGAGACTGCAAAACTCCTTCCAGAACATAGACGTGAACTGGGGACCCCGGTCAGAGACAATGTCAGTGGGCAGTCCATGGAGACGAAAAATGTTCTGGAGAACCAGTTCAGCTGTCTCTTTAGCAGATGGAAGCTTGGAGAGGGGAATGAAGTGGACCATCTTGCTAAAACGGTCGACAACTGTGAGGATGGCAGTGTGGCCTTTGGATGTAGGTAGGCCAGTTACAAAGTCCAGGGAGATGTGTTACCATGGGCGATGAGGAACAGGCAATGGGTGCAGGAAGCCAGCTGGAGGACGACGAGAGGTCTTGTTCTGGTTGCACACAGGACAGGCGTTGACATAGCCTCGGACATCCTCCTCCAGTGATGACCACCAGAAGCGCTGCTGCAGGAAGTCTCGGGTCCGCTGAATGCCAGGGTGGCAAGTCAGCCGGGAAGCATGCCCCCACTGGAGAACATCGGAGCGGAGGTGAGCCGGGACAAACAAAAGGTCAGGGGGACAGGAACTAGGACCAGGCTGGTCCTCAGTGGCAGCCCGCACCCTCTCCTCTATCTCCCAAGTGACAGAGGCAATGAGACAGGAGGCCGGAACGATGGTGGAGTGCTCAATCGTATTATCCGGACACTCAGGAAACTGCCGGGAAAGTGCATCTGGTTTAATGTTCCAAGACCCGGGTCGATAGGACAGTGTAAAGTTGAACCTGTCAAAGAACAGTGACCAGCGGGCCTGTCTGGAATTTAGTCTCTTGGCAGATCGAATATATTCCAGGTTGCGATGATCCGTCCACACAATGAATGGCACCTTGGCTCCCTCCAGCCAGTGGCGCCACTCCTCCAATGCCAGTTTCACCGCCAGAAGCTCTCTGTTACCAATATCATAGTTCCTCTCTGTGGGGGTTAGGCGGCGAGAGAAAAAGGCGCAGGGGTGAATCTTCTGGTCGCTGGGGGAGCGCTGAGACAGAACCGCCCCTACCCCCACGCCGGATGCGTCCACCTCCACAATGAACTGGCACTCCGGTTCGGGGATCTGGAGGATGGGAGCAGTGGAGAAGCGAGTCTTGAGGGTGTCGAAGGCGCCTTGTGCTTCGTCAGTCCAGCGGAAGGATCTCTTGGATGAGGTGAGGGCCGAGAGGGGAGAGGCAATGGAGCTGAAACCTCTGATGAAACGGCGGTAAAAATTGGCAAACCCCAGGAAACGCTGCAGTTGCTTGCGTGTCTCTGGGACGGGCCAGGAGGTCACCGCTGAGACCTTAGCTGGATCCATCTGCAAGCTGTCCTTGGCAATGATGTATCCCAGGAAGGAGACTGAGGGTTCATGAAATACACATTTCTCTGCCTTGACATATAGGGAACTGTCCAGGAGGCGGCGGAGGACAGCTCTGACATGAGTGACATGTTCCTCCTGGTTACGAGAAAAAATCAGGATATCATCCAGGTAAACGAAGACAAACTTGTTCAGCATATCCCGCAGCAGGTCATTGATCAAAGTCTGGAAAACGGCCGGGGCGTTGGTCAATCCAAAGGGCATCACCAGGTATTCATAATGTCCTGTTGGTGTGTTGAAGGCCGTCTTCCACTCATCTCCCTCCCGGATGCGAACCAGATGATAAGCATTCCTCAAGTCGAGCTTGGAGAACACTGTTGCCCCCTGGAGCAGTTCAAAGGCTGTGGAGAGGAGTGGGAGGGGGTAGTGGTTCTTAACTGTAATATTGTTAAGACCACGATAGTCTATACAGGGCCGAAGAGACTTGTCCTTCTTATCCACAAAGAAAAACCCTGCACCAGCTGGTGAAGAGGAAGGACGGATGATCCCCGCCGCTAAGGAGTCTTGTATGTACTCCTCCATGGCCTTTCTCTCCGGGGCAGAGAGAGAGTACAAGCGTCACTTGGGAGGTGAAGTGCCCGGGAGTAGGTCTATGGCACAGTCATAGGAGCGGTGAGGTGGCAGGGAGGTGGCCTTAGCCTTGTTGAACACCTCTTTCAGGTCATGATAAACTGCTGGAACTCCTGTGATATCAGAAGCTGGAGCAGGAACAGAAGAACCAGGTAACACCGAAGGTGTCCTGAGGCAGGTCCGCTGGCAGGTCTCTCCCCACTCCCTGATGGAACAAGTAGTCCAATCAATGTTGGGGTTGTGTCTGCGAAGCCAGGGATACCCCAGGATGACAGGCTGGTTTGGGGTAGACAGGAGCAGGAACTGGATGGTCTCACTGTGGCCCCCTGGCAGTAGCATGCGCACAGGGTTGGTTTGAGATGTAACCCTCCCCAGCACATGTCCATCCAGGGCGCTGGCAGAGATGGGCAATGATAGTCTCTCAGGGCGGAGTCCAAGCCGGAGAGCGAGAGCCTGGTCCATAATGCTCTCGTCGGCCCCTGAATCGACGAGGATGGCGATGGAGTGGGAGCCAGAAGGCAGCAGGAATTCACCGGTAAGGCGAGGTCTCTGAGGGGAGGCAGGACGAACGATGGAGCTCACCAGTATGCCTCCGTTCACTGGCGAGCCCTGGCTTTTACTGGACACTGGACACTGGCTGACAAAGTGTCCTGGCTGGCCGCAGTACATACAGAGATTCTGTTTCTGCCTTCGCTCCCTCTCTTCAGGTGAGAGGCGGGTGCGACCCAGCTGCATGGGCTCAGGATCTTCCACCCTTACAGGAGCGGTTGAGGCAAACGTAGAGAAGGCAGGAGTTACTGGAGACTTGGAGTGAGGGAAACTGTGTGGCCGGGCAGGACGTGACTGGAACTCTGAGCGTCTCTCCCTCCTGCGAGCCTGGATGCGCAGGTCGAGACGGGTGGCGAGCTCAATTAGCTCCTCCAGTGTAGCGGGCAGTTCATAAGCTACAAGTTCATCTTTAATGTACCCAGCCAGCCCCCGCATAAAGACATCACGGAGAGCGGCCGGGTTCCAGTCACACATAGGGGCCTTGGTGCGAAAGTCTATGGCATAGTCTGTGACAGAGCGGCTTCCCTGGACCAGATCCAACAACTCTCGTCCAGCTTCAGCCCCCAGAGGTCCGGTACCAAAGACCCTCCTGAGCTCATTGGCAAAGGACAGGAAAGAGTGGCAGGCTCTGGTCCCCCTCTGCCACTCTGCTGTGCCCCAAAGACGTGCCCGCCCAGTGAGGTGGTTAATGGTATAAGCCACCCTGGCCTCCTCGGAGGAAAAGGTGAGCGGCTGCAGGGAAAAGATGATGGAGCAGTTGCAGAGAAAGGCGTTACAGGTGACAGGATCGCCATCATAACGCTCCGGTGCTCCCACTTGAGGCTCACGGGGCGAAGGGAGAGGAGCACCAACTCCTGACGAGACAGGTGAAGGAGCAGCAGGACTTGCCGAAGCCAGTGGTGAAGAACTGGCCCCCAGCGAGGCAGGTGATTGCTCCAGAACTTGGGTGCGGGCGTGGATGTTCTCCAGTTCCTGTCGTACTTGTGCCAGGCCCTGCTGATTCTCTGCCCTGGCGGCCGTTGACGCAGCAACCAGCTGATTTAACATAACCTCCATCCGAGATATCCGGTCGTCAATCTGGGCTGGGTCCATTCTTGGCCAGATTGTACTGTAATGGGTGTGAAGCTGGACCCAAGTACAGCACAGACTGAGACCAGCGATGAACAGTTCAACAGTTTATTTTCCCAACAAACTGGAGGCAGACAAGGGCAGGCAGGCGGAGGTGTCAGAGGCAGAAGGCTGTTCAGGTTACCGGGGCTGGAACGATGAGGACGAGTCAGGGGCAGGCAGGGTCGAAACCAGTGAGGCAGTCCGGAAGAAAACGCTGGAAAGCTTTGCATGACACTAAAGACAATCTGGCAGAGACTGAGAGGAAAGAGTGGGTTTAAATCAGGTGAGTGAACACAGGTGAAGGTGGTTGCACTGATGAGGCAGACAGTCCGGAAAAGTACTGGCAGAGCTGGCAGTATGTGGAAACCCAGGACCGGATTGTGACAGTATTAATGCTGATGTAGAAGACAAATGTCCCTTCTGCAGTGAAAGAGAGACAGTGTTTCACTGCTTCTCAGAGTACATATGTCTGACGGATTTGTTTGTGCTGTTGCAAGATATTTTACTTTGATGTGGAGAGGTTTTTACAAAGCAGATTGTTATTTGTGGTTTTAGATACACTCGCCAAAAGAAGAACAAATTTCAGCTATTGAACTTTGCCTTAGGATAGGCAAAGATGGCAGTGACAGAGACGGATGGTGGAAGAAGGGTTAAGTGTTGATGTGGTCTCATTTTTGAGAGAAGTCCAAACTGCTGTTGGATTTCGGTTTTTACAGAGCTGCATATGACCTGAAAATGTTTGAGCTGGTTTGGGGTTGGGGAAGGCTCTGCTCTGTGACAGAGCGTCAATTAGTTTTTGAGATTTGATATTCTTACTTTTTGCTATACATGTAAATATAAAAGTATTTAGTAATTTCATATAGTATGTTTTTTTGCACAGTGTAAATAAATGTTGGTGTTAAAAATCAAAATCTCTCTCTCTCTCTCTCTCTGAGTTCATGCTGGGAGTGGAGGACTTAGAGTGGGTGTGCGTTTCAGCACAAGAGTGTTTTCTATCTTTTTAATTCCTTGTTTTCTTTTGTTTGTTGAATGTTAGTTTTGCGGTTTGTGTTTTTTGTGGTGGGTGGTTTCCTGGGCAGTGACGCACGATTTTCAACGGGGTCATGCCAACTCATAGGGCTGGAGAAGCTCACATGCCAACACAGAGTTTGCTCCGTGGAGGATTGCAGTTTAGCGATTGGAGAAATGGTCAGCTATGAAAGTGTGAAGTCCGCTTATAGAATGAACAATTGAGTCATCATCTTTCTGGATAGAGTTGAGAAAGTCAGCTAGGTTGTCGAGCAAGGTGTGGTCATTCAGGACACCTTTGTCCAGGTGGTGCAGCTAATTAATCGGCCAAAAAGATCATCCTGTAACAAGTTCCTCCGTTTTATTTTATTTTTTATTTATTTATTTAATCAGGACAGTGCTCATTAATGAACAATCTCACACTTCAGTAGAGATTGAAAATGAGCCAGAATATAGCATATTTGCTAATTTACATCTGTCGTCCTGAGGCAGGAAGACGAAACAACACAAAATCAAATTATACAATATCAGTCAAGACACACGTTCAGACAATGACATTACAACAATAAAATTAGTGGGTGCATGTCTGGGAACTTTTAAGAAACTGTTTAAGGTGCTTTTTAAATGTGCAGTAGGTGGAACATTCCCTGATGTTTGTTTGGAGGCTGTTCCAGAAGTGACCCCCTCTGGCGAACTGGCAACATGGGCAGCTAATGTCACCAATTAAACTGACCTTAAACATGTAGTTTCCTTTAGAAGGCAGGTCTTAATGGTTTTGAAAAATAACACTGAGGAGCTAAATTTGACATTTAGGTTTAGAGTGGATGACTTTGATTACACCGTTTCTGGTTCATCGGAAAGAATAAAGTGCTTTGGCTGTGGAATGGAGGGCCATATTGTCCGTTCCTGTCCACAAAAACAAATTACTAAGGCCAACAACAGTGACGCTGCATCAACAGGTTCAGAGCATGAACATCCACAGAGTTCACAGGGTACACAATAGGCTGGGCATCTGGGGCAGCTGCTTCTGTTAATGCTATTTCGGGTCCTCATGGTTCAGCTAGTTCAGGTGCTGATGTTCTATTTCATCCCTACTGACCGCCAGAGGGCGGTGCTGAAAGCACTGAATGTTCCCTTCGCACATGCGCTGTTCAAGCAATAATATCAACACACCTGTGACATATCGGATGATCAATCAGAGGCTATATAGCATGACATCAACCGAGGCTCTGTTCTTCTTTTCTTCTCGCGTGTGGTTCGCTTTGTATGGCATCGTCCTTTGGATTTTTGGATATTTTTACCTTCGTTGGACGCCCGACTGCCTGTTGGCCGGAGTTGCGGTGTGTCGCCCTCCTAGGGCTGCGACGGATCCTCGTTACAGGTGCTGTTGGAACTTTGCTAACGGTGTTAGCCTTTTTTTTAAGTTCTTTCGTCCTGTGTTGTGGACATCAGCCCCTTTGTTACGGAAGCATTTTCGCCACCTCTCCCGATTTTAGTAAGCCTCCTGTTCGGAGTTCTGCACGGCTA
>CAJRST010000001.1:4455915-4479091 GCA_907169785.1 Menidia menidia
GAGTTCTGCACGGCTAACGGAGTTAGCGGTTGGGCTACGTGTTGCCCAACTATTCGCCCTCTCTCCCAGTTGTGATTGGTGACGGTAGCGTTCTCCGCCCCCTCTCCCGATCGTAGGCAGCTCTGTCTGCCAGTGGTGGGGCTCCTTCTGCTTGGCCATGGATGGCTCCCACTGTTGTGCGGGTTGCGGGGCCGCGCTTCAGGCGGATGATGGCCACGACCTGTGCCCTGCCTGCCTCGGGCATGATCACCTGGCTGAGGCCCTGTCAGACAATCCCTGCATGAACTGCAGCTGCATGCCCCATGCTGTAAAAGTGGCTCGACTGGTCCAGTTACGCCCCGTGTGTGGGACTGACCTTCCACCTTCTGGGCAGGTGGCCACTCCCAGGCGCTCTAAACGCAGGACTGAGACCGCATCCTCTGTGGCTCCTCCTAAGAAGAGGCGAGCGAGATCTGACCAGAGTCTTTCCACGAGGGTTGAACGACTGTCTGCAGAGTTGGCGGAGATGAAATCCCTTTTTCAGGCACCTCAGGCGGGTGCTCCGATGACTGGATTCTCTTCCCCACCTATGCCAGAATTAGCTGTGGAGGAGGATGTGCTGTCTTTGGCTGCCTCTGCCTCTCATTTTGGGAATGAGGAGGAGGAGGAGGCACGGTCGCCTCGCACTTCGGAGACTCTCAGAGTGCGGCTAGTGGTTCGGGTGACGGTTCCATGCAGGACATTATGCGCATGGCCTTGAGACAGCTGCAGCTGGATGTCCCTCAAGTGGTGGAATCCGCTCCTGGCAGTGCTTTTTTCAGGCGCGGACGAGCTCCTTCTCCCTTTTCTGTCCCTCCATCAGGAGAGTACCTCAGGGAGTTGCATGCTTGTTGGCGGGACCCTAGAGCCTTCTCACGTCTCTCGGCAGATGGTCGGGTGTTGGCAGCTATGCATGATTCTGTCCAGTCGGGCTTGGATCGCATGCCTGCGGTCGAACCTGCTGTTGCCTCGCTCATTGTGTCCCCTGATGAAGCCCTGCGTGAGGATGTTCGGTGCCCGCGGGCTCAATGTCGCATTACAGATGGTTTCCTCTGTAAAGCTTATAATGCTGGAGCTCGTGCCGGCCGCCTTGGCAATTCCTTGGCACACCTCATGTTTGCCCTTCAGGATACCGGTGGGGCTGATGCTGCTGTTGGCTTTAGCGATGCAGCACTTCAGGCCTTTGCTTTGATGACCAGAGAGCTTGGGCGTCTGATGTCTTTTCTGGTCCAGGCTCGCCGACAGGTCTGGCTGGCTCAGTCTACATTGACTGAGACATGCCGCAGGACCCTCCGCAGTGTCCCTGTGGTGCCAGGGGAGTTATTCGGGTCTGCTGCTTTGGAAGCGCTGCAGCGAACTGTTCAGGCGCGGCAGACTAGACAACAGCTCTCAGGCCTCAGCAGAGGTATGCCCCCTCCTCCTCATGATCCGAGGCGCCCATCGGTCAGCCCCGGCATTCGGCCGCCTCGGGGTTGTGATCGGCCTGGTGGGTTTCACCCTCGTGTGGTACAGCAGGGACCCAGCAGGGACTTTCGTGTGCCAGGCCGTCACCCAACCAGGCCCACCCGGGCCGCAGACTCTGGCCGCCGCCCCCCCAGGATCCCTACGGGTCGTGGGGAGAGAAGGTGATGCTGCCAGGCCAGCCGTCGGACGTTTTTCCCATCAGCAGCTCGGTTACTGGGCTACTCTCGCTGTGGATCCGTGGGTGGTTGCCACTCTGACCCATGGTTACCGGCTACAGTTCCACACATCTCACACCGGGTCAGGGTGACTGTCATCACCGACCCGGTGAGAGCTCAAGCCCTGGACCAGGAGCTTTCCGCCCTCCTGGCCAAGGGTGCTATCGAGGCAGTAGATCCTCTGCGGTATCCAGGAGGCTACTATTCGACTTATTTCCTCGTGCCAAAAAAGACAGGTGGATTTCGTCCCATTTTGGATCTCAGGGGACTCAATCAGTATTTAAAGGTCCTGCCTTTTCACATGCTCACGACTGCAGAGGTTCTTCGGGCTGTGACAAGGGGAGAATGGTTACCTCGATCGACCTTATGGATGCGTACTTTCACGTACCTGTTGCAGCGGAACATTGCCGCTTTCTCAGGTTTGCCTATCGGGGTCGCCACTGGCAGTTCTGTGTGCTCCCGTTCGGCCTCTCCCTTTCCCCGAGGGTGTTCACTCGGTGCGTGAGGGCGGCCCTCTCTCCTCTGCAGGCCCGCGGCATGAAGGTTCTTCCGTACCTCGACGATTGGCTTCTCTGCGCCCCGTCTCGAGAGGATGCGTCTCGCGATACGAGCCGCCTGCTCGCTCATGTGTCTCGGTTGGGCCTCAAGGTGAACTTGGAGAAGAGCTGTCTGATTCCGTCGCAGACGACCAGTTTTCTTGGGGTGCTCTTGGATTATCCCTCCATGACAGCCTACCCATCTGTCCCGAGGGTGGACGACATCCTCCAGCTGATGAGTCAATTCAGGCTGGGCAGGCAGCTTACTTACATTGCCTTCCTGCGGCTGCTGGGCAAACTAACATTGGTTACTCGGGTGGTGCCCTTAGGTCTGTTGTCACTGCGCCCTTTGCAGAGGTGGATCAACAGCTGGCACCTGGATGCCAAGCTACACCGGAATCGAAAACTTGTGGTAACATGGCCTTGTCTTCATGCCCTGACCCCATGGAGAGACAGGGCCTATTTGTCCAGGGGTGTGTCCATGGGGGTAGTAGTGTGTCGCAGAGAAATGATCACGACGGATGCCAGCTCCACGGGATGGGGCGCCGTATGACAACACAGGGCGGTTCAGGGCCTCTGGGGTCCACTGGATCGCTCCAAGCATATAAATGTGCTGGAGCTGCAGGCTGTGCATTTGGCCCTCAGGCACTTTTTGCCCCACTTGGAGGGAAGACATGTCCTGATTCGGTCGGACAACACCTCTGTTGTCTACCACATCAACCACCAGGGTGGCACCAGGTCAGCTCGGCTTCTGCAGGAGTCCCGGGACCTCCTGAACTGGGCGTCTGTTCACCTATGCACCCTGCGGGCGGTGTACTTGCCAGGTCTGTGCAACGGGGTGGCAGACTCCCTTTCCCGGCGAGCACCGGCTCTGGGAGAGTGGTCCCTCCACAGCGACGTGGTCAGCCTGATCTGGGACCTTTTCGGTCAGGCGGAGGTAGACCTGTTCGCCACAGAGGAGTCGACTCACTGTCCTCTATGGTTTTCCCTTACAGGGGCCGCGGGTGCACTGGGCCAGGACGCCTTGGCCCATCCTTGGCCCAGGGTCCTTCTATATGCCTTTCCACCCCTTTCCCTGATTTGGCCAACTCTTCAGAGAGTTTTCGAGGAGGGCCACAGGATGTTGCTGGTAGCTCCGTATTGGCCAGCACGGCCATGGTTTCCACTTCTATGGAATCTGTGTCACGGGGTCCCATGGTGTCTTCCAACCCGGAGGGACTTACTATCTCAGTTGGGGGGCCAGATATGGCATCCAGATCCTCATCGCCTCCGACTGTGGGTGTGGCCACTGGGAGGCTCGAACAGCAGCTGACTGGATATTCAGGTTCCATCAGGCACACTATTTAGAGTGCCAGAGCACTCTCCACTCGTCAGCAATATGAAAACAGATGGCGTCTGTTTTCCCAGTGGTGTTTTGCCCGTTATGATGATCCGGTCACCTGTGCGGTGCCCACGATTTTGGAGTTTCTTCAGTCTCTTTTTGATAAAGGCCGCTCTCCTTCGATGCTTAAGGTATATGTAGCGGCTATCTCATCTAGTCATGTTGACATTGATGGCTGTACAGTCGGGAGCCATAATCTGGTTTCTCTTTTTCTGCGTGGTGCTCGTAGACTGCGCCTGCCAATGGTTCCACGAGCACCAGTCTGGGACCTGTCTTTGGTCCTCAGTTCTCTGTGCCGCCCTCCATTTGAGCCTTTGGTTCAGGCGGACCTCAAGTGGTTGTCATGTAAAACCGCCTTTTTGTTGGCTATTGTCTCAGCTAAGAGGGTCAGTGAGCTACATGCCCTTTCTGTCAGCCCATCTTGTCTCAGATGGAGTTCAGATGGCTCTGGTGTTACCTTGTGGCCAAACCCGGCGTTTGTTCCTAAAGTGTTTTCTCATTTTCACTGTAACCGACCATTGAGATTGGCGCGTTTTCAGCCTACATCAGGACACGTCTGTGATAGTTCTGAGTTACTGTGCCCTGTGCGGGCTCTGGAGGCCTATATTGCAGCCACTGCTGGTATACGACGCTCAGACCAGCTGTTCTTGTGTTATGGGGGCTCCAGGTTGGGCTGTCCCCTGTCCAAACAGCGTCTCTCCCATTGGATTGTGGATGTAATCTGCCATGCCTACGCTGCAGGGCACCGACCCATGCCAGTCGGCGTGAGGGCACACTCTACCAGGAGCGTTTCCACTTCCTGGGCAGCCTTAAGAGGGGTTCCCCTGGAAGCTATATGTGCTGCTGCATCATGGGCTTCTCCAAGCACATTCACCAGATTTTACAATGTGAATGTGGCCTCCTCTCATCCTCTGGGAGATGTTTTATTACAAGGGTCTTCTGGGCCTTCTCCGTGAGGTATGTGCTCGGGATTCCTTGTGACATCGCTGGTACTAGTCATTAAGTGCTTTCAGCACCGCCCTCTGGCGGTCATCTGGGATTCATAGAACCGTAGTTACACACGTAACTCTCGTTTTAGTTTCTGATGGCCCCTGGAGTTCCTGGTCTGGATAGCAGGGATTTTGGTGCTGTTGGTTCTGATGCTGATATCTCTGGTTCAGTAGTAGGAGTCAGTGAGAAGGCCCACACTGACAGTATGACCACACAGACTAAAGCAGGGGACGTAGGATGTTCTTTGGAGGAGGATGGTGAAATCCTGGTTGATAAAGATTTTCTAATGATAATAAAAAGAGCAAACGAAATGAAAAGCGTCAATGCGGATTGACGCTCTTCATTTAAAGTGAAGAAGGTTTTTCCACATAGTGAGTGTCAGCAGTCACGTGACAGTGAAGCAAATTGGAAGAGTGATGTGTAGTCTCTGGCCCTGTCAATATCGGAACTCACGGCAGGACTCAGATGCGGAGATTGTATGCAAAAAACTTGTATAGAACTTAGGACGCACTCGCAGGGAGTGGACGGACAAGGCAAAAAGTACAAATTAATAATCACTCAATACAAGGCAAAACAAAACTGTGGACAAAGTACCAAAATAATACTCGCTCGAAGACTAGACTGAAAAACTAAAAAGTATAAAAGAATAATCACTCATACGAGGAAATACATACAAGGAAGTGCAAGTGACCTGAAACAAGGGGCTGTACCTTTCAAAATAAAACAGGAAATGACAAGAAAACCATGGATACAGGACAAAAACCCCAGCTAGACCTCACCGCCGTGACACACCCCCCCCCCCCCCCCCCCCTCAGGATGATGTTCGATGAAACCCAGAGTCTTTCTTCCGGGCCATGCGCCTCCAAGTCCACCCCAGCCCCTGTTTTGTATGGCTAACAGTTTCTTAACCTTGTAGACGGGACCGCCGTCTGCAATTTCCTGGGGTGGGGGTGGAGGCGCCGCAGGGACCAGGGAACTGTCCTTGAGATGGCTGACGTGGAAAATGGGGTGGATCCGCAGGGACAGGGGAAGGCGAAGACACACCGCAGCAGGATTGATGACCTTAGACATGAAGAAGGGACCCACGAAACGTGGTTCCAGCTTCTTGGACTTAACCTTTAGGTTAAGGTCCTTGGTGGAGAGCCACACTTGCTGGCCGGTGCGATACTCTGGCGCAGGTCCCCTTCTCCGATCTGTGGCATTCTTTACTCAGGCCTTCTGCCGGGTGAGAACCTGTCTGGCGAATGCCCAGATGCGACGGCAATGTCAGAAAAAAGCGTGGGCGTTGTCTGGAAAAAGAGGGAGATCGTAACCAAAAACACACTTGAAGGGGGTGAATCCTATGGCGGAGGTGGGGAGAGTATTGTGTGCATATTCAACCCAGACCAGGATCGGGCTGTTACGTTGAGAAGCCGGAAGCCCCGTCAAGAAGTCGATTGAGATGTCTGACCATGGCCAGGATGTATGACCATCCCGGCCATGAGGTGGAGGAGCTCAGAGACTCATTTGAAGCCACAGGAGACCAACGTCACACTCAGAGACTTGAAGCTAAGCAGTGTGTTTTAGCTAACCTGCTGAGTGTCTCAGCTCAGTGGGCTCTCATTAGGTCCCGTTTACAACATCTAGCCCACATGGATGTTCCATCTCACTTTTTCTTTGGTCTAGAGTGTAAGAATGGACAAAAAAGGTTCATTCACAGTTATAAAGGGCAACACTGGGCAGGTGTTGACTGATCATACAGCAATTTATAAACATGCTGTCACAAAAATAACATAAGGAATGTGTGGAGTGGCATGCAAACCATCACCAGGTTCCAGAAGACTTGTGGCATGGGTTGGAAGTCCGAGTGGAGCGGAACTGAACCTATTTTTCAAAAGGTTTGATACTGCGGCCCATCCACCACAAGTCTGCTGCTGGCTACCCAACAACGACCAATCTACCTTCCCCCACTCCTCTGCCTGACAGACCCCCTGTCTTATCCTAAACACCTCAATACACACCCACCTACTTAACCACTCCCCCCGCTCTACGTCATGTCCTCCACAACCTGATGACCTCGCCCCTCCCCAACTGTCACTTCTTCAGTACCCCTCACACCTGACCTTGTTAGAAGACAGCTGATCAGACTCCACACCGGCAAAGTTGCAGGCTCCAATGGTGTATTTCCCAGGGTGCTTAAAGCTTGTGCCACCCAGCTGTGTGGAGTACTTAGCCTGGTCTTCAGCCTGAGCCTGCACCTCCAGAGAGTCCCTGTGCTGTGGAAGACGTCCTGCCTCATTCCTGTGCCAAAGACGCCATGTCCTAATGGCCTTCAGGACTACAGGCCAGTGGCACTGACGTCCCATATCATAAAGACCTTTGAGAGGCTAGTCCTGGAAAAGCTAAGGCCTATGGTCAGGTCCTTCATGGATCCACTACAGTTCGCCTACCAGCGCCGCCTGGGAGTTGAGGACAGCATCATCTATCTGCTGAACAGAGTCTGCACTCATTTGGACAAGCCGGCGAACACTGTGAGAGTCATGTTCTTTGATTTCTCCAGTGCTTTCAACACCATCCGTCCAGCTCTACTGGGTGAGAAGATGACGGCGATGCACCATCTGGACAATCTGTCCTGGATTGTTGATTACCTGATGGGCAGACCACAGTATGTGCGCCTACAGAACTGTGTGTCTGACAGGGTGATCAGCAGAACCGGGGCCCCTCAGGGGACTGTCCTCTTCACCCTCTTCATCCCAGACTTCAGCTATTGCACTGAGTACTGCCACCTTCAGAAGTTTTCTAAAGACTCAGCAATAGTTGGCTGCATTGAAAGCGGTGATGAGAGTGAATATAGGATTGGGGTGGGCAAAGCTGGAATCACATCTATTTATCAAGAAAAAGCCTTTGATTTTGTTGAGCATGACTACTTATGGCTCACTTTGAGTGATTTTTGGCTTTGGTCCTACGTCTATTGATAAAGTTAAGGTTTTATACTGTGACATTCAGAATGTGATGAAAATTAATGGTGGTTTGAGCACACACTCTCAGGTCCAAAGAGGAATTAGACAAGGGTGTGCCCTCTTTGGCATGTTATATTCTTTAGCTTTTAAGCCCTTGTTGCATAAACTTAGACGTGGCCTTTAGGCAGTGGTCACCAAACTACGGCCCGTCAGCACATTTGGCCCGGCCCTCTGAACAATACCAGAGACGCTATCGGATTTTTTTCCTATTTGGCCACCAGAAAAAAAATCCTGGGCCCGGCCCTTGTAACAGTCAGTCTAGATGTGTTACTGCAATACCAAATATTGCCACAAGGTGGTGTTACCTCTTTTTTGAGGCACAAGGTATAGGCATCTTGTCCGCCAGTCTTCTTCCTTACATCCGGACTTAGACACATTCTAAGACTCTCAGTAACAAGGAGGTGACGGTTGAGCTGCCTACAATTTACTGCTCATGTTTGTTTGGTGAATGTAGCGCCGTGGAGACCTGGCATTATAAGGTCTATGTTTAATATTTGCCTATCGTGGATTAAAGTGCCTTGTGGAAATCCCAACTTCATCGTCTGTTAACTCTCCGAGCTGACGGCTAACCCTGCTAGCCTCTCCGCCGACACCCCCTTTTCACGTTACACCCTGTCAAAGAGAGAACGGAATAATGGCAAAAAGGTTAGGTAAGAGAAACATTTATTCAGAATGCAGGGTATTTAACCTGCAGTGGACAAACGATTATTTTTTTGTTCAATGCAAAGAAAAGGCTGTTTGTTTCATCTGTCAAGAGACGGTGGCGGTATTTAAAGAATACAATCTTCGCCGACACTATGAATGACGTCACAAAGACAAGTACGATAGCTTGCAAGGCCAAATACGAGTAGACAAACTCTCAAAGCTAAAAAGTGGACTACTATCTCAGCAGAATACATTTGTACGCCAAGCTCAGCTGAACCAGGCATCCGTTCGGGTCAGCTTTCGGGTTGCTAAACTGATAGCAAGCAGCGGTAAGCCTTTCACTGACGGAGAGTTTGTTAAGAAATGTATGGATGCTGTCGTGGAGGAGGTGTGTCCCGAGAAGAAAATTGCATTTAATGCCATAAGTCTGTCGGCGAGTACAATCACCAGACGCGTTGAAGAAATCGGGAGTAATGTATATGCCCAGCTGCAGCAGAAGACGAAAGAATTTGACTTTTTTTCATTAGCACTGGATGAGAGCACGGACGTGTAAGACACAGCGCAACTGCTCATTTTTATTCGTGGAGTTAGCGCAAACTTTGAGATATGCGAGGAGCTGGCAGCCCTACAAAGTCTATCTGCGAGAAAACCTTTTCTCGCATGAAACTGCTGAAAACTCAGATGAGATCAAGATTGACAGATGAACATTTGCATCACTGCTTGAGACTGGCTGTAACTAGAATGGAACCTGATATTCAACTTCTCACCAGCCAGATGCAGGCGCACAGTTCACATACATAGGTAAGCTCACTTTTCTGACTTGAATGAGTCATTCTGAGCATAAACAAATATAATCATAATAAAATCTACTGGGATAAAATCCATCTTTACAACCATACTGGTAGTGAAATGTATTGTGCTGTGTAGGTGCTGTATCACTTACACTATATTGCCAAAAGTATTTGCTCACCCATCCAAATTATCGGAATCAGGTGTTCCAATCACTTCCATGGCCACAGGTGTATAAATTCAAGCACCTAGGCATGCAGACTGTTTTTACAAACATTTGTGAAAGAATGGGTCGCTCTCAGGAGCTCAGTGAATTCCAGCGTGGAACTGTGATAGGATGCCACCTGTGCAACAAATCCAGTCGTGAAATTTCCTCGCTCCTAAATATTCCACAGTCAACTGTCAGCTGTATTATAAGAAAATGGAAGTGTTTGGGAACGACAGCAACTCAGCCACGAAGTGGTAGGCCACGTAAACTGACGGAGCGGGGTCAGCGGATGCTGACGCGCATAGTGCGAAGAGGTCGCCAACTTTCTGCAGAGTCAATCACTACAGACCTCCAAACTTCATGTGGCCTTCAGATTAGTTCAAGAACAGTGCGCAGAGAGCTTCATGGAATGGGTTTCCATGGTCGAGCAGCTGCATCCAAGCCATACATCACCAAGTGCAATGCAAAGCGTCGGATGCGGTGGTGTAAAGCACGCCGCCACTGGACTCTAGAGCAGTGGAGACGCGTTCTCTGGAGTGACGAATCGCGCTTCTCCATCTGGCAATCTGATGGACGGGTCTGGGTTTGGCGGTTGCCAGGAGAACGGTACTTGTCTGCATTGTGCCAAGTGTAAAGTTTGGTGGAGGGGGGATTATGGTGTGGGGTTGTTTTTCAGGAGCTGGGCTTGGCCCCTTAGTTCCAGTGAAAGGAACTCTGAATGCTTCAGCATACCAAGACATTTTGGACAATTCCATGCTCCCAACTTTGTGGGAACAGTTTGGAGCTGGCCCCTTCCTCTTCCAACATGACTGTGCACCAGTGCACAAAGCAAGGTCCATAAAGACATGGATGACAGAGTCTGGTGTGGATGAACTTGACTGGCCTGCACAGAGTCCTGACCTCAACCCGATAGAACACCTTTGGGATGAATTAGAGCGGAGACTGAGAGCCAGGCCTCTCGTCCAACATCAGTGTGCGACCTCACAAATGCGCTTCTGGAAGAATGGTCAAAAATTCCCATAAACACACTCCTAAACCTTGTGGACAGCCTTCCCAGAAGAGTTGAAGCTGTTATAGTGCAATGCAATATAGTGTAGTTCAGTTTCTCAACCTGCTTCCTTTGTGGTTTTCACAGGTAAGTTGATGAGAGAGAGCTGCAAACAGCGGTGTCTACAAGCCTACTGGAACCTACAAAAGGATTATAAGGAAGGAACACAAGAACTTTAAGAGACTGCTCATATGTGTCAGAGAGATTCTGCTCTGACAACTGAGCTGAACTTTTATCTGTTAAGATTGTGCATGGCACAACAGAAAGTTATGTTCCATGGCTTTTTTTTCTATGAAGAACCTAGAGAGAGTTATTTAGTTATTATTTATTTCATAAATAGTGTTATTTATTTCCTGTTTTTTCTGTGAAGAACTCAGAGAGGGTTATTTAGTTATTATTTATTTCATTAATAGTGTTATTTGTTTCCTGACTTTGTTTCTGTAAAGAACCTGGAAAGGGTTATTTGGTTATGTGTGGCTTTCTGGAAAACAATACATTTTTTAATCTCCCCTACGATCGTCACACTTTTTCTGTTACAAACTGACACCGGCCCCCCATCAGAGAAGGGAAAAGTTATGTGGCCCTCACAGGAAAAAGTTTGGGGACCCCTGCCTTTAGGGGTTGCTCATTCGAGGTTGTAATACACCTTTAAAGCTGTCTATGCAGATGACCTTGTCATCTTAGTGAATACTCAGAAGGATATTGACATGTTGGTGAGAGATACAACTTAGTTAACAGGGACAAAAGTGAAGCTTTGTGTGTTGGTGGTGACTTGGAGAAACAACTAAGATTGCCTGGGGGGTAGATTTGGAAGAAGGGAAGGTTTAAATATATCTGAGTTTTTCCTGGGGGATCAATCTTTTGGTTTGAAAAACTGGGAAAATGTTTTAACTAAGGTGAAAGGTCGTTTAACAAGGTGCAACTGGATTTTGACAAAGATGTTTTACAGAGCCAGAGTGCTAATTGCTCATAATTTGGTTTTGTCCACTTTATGGCATCACTTGTCATGTTTTGACACCCCACCTGACCTGCTGTCGAAGATCCAGACTATTCTTGTTGAATCTTTCTGGGAGAAATTGCACTGGATGCCGCAGAGTGGGCTGTATTTGCCGTAGGTCTGGTCACTTGTTTTAATACACCCAATTCTGTAACACCCTAACTACAGGGGTTGGACAATGAAACTGAAACACCTGGTTTTAGACCACAATAATATATAAGTATGGTGTAGGGCCTCCTTTTGCGGCCAATACAGCATCAGTTCATCTTGTGAATGACATATACAAGTCCTGCACAGTGGTCAGAGGGATTTTAAGCCATTCTTCTTGCAGGATAGTGGCCAGGTCACGATGTGATGCTGGTGGAAGAAAATGTTTCCTGACTCGCTACTCCAAAACACCCCAAAGTGGCTCAATAATATTGAGATCTGGTGACTGTGCAGGCCATGGGAGATGTTCAACTTCACTTTCATGTTAATAAAACCAATCTTTCACCAGTCTTGCTTTGTGTATTGGCGCATTGTCATCCTGATACACGGCACCTCCTTCAGGATACAGTGTTTGAACCATGGGATGCACATGCTCCTCCAAAATGGTTCAGTAGTCCTTGGCAGTGACGCGCCCATCTAGCACAAGTATGGCGCCAAGGGAATGCCATGATATGGCAGCCCAAACCATCACTGATCCACCCCCATGCTTTACTCTGGGCATGCAACAGTCTGGGTGGTAGGCTTCTTTGGGGCTTCTCCACACCTCAACTCTCCCGGATGTGGGGAAAACAGTAAAGGTGGACTCATCAGAGAAAAATACATGTTTCACATTGTCCACATCCCAAGATTTGCGATCCTTGCACCACTGAAACCGTTCATTGGCATTGGCACGAGTGACCAAAGGTTTGGCTATAGCAGCCCGGCCGTGTATATTGACCCTGTGGAGCTCCCGACTGAGAGTTTTTTTGGACCTTCAGAGTCTGCTCTTATTGGTTCAATGTGAAATGAATAAAGATTGGCCACCAGGCTGGTCCAATTTAGCCATGAAACCTCCCACACTAAAATGAGAAGTGTTTCAGTTTCATTGTCCAACCCCTGTAGAACATCCCATAGTAATCTATTCCAGACCCCCGTTCACAAAACTACTTGAGATCTGTGTTGGTGTAGGAATTCTTGAACAGTCTACACTGTCCAATACAGAGACACAAACACAGTAAAAATATCAACCTAGTAAGAAACCACCCCATTTCCATGAAAAATAACAAAGTTTATCTCTAAAGGAATAGTAATATCAGTATTCTCTGTCCTTGTATATTTACAATATATATATAATATATTATATATATTTTAACTTTGGACAGCTTTCTTATGAACTATTCAGCAATGGGCTTCTCTGACATTCCTAAAATGATATATGACTATTTACACTAGAAAGGACATTTATGTACTTTTCCCTCATGTGTTTCGTACTTTAAATGTGACCATGTCAATAAATGCAGAACAGTATTCCCATTTATCCTTAAACAACATTATATTTTACCCATCACAAAGAAATCTTGGTTTTTGTTTTGGTATGGCCAATGTGCAGAATTTTCATATAGAAAAGGTATTCTGCTTACCTGCAATTGTCTGAAAAGAGTCTCCTCTGATGGACTTTGGTGGGCTTCAATCGGACACAGTCTCAGAGTTTACCAATCCGGGTCACAGCACCATTTGTCAACCCAATTCTTTAGTTGGAAACCTGAGAATATACCATAGAAAACCAAAAGTACAAAAATAAAATCTATTGGACATAGTTAGGTTTATAAGCTGGGCTGTTCACAGACATAAACCTCCCTCTGGGTCTCAGTCGGCAAAGAGCCCTGAACTTCGTGTGTGTTGGGTCTTTGTCTCCTGGGCTGGGCACACCCCTCAAAGGAGGACTGGACACGACCATGTCCTATTGGCTAGTTACCTCTAAGACTAACCAGCCAGGTCATAATTCACATTGATGACATTGGAATGTGGTACTAAATGGTGTGTTTTTGTGTTGACTTAAAGACATGGATCTAGTCCAACAGAAATAGAAAAAGAGAGAATAGAGAATCTGTGGACACAGCAAGAGAATTTAACACAAAAATAAACAATCACTAATTTACATAAATCATGTGATAACATACACAGCTAAAGTGAGTAATTATAGCCAAATTCTAAGAGTGGTGTTAGTGCATTAGTGGTTGGGGCTGATGGTGGTGGTGATAGTGGCCCCGTAGCTGGTACTGAGGGTACTGTAGGTGAGGAGGAGGCTGTGTACAGGACAGGGCAGAGGGTTGCTGACCTGGGGAGCCAGAGCAGTATGCAGAGTGTGCTGCTGGGTAGGATGTGGAGCTGCTGCAGGTCAGCCCTGACAGTGAGCCAGATGATTCGGTGAAGTCTGCTCGTGGCCATGGCGATATGGATGGTTAATCTGACTGACAGCTTTTCTGTAGCAGACAGCTACTCTCAGAGTGTTGACCTGTACTCCCTGGAGGAGATTAACGACTACCTGGATGACACGTTTGGGAAGAAAGTGAATGTTAGGGATTATTTTCCTGATGTAGATAAATTTATTCAGTCAGCCACCACGCTGCAGAGAGTAGTTTGGCTCGATTTGCTAGACGGCAAGAAACGTTATCGGCTGAAAAAGCACGTTACTGGTCTGAAGAAAACTCTCAAAATGACGAAGAATAAAATGTCAAAGAAAGTTAAACTTTCTAATTAAAGTACCATGATCATACAACAGCGGGTGTTCAATCTCTGTTGGTTTTCCCTGCTGGTCTATCTCACTTATCTTTACATGAAGGGTCTAAGACTGGCCTTGTTAAACATAAATGGGGGTAGAGATGGAAAAAAGAGAGCTATAATAACAGACATAATCACACAGAAAAGGTTGTGTGGAGGGGGCGTGGCGCTCAGCTGCAGGGGGGAGGTGTGGAGAAGGCTCAGGGGAGCAGTGCCAGGGGAGATGATCAAGCACACCTGGAACCAGTTGTCTAATCACTCTCCCCTCTGTAAAAAGAGTAGCGTGCTGGACCTGAGGGAGGAGAGCTGGAGCAGGACACAAGCCACCCGCTCGCTCGCAGAAACTTGTGCAACTCTCGGTTGTTGAATTTGTGCGCGAATACTGTATCTGTGCGCGAATACTGTATCTGCGCGCGGGAAGGTTAATTTTTGCGAGTGTGAACATTTGACATAAAAATGACGCCATACGCGGCGACCCGCTGGTTGCAGCCCGGTGAGGCTGCTGGCGAACAGTGGCTGGTGGAGGCAGTCGTTTCTGAGCAGTTCGTGGCGGGGCTCCCGGCTGCAACATCGGACTGGGTGCGGTGCCACCGCCCGGCGGATATGGCGGCGGCGGCCACTCTGGCTGAGGATCACCTGGCGGTCGTTTCTCCACATCAGATGCCAGGTTGCGAGCCTGAGTGGTCAGCCCCGCCAACGCCGGCACCCAGACGGAGGTCGGGCCCTCACCCAGTCCGCGGGGCCCCACGACTGCTCGTCCTCTTCCTGCAGGTCAGTCCTGGCCGCTACGGGCGCTGCTCCCGACCTACAGAGGGTTCCTCAGGCAGCAGGGCAGGCGTGCTGGAGGTGTGGACGGCCTGGCCACTTTACGGATTGTCAGACATCAAGTCGATTCGGACCAGTGTTTACCACCCACAAACTGATGGACTCGTGGAGCGCCTGAATAAGACTTTGAAACAATTCTCACCGGGAGATAAAGTCCTTGTGTTGCTCCCATCGTCCAGCTATAAATTACTCGCCAAGTGGCAAGGGCCCTCTTGTGGTCACACGACGAGTTGGTGACGTTGATTATGAGCTTGAGCAATCTGACAGCGGAGGGGCTACAAAGATTTATCACCTCAACCTCCCTAAAGCTTGGAGAGAGGCGGAGTCTGTTTCACTGGTGACTGCAATTGCGGAGAGAGATGAGTTGGGGCCTGAGGTACCAAAGTCAGCCAATCCTGCCTCGCTCTACAGTGAGAACCATCTCTCGCCATCCCAGAAAACGGACATAGCCAGGTTGCAACAGCGATATGCTGGCGTGTTCTCCCCCCTGCCAGGACGCACAGGCCTTATTTAAGATAAGGTTGAGACTCACCCGGGCGTTGACGGCCCTATCGGTTGCCTGAGCACAAGAGAAAAGTGGTCCAGGCTGAATTGGAAGCAATGTTGGAGTTGGGGGTAATAGAAAAGTCCAACAGTGCCTGGTGCAGCCCCATCGTTCTTGTGGGTAAGAAGGATGGGTCTATCCGGTTCTGTGTGGACTATCGCAAGGTGAACGACTTGTCACGGTTTGACGCCTACCCTATGGCCCGGGTTGACAAACTCCTGGATCGCCTGGGCACAGCTCGTTTTTTCACGACGCTGGATTTAACCAAGGGCTACTGGCAGATTCCCCTATCGCCAGAGTCCAAGGAAAAAACGGCCTTCTCCACTCCGTACGGGTTGTACCAATTCGTCACGCTTCCGTTCGGATTGTTCGGGGCCCCAGCCACGTTTCAGCACCTCATGGACCGGGTGCTGCGGCCGCATGCTGCATATGCTGCCGCCTACCTGGATGATGTAATCATCCACAGCAACACCTGGGCGGAGCATATGCGGCAGGTGGCTGCGGCGCTCGAGTCCCTGAGGCAGGCGGGGCTCACGGCCAACCCGACGAAGTGTGCGGTTGGACGGAGGGAGGTACGGTATCTGGGGTACCACTTGGGTGGCGAGCAGGTGCGTCCAGAGGTGGACAAGATGGTGGCGATTGCGGCCTGCCCAAGACCCAAGACGAAAAAGAGGTGCGGCGGTTTTTGGGGCTGGCCGGCTGTTACTGGCTGTTTATTCCCAACTTCGCTGAGCTGACCAGCCCCTTGACCGACCTCACCCGAAAGGGTACCTCAGATCCGGTCCGGTGGACGGAGCTGTGCCAGGTGTCGCTTGAGAGGGTAAAGCAGACCCTCTGTGGGGAGCCTCTTCTCCACACATCTAACTTCTGTCTCCCCTTTGTACTGCAGACTGATGCGTCGGGCAGAGGGTTGGGAGCTGTTCTGTCCCAGCAGGTGCAGGGTGTCGACCGCCCCGTACTCTACATCAGCCGGAAACTCTCTGCAAGGGAGGCCAGGTACAGCACGGTGGAGAAGGAGTGCCTGGTTTGGTTGTAAATACACACTTTAGCATTGTTTGCTATCACATGATCTATGCATAATTCTGATTGTTTCATTTTATATTATAACTATATTTTGTGTTAAAGTCTCTGGCTGTAACCACAGATTCTCTTTCCTCTTTCTTTTTCTTTCCCTCCTTTTCTTTCTCTGTTGCATTACATCCACGTCTCTAAGTCAACACATACACACACATCATTTGGTACCACATTCCAATGTCATCAACATGAATTAGAACCCGGCTTGTTAGTCTTACAGATAACTAACCAATTGGACTTGGTTGTGTCCAGTCCTCCTTTTGAGGGGTGTGCCCAGCCCAGGAGACAAAGACCCATCACCCCCAGATCTCAGGGCTCTTTGCCGACTGAGACCCAGAGAGAGGTTTTCTCTGTGAAGAGCCCAGCGCTGAAATACTTTACCTGTGACCCAATAAATGTCAATTTTTACTCTTGAACGACTCTGGTTTATTCTCAGGTTTCCAACAAAAGAATCGGGTTAACACTGGCCAACCGTTGGGCGGTCGATAGTATGCTCATTCACCCTCTGCTCGGACCACGCTCCCCTCCAGTGGCTCCACCGAATGAAGGATGCCAACGCACTGATCCCCGTTGGTATCTTGCTTTACAGCCTTTTAAGTTCAAGGTGGTCCATAGGCCGGGGACGCAGATGGTCGTGGCCGACTTCCTCTCCCATTCCCATGGGGAGGGGGGGGGATGGATTAGGCCGGACGGCTCCCCGGCCTAAGTCAGGCGGTGGAGGTATGTGGAGGGGGCGTGGCGTTCAGCTGCAGGGGCGAGGTGTGGAGAAGGCTCAGGGGAGCAGTGCCAGGGGAGATGATTAAGCACACCTGGAACCAGTTTTCTAATCACTCTCCCCTCTGTAAAAAGAGTAGCGTGCTGGACCTGAGGGAGGAGAGCTAGAGCAGGACACAAGCCACCAGCTCGGGAACAGAAAAGAACAGTCAAATGGCCTACAAGTAAAAGAGCCCAAGCTGGGTATGCGTGAGTTTGTGCGTGTGTGTGCGTGTGTGTGTGGTAGTTTAAATAGATTATTATTAGATTGGGGCTTATGGTGGGGAGGGCAGCAGGTCCTTAGCCATGGGACCAATCTAAGTGAGGGAATCACCATTTTGTTTTCCACCAAGTTGAATGTCACTGTGACATCCAGCACAGAGGTGGTGATGGACAGAGTCCTTATGGTGAGAGCTTAAGTAAAGGGCTTCAGCTTCGTTTTTATTTTGTATATGTACCAAACCAAGGCTCTGAAAGGGAAAAAATGTTATAATATTGGTACAGGAGAGTTTATTGTATTGGGTGGTGACTGGAACTGCTGCACTGATTTTAGATAGGACTGGAGAGGAGCCACATATTTCCTCCTCCTCTGTTCTGTCGAATATGTTAAAACAAATGGATTTGGTTGATGTCTGGAGGATGAAACACCCTTCAGATAGGCAGTACACCTGGACCAAAATGTCAGAGAGAGTAAGTGCAGCTAGACTGGACAGGTTTTATTTACCTATTTCTTTTACTGCAGGAGATTTTAGCTGCCAGATTTTCCCAGTAGTTTTTACAGACCATCACTTAGTTGTGATGGTCTCTCCCACTGGAAGACCAAGAACTTTTTGGCGTTTTAATGTTAAATTATTAAGTGATTTTGTTTTTTGTGAAAATGTTAAATATTTTTGGGCCTATTGGAGAGCCCAGAAAGACGACTTTCTCTCCCTGGTTCAGTGGTGGGAGGTAGGGAAAGCCCAGACTAGGGTGTTTTGCCAGGACTACTCAACAAGGGTCACAACGGGCATAAAGACAATAGTGCAGGGGCTAGAGGGCCAAATAAGAGACCTGGAAAATGCCCTACAGGGAGATCTGCAAAATTATATACTAAGATAAAAAAAACAGGAACTGAACTCTTTCCTTCAGGAGAGAGCCAAAGGGCCTCTTATCCGAGCACTCTTCACCAGGCTACAGGACATTGATGCACCAACCACCTTCTTTTTTAACTTGGAGAAGTTGGTTGCGTAAAAAAAACAGATGTCTCCTTCTCCCTGATAGGAAGGTAACCGCATACCCGGCAGAGATGAGGAGTTATGCAGTCAACTTTTATACAGACTTGTTCAGGGCGGACGGCTGTGATGTGGCTGCTGCTGATGAGCTTCATCAAGGACTTTCTCAGCTGAATCCAGGAGATCGGGAGGCTCTGGGTATGGATATAACCTTTGATGAACTGTCTGCAGCGGAGTATCAGATGGCATCTAGCAAGGCTCCAGGAATCTGACATTTTTTTTTTTTTTTAACAAAGTTTTTATTATTTTTTTCAGAGATAATACAGTGTGGTACGGATGTACATATATATTTTTACATTTTTAAACATAAAAAAACAAGCGAACACAAACACAGGGTGATTACAAGAGTGTGAGAAAAAAACAAACAAAAAAAACAACAACCTTATTGCATAATTAGTGGAACAACAGGTCTCCAACGTTTGTTGAATATGGGTGTTTGTAATCTCAGGGAATATGTTATATATTCCATCTGGTATATGTCCCAGACCTTCTGGATCCATATGTTATAGCAGGGAGGCTTAGGTTGGAGCCATCTGATAGTGATGCATTTTAGAGCCGCTGTTAATAAGATGTTCAGAATATATTTTCCATCCCGTGTAGTGATATTTTTAGGTGTTACTCCCAATAGGGCAATGACTATGTTGAATGGGATATCTTGTTTGAATATGACTTTTAGGGCATCGAAAATGTCTTTCCAGAACTGATTTAATTTGGGGCATTGCCAAAATATGTGTGTGTGATTAGCATTGTCATTTCCACATTTTCTCCAACATAATCCTGAGTATGTCGGTCCCATTTTAGCCGATATAGCTGGTGTTCTAAAGAATCTAGTCACAACTTTCCATTTGAATTCTCGCCAGGTGTTTGAGTTTGTGACAAGGTGTGACTCCGTACATATTTCCTCCCAAGTCTCATCTGATATGTTCATCATGGTCTCTGCTTCCCATTTTTGTTTAATATTTAGTGAATTACAGGTACTTAGAGACAGAAATATATCATACAGTTTACCAATAATTTTTTTGTCTTTGTTGACCACTTGTTTGACTAAAAATTGTTCTATGGGGTTGGAATGTAATATTTTTTCCCAGTCTTTGTGAGACATTAGAAATGATCTCAGTTGCAAATATCTAAAAAAGTCTGTGTTGGGGAGACCAAACTCAACCTTTATTTCCTCAAATGTTTTAATGTTGCCATCTTTGATCAGTTGATATAGATATGTTAAGCTATTTTCTGTCCATTTCTTAAAGCCATTATCCAATACGTTGGGGAGAAAGGTTTTCATTGATCCAATGTTTGTCAATGATGAGAGATTCTTGGGCAGTCTGTAGGATGACCGTATTTTATTCCAAATATTAAGTGTATGTTTAGTCCACCCGGTCATTTCTTTAATTTGGACATCTAAAAATGGTAATTCTTGTAGGGGTTCTACACATTTGCTCTTTTCTATGTTTAACCATCTCGTCGTTTCATCGTTTTGGATCCATGATAACAGTGGTTTCATTTGTGCTGCCCAATAATACATTGAAAGGTTTGGGAGCTTAAGACCGCCATCCATTTTAGACAATTTCAAAGTTTTTAACCTTATTCTGGGCCGCTTTTTTTGCCATATGAAGGCCGATATTAATTTGTCGATGTAGTCAAATGTTTGTTTTGGAATATTTATAGGTAACATCTGGAATAGATAAAGAATCCGAGGTAGAATATTCATGCGCACACTTTCAACTCTGCCTAATAGAGAGAGAGGGATAGAGGACCATCGCTCTAAGTCATTGCCAATATTTTTAATTATTTTTGTGTAATTTGATTTATATAAATCACTTAAGGAGGATGGAATAAAAATGCCGAGATATTTAATGCCTTCTTTGGGCCATTTAAATCCACTTAGGAGTTTGACATTGTCATTAACAAGGTTGTTTACATCTATAACTTCAGTTTTGTCAACATTCACTTTATATCCTGAGTAATATCCATATTGCTGAATGACATATTTGAAATGGGGAATTGTTGAAGCAGGTTCGGTAAGATATAATAGGACATCATCAGCATATAGTGATATTTTATGTTGTTCTGTATTTATTACAACGCCTTTCATATTCTGATCATCCCTAATAAGTTGGGCTAGCGGCTCTATGCTAATAGCGAACAGTAAGGGCGATAGTGAGCAGCCCTGTCTGCATCCACGTTCCAGGTCAAATCGGTCCGATCTATGTCCATTAACCCGTACAGCTGCTTGTGGTGATGAATAGAGTGTTTTTATCCACTTGATAAAATTTGGGCCGAATTTGAATCGCTTTAATGTTTGAAATAGGTATTGCCATGATACTCTATCGAATGCTTTTTGTGCATCCAAAGCTATGATTACAGATTCTAGTTTTTCATTGTTCAGATGGGATATTACATTTAAAAGACGCCGAAGATTATTGCCATAGTACCTTCCTGTAATGAACCCAGTTTGGTCAGGGTGTATGATATGGGTTATTACTTTATTGACACGCCTTGCTAATACCGCTGTTAGTATACGCAGATCACCATTTAACAAAGATATAGGCCTATAGGATTGGCAATCTGTGGGATCCTTGCCTTCTTTATGAATAACAATTATTGTGGCTTCTGACCATGATGGTGCCAATTTTTGTGACTCCAAAGCGAATGAATAAGCTTTTAGTAATAAAGGTGCAAGTGAGTCTTTAAACACTTTATAGAACTCATTAACATAGCCATCTGGCCCTGGACTTTTATTGCCCTTAAGGGAAGAGATGACTTGTTTAATTTCGGTCTCCTCGAGAGGTTTGTCAAGTTCTTCAGCTAACTGGTCTGTCAGTTCTGTGATCTTTATATGTTCTAAATATTCTGCAAGTTCCTGCTCATTTGTGCATGTGTCCGTATTTTTATACAGTAATTTGTAAAACTCTGAAAATGCTTTAGATATGTCATTTGGTTTAGTAACATAAGTTGATTGGACCTTAATTTTTTGTACAATATTTGATGCTTGTTGTTTCCGTAGTCTAAACGCTAATAATTTACTGGCCCTATTTCCATCCTCATAGTATCTTTGATTCGTGAATCTTAAGTTACCTTCAATTTTAACAGATAATAGGCTATTTAGTTGTCTTCGAGTCGCGTTTAACTCTTTCACACTGGTAGCTTTTTTAGATTGTTTATGTTCATATTCCATTTTTTTTATTTTACATTCTAGTTCCTTTTGCTTGGCTTCTCTCTCCCGCTTTCTCGCTGCTGCGTATGAAATAATTCTGCCTCGCAAGTATGCTTTAGCGCAGTCCCATAAAATTAGAGGATTTGTTTCTGGTTTAGAGTTGTTGTTCAGATATTCCTTTAATTCATTGGTAATGAAGGACACAAATTCTTTATCATTCAACAGGGATGTATTTAGCCTCCACTGTTTGGTTGTTGGTCTAAGTCCTATGTCCCATTGTAACAGGACAGGCGCATGGTCGGATAAGGTGATCGGCATAATCTCAATATCTGTCACTTTGTCCAAATTTGCCTTAGGAGTAAAGAAATAATCTATCCTAGAGTAAGATAGATGTCTATTAGAATAGAAAGTGAAATCTCTAGCTCTTGGGTGTTTACTTCTCCATACATCGACCAGACCAGCCTCTAAAGCGAGGTGTTTAAGGGCTTTACTCATTTTAGGCATTGGTGTTCTTGATGGTGGTTGTCTATCGGCAAACTGGGACATTGTACAATTAAAATCTCCTGCCATCAGCAACAGTCCGGTACTATGTTGTATGATTTTATTGAATAATGTTTTAATGAATCCTGGTTCATCTTCATTCGGTCCATATACGTTAATGAGAGAAACTTCGACACCATCAATTACCCCGTTAACTATTAAAAATCTCCCTTCACTATCCCTATGCAATGAATTTTTAGTAAAGTTTATCTGTTTGTGAATAAGTATTGAGACTCCTCTTTTGCGTCCAGATTTGTGGGAAGCGTAATATATTTTGTCTGCCCATGATTTTAACTTTTCGTGTTCTGCATCAGGCAGATGTGTTTCTTGAAGAAAGGCAATGTGGCAGTTGAATTGTTTTAGCTGGCGCAATATTTTCTTTCTCTTAATTGGGCTATGAAGCCCTTTCACATTATAACTTACAATTCTCAGTTCACCCATTGTTCTATAGATTTTGATTTATTTTTAAAACTGTTGGTCTCATAAGCAGGATGGGAAGCATAGATGTGTACAGTGAAATATGACATCAGTTGAAATAAGCAATAAACACCCTTTTGTTTGGAACATAACACAAGATCCCCGGGGAACAAGGGGGTCATAACTTGAACACTAACACAAAACCTAAATAAGGTAAATAATGAAATTGACATTATTTAAGGGGAAACTCGTTCCTAGCCGCCTAAATAGCAGCAACAGAGCACAACCTAGGTCCAATTCGGCTGTGCTTTAAGTTCGCCAAGACAAAATCTGAGGTAACAATTAGACTTCTTAAACACTGCAAGAGCAATGCCTAGGACTCCTGCAGAGCAATAACAAATAAGACAGCTGTTTGCTATATTTTTTGCAAGCTAAAAAGGGAAAACAAAAATAATACCAACTAAATAAAAAATATATAAATGGATAAAATACAAAAGAAATAATAATAATTAAAAATAATATTAAATTATGTGAAAAATGAGAATGGAAAAAAAAAAAAA
>CAJRST010000001.1:4479191-4544583 GCA_907169785.1 Menidia menidia
TTAAATTATGTGAAAAATGAGAATGGAAAAAAAAAAAAAAGATTATAATTCAATGAAATAATGACAGAGATCTGTAAAATTAAATACGCAGCAGAGGTAACAATGATTAAAAGTAATTGAAAAATAATAAAATAAGACTTATTGGCAAATAGACACTTAAACACCCAAACCAACTATATGCATACGCCAGGCAAATAGCAACAAATCACAAACCTTGCACCTTGCTTAATAGTCTTTACCACTGTATTTTGTGGAGTGTCCGGAGATGGATTTAGTCGTTTGCTGCAGGCCGCTCCTCCATTAGGATCTGTTTGGCATAGTCCATAGCCTTCCGATGATCCACAAACTCTCTGCTGTTGCCATTATGGGTTATTCGAAGTCGAGCTGGGAAGAGAAGACCGTAGCGTATGTCCTTTCGTCCGCGTAGGGCACTCCGCACTTCTGAGAATGCCGCTCTCGCCTTAGCAACGTTAGCGGTGTAGTCCGGAAATATTGAGACACGCTGGCCATTATAAAATAACGGTGCTTTGTCACGAGCCTTTCGTAGTATCTCCACGGCGTCCTCATCATAATGCATCTTAGCAATTATCACCCGTGGCTTATCTCCATCTCTCGAGCTCCCAAAAATACGGTGAGAGCGATCCACTTTGACGTCACGATCCAGCTGTAGCATTTCTTTCAGGGCGCTAGCAATAGCCTTCGGGGTGCTGGAATTAGCCTCTGGGATGCCCGCTAGCCGAATATTGGCACGCCTCATTCTGCCCTCCATGTCTTCACATTTATCCCGCATTGTTTTTATCTCTTTCTGGAGGCTTTCCACTGTTGTCTGTAGTGTTGACACTTCATCAGACCATGTGTTCAAACCATCTTTCACCTCGTTTACATCTGTCTTTACAAGCTCCATGTCAGCACGGATAGCGGTGACATCGTTAGCGATTAGCGTCTTTAGCCCTTGTAGGTCGTTTTTGATCGAGCTAATCTCGTCTGCCAGCGCCGATTTGAGCTCATCTCTTATAACGTTTTTTAGGTCTTCCCTTATGCTGGCCAGAATCTCCGCTTTCAAGTCTTCAGCCATACCTGGGACTTCACCTGAGGGATGGGTGGGTGCGGTGTGGGTAGCTCCGCCCTGTGTGGCTAATTTGGCTGTGTTCCTCGTGGTAGGCTTCGGGTTAGCTTGTTTGCTAGTGCTTGCGGTGAATTTGTATTTCTGGAGTTTGTCCGCCATTAAAACAGCAAATACAAAGCTTGGGCTTCAGTAGACATCTTCAGCATTGCGTTGTGTCATTGTTCATCCAAAAATAGCTGTTTGAATGGTATAGAGTTACGGATTCTGCAGGAGCCCGGACAAGTGCGTCTTACTCCATGTCTTGCTCACTAGCGCCCCCGGAATCTGACATTTTTAAACACTTCTGGTCCATCTTGGGAGGGGACCTTCTGGACGTTTTTAAAGAGTGTTCTATAAAAGAGACGCTTTCAGCATCCTGCAGGCGTGCAGTTCTTTCACTGCTGCCTAAGAAGGGATATCTAGCCCTTTTAAAAAACTGGGGGCCGGTAACCCTTTTATGCACCGACTATAAAATTCTCTCCAAGGTCTTGTCCAATAGACTGAGAACGGTTATCAACCTTTTAATTGGTGCTGATCAGTCTTACTGTGTACCGGATAGGTCGATGTTTTATCATTTGTTTTTAATGAGAGATGTCTTTGAAATCAGCTAAATCTACGATATTAAGGTCGGTATCCTATCTATTGACCAGGAGAAGGCTTTTGACCGTGTGGATCATGGGTTTCTTTTTACCACACTACAGGCCTTTGGTGTTGGGGAGGGTTTTCTGTCGTGGGCGAAACTGCTGTACCGCGACGCTTCTTGTGTGGTAAAGGTGGGAGGTGGGTTGAGTGCTCCAGTGCCAGTCAGGAGAGGGATCAGACAGGGATGCCCCATCTCAGGCCAGCTCTACAGTATTACCATTGAGTTTCTCCTTTGTCGGTTGAGGAGCAGACTGAGAGGTCTCTCCCTGCCAAAGCTGGCTCAGATGCCTCCTGTGGTTGTGTCAGCATATGCTGACGATGTGAATGTTTTTATTTGCGATCAGGGAGATGTTAAGGAGTTGGAGGGAAGTTTGGCTCTGTACGGGAAAGCCTCCTCTGCAAAGATGAACTGGGGAAAGAGTGAAGCCTGTTTAGTGGGAGAGTGGTGCGTGGGGAGCACCCCCATTTTACCTGGGGACCTTAGGTGGGGTAAAAGGGGTCTGAAGAGCCTGGGAATTTTTTTAGGGACTAAGGATTTTCAGAGGCAGAACTTGGAGGGAGTGCTGGAAAAGGTAGAAGCCAAGTTGTCTAAATGGAAATGGTTGCTACCTCACCTGTCCTATGGGGGAGAGCTCTGATTGTGAACAACCTGGTCGGGTCATCTCTGTGACACAAGCTCATCGTGCTGGGGCCACCGTCAGGCTTCCTGAAGGACGAACAGCAGCTTCTGGTGAACTTTTTCTGGTCTGGTCAACACTGGCTGAGGGCGGCGGTCTTGTATCTCCCTGTGGCAGAGGGAGGACAAGGACTTGTGGACATTCTGTCCCGAACGGCGGCCTTCAGACTGCAGACGGCACAGAGGCTGTTGTATGGATGCAGTCGCTGCTGGTTAGCTCCTGCTCGACTGCTGCTCAGGAACGCTGGCTGGCTTGGGCTGGATAAACAACTGCTTCTTCTGAAAACGTCCGAAGTGGACCTGACAGGACTCCCACCCTTCTACAGCTCGGTGATCAATGCCTGGCAGACACTGAAGGTCACAAGAACTCTTGACCCTGGGCCAGGGATGTGGGTCAATGAGGAGCCACTTTTTAATAATGACTTTCTTAGGAGTGCCCCATTTTCCTCCGCCACTCTGAGGACTGAATTTGTTGAGGCCGGCATGAACAAACTGGGCCACCTGGTGAATACGTCCATGGACACACTTGGTGACGTCACAAATGTCAGATCCTCAAGACTGGTTAGTAGGATTGTGGAGGAAGTCTGGCAGTCCCTGTCTGAGCCCCTGAGAGGTTTTTCCAGGCCAATCCTGGCCAATGGACGGATGGCGGCATGCATGTCTTTCCGTCTCTGAGCGTCTGCCCGGCTGCTGGGGAGCGGCAGGAGGAAGGTGGCTCACTTCTGACGTGGAATACACCGGTGCTGGGCACATTCAGCTCCTGTGGAAAAAAGCAGCTGTACCACAGCTGTGTGAAGGTGCTGAACCTTCACTCCCTGGTAGAGTAAAAGAGTCAAAATGGTGCGAGTTGTTTACATCAGATGTTACCCCTAAAGGAGGATGCTGTACAAACCCCCTGATGAGAAAAGGATGGCGGATCTCCAGTGGAGGATGATACATGGATCAATAGCCACGAACAGACAGAGCTCACCTGGATCCAAGCACTGGGGAGGGCTGTCCATTCTGCACTCAAAGTGAGACACTGGAGCACTTAGTGGTGGGTTGTTCTCGGCTAGTTGGTCTTTTTAGAGTTTTAAAGGAATGGGTAGAAGCTCTGGGAGAGTCTTTTTCTGTCCCTCCGTTTGTTTTTGGACCAAAATATGTAGTCAGGAAAAAACTGACATTGGTTTTATTCAATTTTCTACGTGGCATAGCTAAACTGGCAATTTGGAAGACGAGGAAGCATCAGATGTTGGATCGGGGCTGGACAGATGTGGTGCAGTGCCTGAAGGGTCTGGTTGCGGCTCGACTGAGAGTAGAGCACGCATATTACACACTGACAATCAATCTGGAGACTTTCAGGGCTCTGTGGGGGATCAGACATGTTTTATGTTCACGTCAGCGATGACGTGTTACTGAATGAATTGTCACGTCACGGTCAGATCGTGTCGACGATGAAAATGATCCCGTCAGGTTGCAAATCATCAAAGTTGAAACACGTTGTGTCCTTTAGAAGACAAGTGTTTATGATTCTTAAAAATGATATTGAAGAACTGAGCATAGTGATGAAATTTAAAGTTGACGGCTTTGATTACACTATTTTTGCGACAACGGAAACTATGAGGTGTTTTGGATGCAACTAGGAGGGCCATTCAGTTCGTAATTGCCCTGACAATGTTCAAAAAGCGACTGTTCAGATTAACGAAAATCCAGAGCCAGAGACATCAGCAGATACTGTCAATAATGGAGCTACAGCGGGGGCAGCTGAGGAGGGAGCTGCGGGGGCTGCTGCTAGGGAAGGAGCTCTAGAAACTAATGTTGAGGAAGGAGTTTCAACAGGAGAAAAAAAACAGTCCGATGTTTCAGAATGTAACATTGACGATGTTAATACTTCTGGTGAAGGGGGGAGTCAAATGGCAACACAAGAAGGATTACATGATGACATGGATGTTGAGGACTTAATTCATAATGGAGAAAATTTGATCAGGGATGATGAAAGTGTTTTTAAAGTACCAAAGACTAAAAGAAAATGTAAAGAATCTAAAGGAACAAAACCTAAGAAGACTCAGTTAAAAGAAAAGGGTGAGAAAGAAAGTGAATCAGAGGCTTTATCTTATACTGATAGTGATAGAGAATCTTCTGATTCCTCTATTCCTGATGGTCAGAGTAATAATGGTTACAGTCTGGAACAGATAAGAAGATTTTTGGAAGTGACAAAAGGGAAAAGGGATGTAGTCATAGACGATTTTTTTCCAAATAAAAAATTGTTTGTGGATTCAGTTAAATGGTTAATGAGACAAAGGACATCTGATGGGTTAAGGGACACTGAAGTATACAGACTTAGAAAACTGGTGCAAAAAGCCAGAGCTTGAATTGAGTGAGTTACATGAAAGTTAAAAAACAGCAGACGGAACGCTGTAGCCTACTTTTTTTTTCTTGGATCCTTTTTTGTGTTATTATGAGCTGTTTTAAAATCTCATCTTTAAACTTAAACGGTGCAAGAGATGGTAAAAAAAGGGCTGTTTTTTTTTAACTTCTAAAATCTAAAGGTATTGACATAGCCTTTGCTCAAGAAACTCATAGTGATGTTGGCAATGAGGTTGATTGGAAGAAAGAATGGGATGGAAATCTTGTTTTGAGTCATAAAACGTCACTAAGTGCAGGAGTTGCTATTCTTTTCTCAAGGAATTTTCTTCCAGTTTCTATAGAAATTGAAAATGTTATATCTGGAAGATTGTTAAAGGTTACTGTTAAGTATGAAAATAGAACATTTATTTTACTGAATGTATATGCTCCTGTGAATCCAGGTGAACGTTGTGTTTTCTTAGAAAAGTTAGCAAATACACTGTTAAATTGCGTGTCAACAGATTACTTAGTTTTAGGAGGGGATTTTAATTGTACAATAGATGATTTGGATAGAAATCATTTGGAGCCACATATGCATTCAAGGAAAATTTTGAAATGTATTATTGAAACTTATGATTTAGCTGATGTGTGGCGTCTCAAAAATGGGAATATAAGGCAATATTCCTGGGCTCATTGTAAAGAGAATTATGTTACTTTGGCAAGATTAGATAGGTTTTATTGTTTTGGGCATCATTTGCAAATATTTAGATCATGCACTTTGTGTCCAGTGGGCTTTTCTGATCATTGTATGGTCATAGGAAATGTGTTTATTAACAATTTAAGACCTAAAAGTGCATATTGGCATTTCAATACTGTCTTGTTAAATGATGGTTGTTTTAAAAAAGGATTTTCTTTTTTCTGGAAACAATGGAGACTTTTAAAAGGTCAGTTTGCATCTATACAGCAGTGGTGGGATATTGGTAAAATTAAAATTCAGCAGTTTTGTAATCAATACACATACAATGTTACAAGAGAAATGGCAAGATCTATTGAAGAATTAGAGATTGAAATTGTGGATCTCCAGAGTTTTTGCGAGTCCACAGGAAGTCGAGGCCATATTCAGGCGCTTAAACGGAAAAAAACTGCTCTGACTGATCTGCTTGGGCTTAGAGCACAGGGAGCTCTGGTACGTTCACGTTTTCAAAATGTTTCTGAAATGGATGCTCCCTCAAAATTCTTCTTCAGTTTGGAAAAGAAGAATGGACAAAATCGTCTCATTCATTGCCTTCGTTCTGAAGGTGGAAAAGAGTTGACAGGTCCCGCTGAACTACGGAAAAGAGCTGTGGACTTTTTTTCAACGTTATATGCCAGTGAGTTTAGAGAAGACCCTGTGATGATGGAAGAGTTTCTTAATGATTTACCAAAAGTGTCGGATCAAGACAATGTCATTTTGGAGCATGATCTAACGTTGAAGGAACTGCAGGAGGCGCTGCTGAGCATGGAAAATGGCAAAGCTCCAGGAATGGGAGGCCTGCCTGTGGAATTTTATAAATCGTGTTGGCCTGTGTTGGCTGAAGATCTGTTGGAAGTCCTTAATAATAGTGTGGCGAGGGGAATGTTACCCCTTAGCTGTCGAAGAGCTGTGCTCACTCTTATCCCTAAGAAGGGTGATCTTTATGAAATAAGGAACTGGAGACCTGTTAGTCTGTTGTGCACCGACTACAAGATTTTCTCAAAAGTTCTGGCATGCAGGTTGAGAAGAGTGATAGATCAAGTCATAAATGTTGATCAGTCTTATTGCATCCCTGGCAGATCAATAAGAGATAACATAACATTAATTCGGGATTATTTGGACGTCTCTAATCTATTGGGTTTAAACTTTGGTCTGATTTCTATTGACCAAGAAAAGGCTTTTGATCGAGTGGAGCACCAATATTTATGGAATAGTTTGAAAGCTTTTGGTTTCTCCTCTGGGTTCATCGCCATGATAAAAACCCTTTATTGTGACATTGAAGGTGTATTGAAAGTCAATGGTGGTTTAAGTGCACCTTTTAATGTAAAGAGGGGTATTCGCCAAGGTTGTGCTATGTCAGGAATGTTGTATTCTTTGAGTATTGAACCTTTATTATGTCAAATTAGAAAAAGGTTACAGGGTGTAAAATTAAGTGAAGCTTCTTTACCTTTTCAACTTTCTGCATATGCGGATGATATTATTGTGGCAATAACAAAAGAGTCAGATGTTCTTACTTTAATTAAAATTATCGAGTGTTTTGGTAAAATTTCTTCATCCAAAGTTAATTGGAGCAAAAGTAAAGCTGTGTCAGTAGGTAACTGGACAAAGCAAAAACCAAATTTACCTGAGGAATTAATGTGGTCAAAAAATGGATTTAAATATTTGGGTGTTTATTTGGGGGATCAAGTAGACGTCATGAAAAATTGGGAAGGTTTAATTGAACTGGTGGAGGGTAGATTAAAGAAATGGCACTGGCTTTTGCCACGCTGTTCTTACAGAGGCCGTACATTAATTATTAATAATTTGATTGCTTCAACTTTGTGGCATCGCTTATCTGTTCTGGAACCTCCACAAGGTCTTTTGGCAAAATTACAGACTATTAGTTTAAATTTCTTTTGGGACAGATTACATTGGGTCCCTCAGAGTGTGTTGTTCTTACCAAAGGAAGAAGGAGGGCAAGGGTTGATTCATTTAGAAAGTAGGAAAGCAGCTTTCAGATTACAGTTTTTACAGAGGTTTTTGTATGGTGATCAAAATGTTTTGTGGAGACAAATTACAGAATATTTTCTTTCAAAAGTAGGTAATTTAGGTTTTGGTAAAACTCTGTTTATTGTTGACCTTTCGAAACTTAATGTAAAGTGTCTGTCGTCTTTTTATGTTAGTGTGTTGAAATCTTGGAACCTCATGGAAACAAAGAGAGTTGAAATATCCACATCTTTGAATTGGTTATTACTGGAACCTGTCATCAAGGGATCACGATTGGGTTCAGCTTGGGACAATACGGCTATGATCTCTGAACGGTTGGTGCAAAGGGGGGTGGTTACGCTGAAACATCTGCTTGAACTCGTTGGATCTGAAATGGAGGATGTTGTTCCTTTGGCTCGAAGATTGGAGATTCACTCTTTAAGAATTGCAGGCGTTATGTTGACAGCGCTTAAGTGAATGTTGTCAGGAAAAGACAAAAGACTTATAAAAGGATGGTTTGATGGACTTTTAACACCTGATAAAACAGATCCCTTCTTTAAGCTGTGTTTTAAGCCACAAATGAAAGACCTTGAATGCCCTGGAATTTTCTTAGAGAAAGGGAAAAATGAATGGACACTTTTGGATTCTGTGACTGGAAAGATAATATACATGAAATGTGTTAAAGCTTTGAACAAAGTAAAATTGAAAGATAGGAAAGATACTCCTTGGAGAGATTATTTTAAAGTTGGTTTTGAGGTGAAACCTGTATGGGGATTACTTTACAAGCCACCATTGACTAAAAATGTTGGTGATTTACAATGGAGGATTTTGCATGGCATTATTGCGGTTAATGCTTTTGTTTCTATTATCAATCCTGCTGTTTCAGATAAATGTCCCTTTTGTTTGTTAAGAGAAACTATCTTTCATTGTTTTGTACAATGTCTTAGACTAGTGGATTTATTTTCATTACTGGGGGATATTTGGAAGTTATTTGGTGAGAGTTTTACAGAACAGTCTTATATTTTTGGTTTTTTATATGGCAAAAGGAAAAAGAAAATTGGGACGGCTGTTAAATTTTTTTCTTGGTCAAGCGAAGCTTGCAACATATTTGAGTAGAAAATTTAAAATTATCAATGGACAGGATATTGATTGTGTAACACTTTTGAAGAGTATGGTGAGAGCAAGAGTGATGTTAGAATATAAATATTATTTACAAATGGATGAACTGAATGTTTTTCAGAATATTTGGGATTATGAAGGTGTTTTATTTACTGTAAATGATTCTGTACTGTCATTTATGGAAGTGCTGATTTGATGTTGCGTTGAATGTTCCTATGTTTCACCACTGAGTGAATAAATGAGTTTTTAAAAAATCAAAATCAATCTCTCTCTCTCTCTCTCTCTCTCTCTCTCTGCGAGTGCATGCTGGGAGTGGAGGACTGTGAGAGTGGGTACGCGTAACAGCGTGAGTGTTTTCCATCTTTTTTTCTGTTACTTGTGTGTTTGTTTGTTCAGTGTTAGTTTTTCTGTTTGTATATCAGCTGGTCTCCTCAGCGGTGACGCCCGTTTTTTACCGGCGTCATGCTGACTCACGGAGTTGGGGATGTGGAGCTGGAGAAGCTTACACGCAGACACGGGGTTAAGCTTTGTCAAGCTTTTAATTGCTCCGTAGAGAACTGCAGTCTAGCGATCGGAGAAATTGTCGGCTATAAAAGTGTGAAATCTGCTTTCAGAATGAATAATGGCGTTGTGATATTTCTGGATAGTGTTGACAAAGTAGTGTACTTAACCCGGCCAAAAAGATAATCTTGTCCTAAGTTCCTCTGTTTCTTAGTAATGAAGCGTTAGAACGAGAACTGGCGAGACACGGTCACTTAATGTCACCAATTAAACTGATCCCTCTGGGCTGTAAATCACTGCATCTTAAACATGTTGTTTCCTTTAGATGACAGGTTTTCATGGTCTTGAAAAATAACTGAGGAGCTAAATTTAATGCTGAAGTTTAGAGTGGATGATTTTGATTACACTGTTTATGTTTCTTCAGAGAGAATGAAGTGCTTTAGCTGTGGAATGGAGGGCCATATTGTCCGCTCCTGTCCACAAAAACAGAATGCTATGGCCAACAACAGTGAGACTGCATCAGCAGTTTTAGAACATGACCATCCTCAGAGTTCGCAGGAGGGGGACACACAGGGAACACAACAGGCTGGGCATCAGGAGGCAGCCACTTCTAATAATGCTACTCCGGGTCTTGATGGTTTTGCTAATTCAAGTACTGATGAAGTCGTTTCTGATGGCCCAGGACATCCTAGTCTGGATACCTGGGACTTGGGTGCTGCTGGTTCTGAGGCTGTCTTTTCTGATTCAGTGGTAGGAGCCAGTGAGCAGTCCCACACGACAGCATTTCCACACAGTCTGAAACCGGGCAGGTAAGATTTTCACTGGAGGAGGAAGCCGAGATGCTTGTGGACAAGGAGTTTTCTAATGACACTAAAAAGAGGAAATCAAATGAAGAGCGCCAATCCGCTTGTAAAGTCAAGAAAGTTGTTCTTCCTAATGAGTGTCAGCTGTCAGGTCCTACCATATTAAAAAATTTGTGCAAAAGGTAAAAAAACAGTTAGAAGGTGATGAATGAGGTTCAGAATCATTCTTTTCTTCTGTTGTTTGGCTCTTTTGTTTCTGTGTCACTATGACATCTCTATGTTATGGGGGACATACGTATAGGCAGCCTAAACCTAACTGGGGCAAGGGATGATGGGAAGAGGGCTTCTCTTTTTAAGTTGTGCTCTCTTAAAAAGTTAGATGTTATTTTTGTACAGGAGACACAGTGTGGAGGGGGCGTGGCGCTCAGCTGCAGGGGGAGGTGTGGAGAAGGCTCAGGGGAGCAGTGCCAGGGGAGATGATTAGGCACACCTGGAACCAGTTGTCTATTCACTCTCCCCTCTGTAAAAACAGTAGCATGCTGGACCAGGGGGAAAAGAGAGCTGGAGACAGGAACAGAGCAGGCAAACGGCCTACCAGTAAAAGACCCCAAGCCGGGCGTGCGTGAGTGTGTGTGTGTGTGAGAGTGTGTGTGCGTGTGGCACACACGCTCGAAATAAACTGTGTGAACCACAAAGTCTGGTCTCTGGGGGACTCTGTCAGACACCCACGGTGGCACAAGGCCACAATTGGCACCCAACGTGGTCTGACAAGAGTGCGGAGGCAATATGACTGAACCGCAGCAACCGATACTGACGCTGGCCCAGACGCTGGCGGAGATGGCAGCCGGTACTGGAGGCAGTGGTGGAGCGGACGGCGGCTCCGCCAAGGGGCCCGGCGATCGCCGCGATACAGTTGCACCGGCTTACAGAACAGGACGACCCGCAGTCATTCCTCGGGATGTTTGAGGCCACTGCGACGGCTTGCGGGTGGCCGGAGGAGGAGTGGGCGGTGCGACTGCTTCCCCTCCTGTCGGGAGAGGGCCAGACGGGGGCGCTGGGTCTGCCAGCCTCCTCCCGAGGACGGTACCGGGAGGTGAGGAGGGCGGTCCTGGACGGGCTGGGGCTCTCCCGACAGGAGGAGAAGCAGTCGCACCGCCCACTAATTAGACAATTGGACAATTAGACAATCGTTGTGATTAGACAACTGGTTCCAGGTGTGCCTAATCATCTCCCCTGTCACTGCTCGCCTGAGCCTTCTCCACACCTCCCCCCTGTGTCACAGTGCTTAGCGAGGCCAGGACAATAATAGAAAAAGCTGTGGATAATAATGCTGTGCTCATGTTTATAAAGATGGTGAAAGCCCGTTTGAAAATAGATTTTAATTACTATCGAATGATGAAGGACCTGAAAAGCTTTTCCAGATTGTGGTGTCACAAAAATGTTCTGTGTTGGCATGTAAATGAGAACTTTTTTTGGAGGTGTGCTAGGTTAATTAGTCTTCTATAAATCCTGTTTTACTGATTGCCGTCGATGGCAGCCTTTTGTAACTTTTAAATTCTTTTAATAAATGTATTGTTAAAATTCAAAATTCTCTCTCTCTCTCTCTCTCTCTCTCTCTCTCTCTCTCTGAGTGCATGCTGGGAGTTTGGTGGTGGAGAGTGTGGTGAGCGTGGCTGAAAGTTTGCGAGTATTTTCAAACTTCCTTTGTTTTCCCTTCTAAGTGTTTATTGTATGATTGTTTGATCATTGTTTTCGTTTTTTGTCTCTCTACGTTGTTGTGTGTTTGGGTGCTTGTGGGGCCGGTACGCCGTGTTTCTAGACGGGGATGGCGTCCTCGGAGGCACCGTCCCTGTCTCTGAAGCATGGGGTGCGGGTGTTGCCCCAGCCCAGCACCACGGTGGAGCAGGTGCTGCTGGAGGTAGGTGAACAGGTGAGGCACGAAAACATCGTGTGTGCCTCACGGATGAATAAAGCGGTGGTGGTGTTTTTGAAGAACTTGGAGCTAGTCAGTCAACTCATTGAGAGCGGACTGATCCTGGAGAATGAGTTCGTTCCGGTTTCCCCTCTGGCGATCCCCTCGGTCCGGATCACCATCTCTGGCGTCCCCCCGTTTATTCCCAACGAGGCTCTGGAAGCGGAGCTCAAGCGTTTCGGGAAGTTCGCGGGCGGGTTCCGGGTGGTGAGTCTGGGCTGTAGGGACGCTAAGCTGAGGCACGTTCAGTCGCTGCGTAGGCAGGTGTTCATGTTTTTGAACTCTCCAGCGCAGACACTTGACGTGTCGTTCCGTGTGAAGCATGAACTAGGACAATACATGGTGTATGCCAGCTCCGGGAACATGAAGTGTTTCGAATATGGAGATGTGGGCCACAAGCGGATGGCGTGTCCCCACAGACAGCGCGCTGCGGGGCCCTCGGCGGAGCCCGCCCCGGAACCGGGGGCGGAGGCGTCGGCGGAACCCGCCCCGGAACCGGCGGCGGAGGCGTCGGCGGAACCCGCCCCGGAACCGGCGGCGGAGGCGTCGGCGGAACCCGCCCCGGAACCGGCGGCGGGGCCCGCTGCGGGGCCGGCAGCGGCCGCTGCTGCTGCGGTCGACAGCGGGGAAGGGAGCAGCAAACAGCGAACACTGCCCGAGGCTGCTCCACGTGACGACACTGGGACGGACGGCTCCGTGATCGGGGCTGACGGTGGTGACAGTGGCTCCGTGATCGGGGCAGACGGTGACAGTGGCTCCGTGGCCAGGGCTGATGGAGGTGAGAGTGCTGTTGGTGGCTCAGTGGTTGGGGCTGATGGTGGTGGTGATAGTGGCCCCGTAGCTGGGACTGAGGGTAATGTGGGTGAGGAAGAGGCGGTGGTCAGGACAGGGCAGAGAGTGGATGACCTGGTGAGGCCAGAGCAGGCTGCAGAGAGTGCTGCTGGGCGGGATGTGGAGCTGCTGCAGGTAAGCCCTGATAGTGAGCCATGGCGACATGGATGGGGACTCTGACTCTGACAGTTTCTCTGTAGCAGACAGCTACTCTCAGAGTGGTGACCTGTACTCCCTAGAGGAGATTAATGAATTCCTGGACGAGACGTTTGGGAAGAAGGTAAATGTTAGAGATTATTTTCCGGACATGGACAAACTTATTCAGTCAGCCACCACCCTGCAGAGAGTATTTGGGCTCGATGTGCTGGACAGCAAAAATTGCTATCGGCGGAAGAAGCATGTTACAGGTCTGAAGAAGACTCTCAAAACAACAAAGAATAAAATGTCAAAGAAAATGAAACTTTCGAATTAAAGCAAAATGATTGTACAACACCGGGTGTTTCAACTCTGTTGGTTTTCCCTACTGGTCTGTCTCTCTTCTTTCTTCATGAAGGGTCTAAGAGTGGCCTCGTTAAATATAAATGGGGGTAGAGATGTAAAAAAGAGAACTATCATATCAGACATAATCGCACAGAAAAGGTTGGATGTGGTTTTTTTTACAGGAAACACATATTGATGGAACAAATTCAATAGATTGGGACTTATGGTGGGGAGGGCAGCAGGTCCTTAGCCATGGGACCAATCTAAGTGCAGGAGTCGCCATTTTGTTTTCTGCTAAGCTGAAAGTCACTGTGACATCCAGCACGGAGGTAGTGAAGGGCAGAGTCCTGATGGTGAGAGCTGAAGTAGAGGGCTTCAGCTTCGTTTTCATTAATGTATATGCACCAACCCAAGGCTCTGAACGAGAAAAAACTTTTAATAAACTGAGAGAAACACTAAATTATATTGGTACAGGAGAGTTTATTGTTTTGGGTGGGGACTGGAACTGCTGCTCAGATTTCACATTGGATAGGACTGGAGAGGAGCCACATATTTCCTCCTCTTCTGTCCTGTCTAATGTTTTGAAACAGATGGACTTGGTTGATGTCTGGAGAATGAAACACCCCTCGCATAGACAATACACCTGGATCAAGATGTCAGGTAGAAGAGTAAGTGCAGCTAGGCTGGACAGGTTCTATCTGCCTGCTTCCTTTACTGCAGGAGTTTCTAGCTGCCAGATCCTCCCAGTGGGCTTTACAGACCATCACCTAGTTGTGATGGAGCTAGTGCTCTCTCCCACTGGAAGACCAAGAACTTTGTGGCGTTTTAATGTTAAATTATTAAATGATCTTGTTTTCTGTGAAAATTTTAAATATTTCTGGGACTATTGGAGAGCCCAGAAAGGTGACTTTCTCTCCCTGGCTCAGTGGTGGGAGGTGGGGAAGGCCCAGACCAGGGTGTTTTGCCAGGATTACACAAAAAGGGTCACAACGGGCATAAGGACAACAGTGCAGGGGCTAGAGGGCCAAATCAGAGACTTGGAAAATGCCCTACAGGGAGAGCTGCAACATGACTTACTGAGGTCCAAAAAACAGGAACTAAACTCTTTCCTTCAGGAGAGAGCCAAAGGGGCTCTTGTCCGAGCACGCTTCACCAGGCTGCAGGACATTGATGCACCTACCACCTTCTTTTTTAACCTGGAGAAGTCTGTCGCGTCAAGAAAACAGATGGTGTGTCTCCGCCTCCCTGATGGGAAGGTCACCGCATCGTCAGCATATGCTGACGATGTGAATGTTTTCATTTGTGACCAGGGAGATGTTCAGGAGTTGGAGGTAAGTTTGGCCCTGTACGGGAAGGCTTCCTCTGCGAAGGTAAACTGGGGAAAGAGTGCAGCCTGCTTAGTGGGAGAGTGGTGCGTGGGGAGTGCTCCCGTTTTACCTGGGGACCTTAGGTGGGGTACACGGGGTCTGAAGAGCCTGGGAATTTTTTTAGGGACAGAGGATTTTCAGAGGCAGAACTGGGAGGGAGTGCTGGAAAAGGTGGAAGCCAAGTTGTCTAAATGGAAATGGTTGCTACCTCACCTGCCCTATAGGGGGAGAGCTCTGATTGTAAACAACCTGGTCGCATCATCTCTGTGGCACAAATTCATCGTGCTGGTGCCACCAACAGGCTTCCTGAAGGACGTACAGCGGCTTCTCGTGAACTTTTTCTGGTCTGGTCAACACTGGCTGAGGGCGGCGGTCCTGTATCTCCCTGTAGCAGAGGGAGGGCAAGGACTTGTGGACATTCTGTCCCGAACGGCGGCCTTCAGACTGCAGACAGCACAGTTATATGGATGCAGTCGCTGCTGGTTAGCTCCTGCTCGGCTGCTGCTCAGGAACGCTGGCCGGCTTGGGCTGGATAAACAGCTGTTTCTTCTTAAAACGTCCGAAGTAGACCTGACAGGACTCCCACCCTTCTACAGCTCGGTGATCAACGCCTGGCAGACACTGAAGGTCTCAAGAACTCCTGACCCTGGGCCAGGGATGTGGGTCTTTGAGGAGCCACTTTTTAATAATGACTTCCTTAGGAATGCCTCATTGTCTTCCGTCACTCTGAGGACTAAATTTGTTGAGGCCGGCATGACCAAACTGGGCCACCTGGTGAATAAGTCCATGGACACACTTGGTGATGTCATAAATGTCAGATCCTCAAGACTGGTGAGTAGGATTGTGGAGGAAGTCTGGCAGTCCCTGTCTGGGCCCCTGAGAGACTTTGCCGGGAGTCATGCTAGCCAATGGACGGATGGCAGCATGTATGCTTTTCCGTCTCTGAGCGTCTGTCCGGCTGTTGGGGAGCGGCAGGAGGAGGATGGTTCATTTCTGACATGGAATACACCGGTGCTGGGCACATTCAGCTCCTGTGGAAAAAAGCAGCTGTATCTCAGCTGTGTGAAGGTGCTGAACCTTCACACGCTGGCTGGAGTGAAGGAGTCAAAATGGGGCGAGGTGTTTGCATCAGACATTACCCCTAAGGGCAGGTGGAGGATCCTGTACAAACCCCCTGTTGAGAAAAGGATGGCGGATCTCCAGTGGAGGATGATACACGGATCAATAGCCACGAACAGACACAGAGCTCACCTGGATCCAAGCACTGGGGAGGGCTGTCCATTCTACACTCAAAGTGAAACACTGGAGCACTTAGTGGTGGGTTGTTCTCGGCTAGCTGGCCTTTTTAGAGTTTTAAAGGAATGGGTGGAAGCCCTGGGAGAGTCCTTCTCTGTCCCCCTGTTTGTTTTTGGACCCAAATATGTTGTCAGGAGAAAGCTGACATTGGTTTTAATCAATTTTTTACTTGGCATAGCTAAACTGGCGCTTTGGAAAACAAGGAAGCATCAGATGTTGGGTCGGGGCTGGACGGATGTGGTGCGGTGCCTGAAGGGTCTGGTTGCGGCTCGTCTGAGAGTGGAGCACGCATATTACATGCTGACGAACAATCTGGAGACGTTCAGGGCTCTGTGGGGGATCAGACGTGTTTTATGTTCACTAGAGGAAGATGGCTCCCTGGTTCTCAGTTTTTGACCTATTTTTGTTTGTTTGTGTGTGTGTTCTGGGTGTGTGTGTGTGTGTGTGTTCTGGGTGTGTGTGTAGTTACTGTATTTGAGTTCTGTTAAGATTGTGTATTCCTATTGTGTCATAAATAAAAGACGTTAAAAGTCAAAGTCTCTCTCTCTCTCTCTCTCTCTCTCTCTCTCTCTGTGTCACGCCTAACCGAGGCAGATTGGTGCCCACCCTGATCCATGGTTCTGCTCGAGGTGTCTGCCTCTTCAAAGGAAGTTTTTCCTCGCCTGTGTTGCCTAGTGCTTGCTTGTCACGTTAGGGGGTTCTGATCGGTATAAACCACCAGAGGAACACTGCCAGAATCGAGATATACCTCAAAATTCTGTAAGGCCCAAATTAATGCCAGTGTTTCTTTTTCAATGACAGAATAGTTTACCTGAAAATGGTTGAATTTCTTAGAGTAGAAACTCACAGGTCGATCAACCCCATTATCATCTTGCTGAAATAAGACAGCACCTGCACCTACATCACTCGCATCCACATGCAGGTCAAAAGGATAATCCAATCGTGGATGTTACGGCCCCTAGCCTCGTGAGTCTGTGCATGCTCCTTTTCTTTTGTTATGCAGGACCAGCTGTGATAACCCCTCTTCTGATTGGCTGCCTGGAAGCTGCAGGAGTCGCACACCATTGGATCAGCAGAGCATGGCAAGACAATCAGATGCTGATGAGCCTCACCTGTACCTTTAAAAGGCTCCTGAAACAGTCCTTCAGGGGGACAGCTAGTAGGAAGAGGTTCTGTAAAGCTGTTCCCCTACCTCTTGTTTGCTACTGCTTTGTAGAACTCTTGGAACTCTTGTTTGTTACTGCTAAAGCAGTTTGATTGTGTTTGCTGATACAAGCTTGTGCTAGGGAGGTTTGGTGCTCCCAAAACCACGGCTGCCCAAATCACGGCAGAATTAAATGTGCACCTCAACTCTCCTGTTTCCACCAAAACTGTCCATCGGGAGCTCCACAGGGTCAATATACACGGCCGGGCTGCTACAGCCAAACCTTTGGTCACTCGTGCCAATGCCAAACATCGGTTTCAATGGTGCAAGGAGCGCAAATCTTGGGATGTGGACAATGTGAAACATTTATTTTTCTCCGATGAGTCCGCCTTTACTGTTTTCCCCACATCCGGGAGAGTTACGGTGTGGAGAAGCCCCAAAGAAGCGGACCACCCAGACTGTTGCATGCCCAGAGTGAAGCATGGGGGTGGATCAGTGATGGTTTGGGCTGTCATATCATGGCATTCCCTCGGCCCCATACTTGTGCAAGATGGGCGTGTCACTGCCAAGGACTAACGAACCATTCTGGAGGACCATGTGCATCCAATGGTTCAAACATTGTATCCTGAAGGAGGTGCCCTATATGTACCAATACACACAGCACGACTGGTGAAAGATTGGTTTGATGAACATGAAAGTGAAGTTGAACATCTCCCATGGCCTGCACAGTCACCAGATCTCAATATTATTGAGCCACTTTGGGGTGTTTTGGAGGAGCGAGTCAGGAAACATTTTCCTCCACCAGCATCACGTCGTGACCTGGCCACTATCCTGCAAGAAGAATGGCTTAAAATCCCTCAAACCACTGTGCAGGACTTGTTTATGTCATTCCCAAGACAAATTAATGCTGTATTGGCTGCAAAAGGAGGCCCTACACCATACTAATAAATTATTGTGGTCCAAAACCAGGTGTTTCAGTTTCATTGTCCAATCCCTGTATATATCATATATTCGATATATGGTAGATATATGCATGTATAGAATTACTAGCGGCCATAGTACTTCTATTCCTTAGAAGGGGACACAGGGATGAGTTTGTTATTTTTCATACAAATTTTGGGTCGTTTCCTACTTGATTGATATCTTTACTGTGTTTGTGTCAGTGTATTGGACAGTATTGTCATGAGCTCTCTGCTTGGGTTTATTGCCTGCACCTGTCTCTGCTCTGCTCCCCTCAACCTGCCAGCTGCTCTGCATTTCCTGATTACCACCTCTGTATATAAGGCCCAGTTTTTCACTCCACACTTGTCAGATCGTCTGCAAGCCTGCATCAGTAACCTGCCTGTCTGTCTTTGATTCTGACTCCCACCAGTGATCCGGGACCGAGATCCCTACTTCCTGTCTCCAGAACCTTAATAAAGCATTGGACTAAATTGTGCTTTTGGGTCCTCCTCTGTCCGCACTGACAAGTATAGGCTGTTCAAGAATTCCTGCACTAACACAGATCTCATATAGTTTTGTGTATGGGTGTTTGGAATAGATTACCTGGGGATGTTCTTGTTAAGCTGTTACAGAATTGGGTGTATTAAAACAAGTGACCAATTCAATTTTCAATTTTATTTATATAGCGCCACATCACAACAACAGTTGTCTCACAGCGCTTTCCAAATAGAGCAGGTCAGACCCTACTCTGAAGTTAACTACAGAAACCCAACAATTCCCACCAGACTGGGTTACCCTTAATGTTTGAGCGTGCATGACCGTATAGTGGCCTGTGCATAGAAACTTCTCAGACAAGTCAGCCACTTGGGTATTGTGCCATTCACCCTCTCTGTTAACACGTGTAATATTTTTCATAATGTCATTCAAGATTGTTGAAGAGTGGAAGATTGGTAAAGCTGCTTCTTTGGGAGTGGTGTTAGTTGAAACTATAGAAGGATGGTTGGAAAAGGTCCCAAAAGATGAAGCACAGAAAGGTGTAAAATGTTTTGTGGAGTGGACAAAAGGAATGCAACATAAAGGGTTGTTTAGTGCCTGGGAAAGCATTCCTCCTAAGTTGAGTGTTTTACCCATGTTTATGAAGCTGGCCTCATCTAGTTTAGAAGTAGCCACAGCAGCGTTAGATGAGACAAGCTTGCTGAAGGAAGAGAGGATGAGTGAAGTGATCAGACAGGCAGAAGAGTTCTTGATGGACTGTCAATGTTTTCTTAGTTAAGTTAAATTCTCATTATGCTTATTGTCCTTTGTACAAACCACACAGCAATCATTATTTATGACCTTGCCTCCTCCTGAGACACAAATATCTGCAGTACATGACAGGAAAGAAGTTGAGCAGATACTCAACTCTTGCCCTTTAACCTCACACTCCTCCCTATGAAGCATGCGAACATCAGACATCCCCCACTGAAACACACACACCAGTAACCTCACCACCTCTGTAACCCCAGGCAGAATATAAGTCAACCCCCATGATGGAGCCTTTAACAGTAGTAAAAAATAGTTTGCGTAAAACAGTATCACTGACGGGAGATTACACCTCCCAAAAACAAGCTGAGTATTACCTGAAGGAAGCGGTTCAGCGGAGCAAGACCCCACCTCATATAGTTCACAGTACCACATACCTGATTTCATTTGGTAATCAGACTACTTCAACTGACCAAACTAACCACACAGAACAGAATTCCCTGAGAACACATTCTCAGGTTGGGGAGTTTCCTACAGAGACCCTTGAAACACCAACACATGAGAACAACCCAGAACACAGGCGCTTTTTTAAAGATAATAGTATTAGGTCGTCGAATGGCAACATACATTTATGTTTTGATAAACGCAGAGCGCAACATCAATTAGAACAGCAGCAAAAAGACAAGGATGCCGTGATAAATACTCCTGATATGTATTTTTTAACCTTTATGCATTATTTTTATCATTTTATTTTGACTAGTTATTTACATTTTAGAATGTTAACACCATGTCATTGTTTTGTATTTCCATATGCATGTGCAACGAAGAATGCTTGTGATGCTATGAAGAACAGCTTACACATACTGCTCACATATACAGTAGGTGCACAGATCATGGCACACATATAGGCTACATAATGCAACAGACATTTGCTTACATATCCACTATACGATCATGTGATTTTTATTTGTTTGATAGGTTAAAATTGCTGTCTTTTCCCGACTATAGGCCGCTATTGTTAATTTTGGGTTAGAACAGGAAAATGATAACCATGATAGACATTGTGGTCAACATCTACCTTGCAGGATGAATGCTGTATGTCTAATAAAGAACTGATTGGCGGGATGCCACATAACGTGCACAGGAAGAACTGTAACCGAACAAGGCACTGTTCATTCTGGACACATTCATCATGAGAACCAACTAAATTCCTGTGGTGAGTCCAGGAGGTTGGACAAAGTCTCTGCAACCCTGGAAGACAGTGTGCAGAGGGCACCACAGCTCCAGAGGCAGCTTCACCCCAGGATGAACAGTGATATCGACACCGAAGAGAACCAGTGTGTGAAGAAGCTCAACTGAGCCAACACTGAAGAAGATCCATGACACAATCTATCATTGTTCTGTTAGACAAAGACTTTTATATTTCTGTTACAGTCACCTGTTAGAAATTGATTAGTTTAGGAGACATCAGTGGCTTACGCTGAGGTGATCTATGGTTTGGAAAATATGGTTACATCAAAAGCGGGATACAGAAAATCTCCTACCTGGTTGTGTTTTAATTCATTGCATGACCCGCTCACAGTTTCTGATCTTGTAGGAGAGGCGGACGCAAGGTGTTGAGATACAACACAGGACTAGCAGTTCCACCTCTTTTGATTGACATAATAAAATCATGTCCAAAAGGGGGATTGTTAGGATTTGGCTGAAAATATTCACTTTAGCATAGTAAATTACTGATTGTTTTATTTTCTTTTATAACTATATTTTGTGTTGAAGTCTCTGGCTGTAACCACAGATTTTCTTTTCTCTCCTTTCCTTTCTCCTTTCTTTCTCTGTTGGTTTAGATACACGTCTTTAAGTCAACACAAACACACAAACACATCATTTGGTACCACATTCCAATGTCATCAACATGAATTAGGACCCGGCTTGTTAGTCTTAGAGGTAACTAACCAATAGGAGTTGGTTGTGTCCAGTTCTCCTTTTGAGCGGTGTGCCCAGCCCAGGAGACAAAGACCCATCACACCCAGATTTCTGGGTTCTTTGCCGACTGAGACACTGAGAGAGAGGTTTTTGTCTGTGAAGAGCCCAGCGCTGAAATACTTTACCTGTGACCCAATTAATGTCCATTTTTTACTCTTCATCTACTCTGGCTTATTCTTAGGTGTCCAACTAAAGAATCGGGTTAACACAACCTTGGCAAAGTAGTGTTTTACAGAGTTAACAGTAAGTTAACAGTACCTAACTCTCATCACGATTTGGATAATTGCAGTCAAGCAAGCAGCTTAAACTCCGTCTTCAAACTGACCGAATCTTTAATTTTCATCTCCCTGAATCTTCTTATGAAATTTGTACCTTGCAAAAATAAGGTTTGCTTTGAGAGTGTTGTAAGCCTCAAAGGTTCCTGGTATGTTCCTAGTATCTTTCCTTGGTCTGCTGTGAGGTTCTATGTGTGGTAGACATCTCAACTGTCCATAAAAGCAGGTAGCTGCACTTCTCCTGCGGTTTGTTGCAGGAGGACATTAGCTCAACATGTTGGTTACACATTCCAGTCCAAGCACAGTGATCTTCTGTCGTCATGTAGATTTACAACCAACTTAGCTTTGACACAATTTAATATTTTGAGAGATAGCATTTTGTGCTACATTAATTCAGTCACATATGTCATCACATATGTGACTGCGTGTGTTGGATATTTTCAAGGTCTCCCTTCACCCAGCGACAGCAAGCTGTTGTTGAATCCATGGTCAAATGAGGAGAACATGCCATTTCAAATCAATCCTCACACATTAATTGTAGACTACTTTTTCCAAATATTTATTATCAGTATTTGTAAACACAGGAACAGGAAAAAGTATGTATAAAAACATCCACTGGATGTTAACATTAACTTATTATATACTTCGAAATCTTGACAGGGCATTGTTATGTGTTGAAGAAGGAACTAGATCCATTATCTTTCTGTCATTGTATCACATTGTACAGAAATGATCACTCTGTAAACCAGAGCGAAATGTGGACCTCAAAATGAAAACTCACATTTTTTGGCAACTTTTATGATATAGGGGGCCTCATGGCATTCTTTTCCATGTTTTCAGGTTAGTATTAGAATTACCATAATAGTGTATTTATGTTGACTGAACTTATTTAACCCACTAGTACCAAACCTTCACTCTCACAGTTATTATGGAAGATAATATTGACAGTCAATACTAAAAAACGAAAAACAAATAATATCATCCACCTTTAACTTGTTATTGCACCAGGATTCACTTGTAGTCCTGTATTTTAAATCAGAGAAGCCCACAAGGAGGCAAGCTGAACTTTGGTGTCCTTAAAGACCTGGCAGTTTTGAACCTGTGAATGCTTTGTTCTGACCTGCATTGCAGTAACAGAGCCTATTCGCCAAACAAAGATGTGTTGCTGTAATCTTTGCTATGATTAACAATGCTACCTCATCTTAGCAGCACAAAAGTGGGTCTGCAGCAGAACTGAACGATAATGTTCTACATGACCATCGCTTCAGAAGAGATGCTCTCAATAACTTCTCCCTCCTAAAGGATCAAGTTTCTATCTGATATTGTGTTTTTGTTTTGTTACCCTCACTAAAGGAAAAGGAAAACAAAACAGAAACACTTTCATGTTTTTTCAATGCTGTGCTTACAGACTTTTCTGCATTATGACACTCATAAATAAGCACACCAGTGCATGTTTGGATTGAGCCTATTTAATAATGCAAGCACCAAGGCCCTTGTGCTTGCATTGTGCGTAAGATTAAATAATGTATGTTTTTGGGTCACAGCATTTTGAGTCAATACTACTTCAAACATCCATAGGTCCCTGTTCCATTCTAATTTAATTAATGAAAGGGATTTAATTCATGGGCACACGGCTGGCAATAGCTACTTTCCATTAGCCATTTAAAAGGGATACTTTGTTCAGTGGGTGGACACGTACGGTGGCAGCTGGCCGTAGAGTACACAATGGTACTTTCATCTCCCAGCTGAGTTTGTTGTGTGTTTTGAATTTATTAATCATTGATTTTAATGTGAAGCATCTTGACAGTGGAAACTACCCACACAATCGTTAATTTCTGTTTCACTGTTATGCAACATAGCATTTATGAAAAAACAACAGGTTTGCTGGTGTTTCCTCTGACCTATAAATCAAGAGTTAAAAATTGAAATGTAAAAAAAAAGCTTTTATCTGTGGTCTTAAACATGTATGCATTTGCTTTTTTTCTAAGAGGAAATAAAAAAATAGAGATGACATCTTATAATAAAAAATTTGAATATAACTTTAACGCCTTGAATTTGACACATTTCATTTAATAGTTTGTGTTCTTAAAAAGATAAAGCCTTGCGTATTGTCCTTAATTTCCATAATCCTATAATCATCCTAATCTCTACATTTAGCAATGGGGAAATTCCTCCAATAAATGAGGTTGCTTTATGTGCTGGTGGCCTTCATTCGACTGTGAGTATATTGAAAATGATGCTGAGATATTGCAGGAAGATACATAACCAAGTGCCAAATGTTGGGTCTTAAACCGTGTCAATTGTGTCAAGTTACTTCACCTCCTGCACATAGGACACCTGTTCATCCAGTTAAACTATACGGAAACCTTGCACTCAGTTGTTAAAAAAAAAGTTATCCTGACTGAGTGCAACAGGCTTATATTCCTGATATTTAGTTTTTATTAGTGGTGGGGCTGGTGTGCCAATAGATTTCCCTGCCTAACCCAGTACATGCATTCAAGTTAAAAGTCGCAAAATTACTACAATTCCACAATAAGCATTTAATTCCCTTATCAGAATCAGCTGTTTAAATATACAGTTAACCATTTAAAGCTATATTAGGTCTTATTTTGGAAAGGAACAGTATGAAATACAACACTCAATTTCACTATTTGTTGCCAAACACACAAAGTAGACACACAGGTGGTTAGCTTAACACGGTTAGCTTACAGTTTTCCATATAAACTCTTGATCTTTCATGTTTCTCAATGGTTCAGAGAGGTGTTCTAAGTCTGTCTGTCCAGACTGTGTCCACGCCAAATCAATCTTTTAAAAAGGATGCAGGGAAAACATAAAAGTGCATGGCCGTCCCACATGCTGTCAGCCAGGACTTACGCTGGAACCAGCTCCTGCTAAAAGGCCGGCTGTAGGACTTAGCTTTTTCATTGGTTCGGCGCGTTAAATTTATTTTGGGTGTTAGATTCGGTTCTTTAGTTGGAAGCCTGATAATAAACCAGAGTAGATCAAGAGTACAAATATGGAATTTATTGGTCACAAGCAAAGTATATCAGCATTGGGCTCTCACAGACAAAGCTCACGAAGGATCTCAGTCGGCAAGAGCCTCGATTTCTGGGTGCGATGGGTAGTTATCCTCTGGGCCGGGCCTCGAAAAGGGGAGGACGGCTGGGCGTAACCAAATGTTATTGGCCAGTTAGTTCGGTCATGTACAGGCCAGAGGCTCTTAATTCATGTAGGTTTCAGTGAAATATGATAAGAAAATGTGTGTGAATGTTGACCTTGAAGACGTGTATTTACTGTAACAGAGGGAGAAGGAGGAGGGGTAGGCACAGCCAGAGAGTTTAACACAAAAGTAGAATTATAAATGGAATAATATGAATCTAAAAGGAATAATACAATCAGTCATTTACATGGATTAAGTTGTAGCATGCTATACTACAGTAAGTAATTATAGCCCAATTCTAACACGGGCTTGTCAGGTCCCAGCTCCTTTACATGGATTTTTTCCACCATTGTCCTTTCTCACGAAAAGGGAACTCATTAAAGATCTCACTGAACTGTGTGAAAGCTGCTCTTAAACTGTCATCACCGTCATCTCTACGTCACTGCCTGACTGACCACTAGCTACAGTAGGGGAGAGTGGGGTAAGATGAGCCATTTTTTACTTATGTTGTTCTGGACGTAAGGAAAAATGACACAGAAATAGAATGAAAACATATTATTTTATTTTAGGATGTCTCCTATCAAATGAAATTATCAGAATGCATCTCTGACAAAGCTGCCCAAAATAATGACTTCTCAAAAAAAAGTGCTCCTGTGGCTCAACTTGCCCCAGGTTAGGGGTAAGTTGAACCAAGTAAGTGGGTAAATTGAGCCATCTTGGGGTAAACTGACCCTCTAGGTTTTAAAATGTAAACATGAGCATATTGTGCTAACAAACAGTTTTAAAAGTTTTGAACTTCTGAGAACAAACCACCAGTTAGTTTCAAAACCATTTAATCAAAAGAACTATTCAATATTCCAACTGTCAAGGTTGCAGAGGAACATGAACTGTTGCTCCCTCCTTGCAGTTCCTCCAACCTTTTGAGGTTGAGGTAGCTTCTTCAGCACATCACTCCGTGGGAAAGATTCCTCATCGTTTTCCTTAAATGGGTTTCTTACTGCCAGTGATCCCTCGGATTCTTTTCAGAAATCTGGCACTCACTTCGTTGCCTGCAAGGCTGTCAACCAAGCCAATGTAATGGTGGCTTCTGCATTTGGATGCAAATTTTACGATGACAAAGTCACCAACTACCAGATCTGAGACATCTGGTTCACTTCTTTCATCGCTGGAACTCTCGTGCTCAGAAGTGTCTTCAAATGGGATGGCAACATCACTCTCCTCAGAGCTGATTTCTACTGCGATTTAAATTGGTCTATGCCAACCTACTGAGTTATGTTGTTTCTTGCACTTCCTACCGATTGCCAATTCTAATGACAGTTCCCGGCATTTCTTTGGTGTAAGGCCATGGAACTGGTCTGCGAGCTGCTTGATATGGTCTTCTAGCTCCTTCTCCATCTCCTCTGAAAATACTCTCCTTGCTTCTGCTGTTCCACTGTACCCTGCTGCTTTTACTTGCTTCACCTCCCTCTTCTTTATGAATCTCCTCAATATTGACCTGTCATTATTTCTCTCTTTTTTCACTGATCTGATGGACTTTCCAGCCTTGACATCACTGGCTGCTCTTTCCGGCGCTTCAAGGGGTGTTGAGCCCCAGTTTGTTTTTCTCTTGTAGGTTCTTGGCATGATCCCTGTTCTACAATGGTAAACATTTGACAAACCAGTTGAGTATACTCAAAGAAATACTATTTTATACGTCTGAGAGTGCTTGCCTTGTGGTGGGGTAAGTTGAACCATTGGCTCAATTTACCCCATAGCCTTTGGCTCACTTTGCCCCATAGCCACCATTTTGGAAAAGATGGGCTAGCTTAGAAATTCAGGCTAATCTTTAGTGAAGTGATTCACATGATTTTATACGTAAGAAAATCACCAAAAAGTATAATATATTATTTTAGACCCAGATAAATTTGCTTTGATATAACAGTCATTTTACCTGATATGCTGTAAATTTACTTAAACAGGCAAAAAACAGTTTCTTGTGTAAAAAAGTACTTACCCCTTCTCCCATGTGCTTGTCTTTATCACAGCAAGATGGAAATGATTGGTGCTTCCTGAATTTATGGTCACATGACAAAACATGTGAACGGTTACCTAGTTAGAAGGGGTGGGTCAACTTACCCACTGGCTCATCTTACCCCACTCTCCCCTATATGTCTATGGTAGCAGGGGCCAGTTCCAGCCATTAATTTGGGCGATGCTGATTGGCCAAATATTTATTAATCTTCCCTAGATACATTATTCAATTGGTTATTTCGCTGCTCTTCAGGGGCGCTTTGAGTGAGCGCCCCAGAGGAGAAACAATACATTCCGTTGGTGGAAATGCACTGTTGGAGAGTCAATTGGTGAAAGTGTTGTTTTAATGGCACTTCAATCCTTGTGCTTACTGATCTTTTGCATGTTGGTGTACTTGTCTGAGATTCATTATTAATTTGGCTGAAACAATATAGAAAGAAATGGGCTGCTGCTTTTATAAAGGTTAATTCTTTATTTGACCATATTAACAGAGTTTTTTTCCTTTTTGCTAACCATATAAAACCTGTTCATAGAGAGGTATGTACAGAGAGAAAACAAAATAATTGCTTTTGTTTTGAGCTCTTGCTTGTTTTTTTTAGAAACAAGCAACAGCTCATTTTGGCCGTTTAGAAGGGGTCTACATAGGGCTGGGCATAAATAATAAATTTTCGATACCAGTACGGATACCAATACCTTTGCTTCGATACCGATTCCTGAACAATACTTTATACGATACCAATTTTAAAGGATTATAAGATAACAAAAAGCAATTACATTACACATTTTATAAATCTTCTGTTTTATTTTTCAGTTTGGCAATTTTCCACTCCAGGCAGTGACCCCAACTGTACGTTTTGAATATCTTCTTTTTTTTTTTTTACAAACACTAACATATTTACACATTTTAACATTTTTTAAACATTTTTGTTAGAAAACATCGTCTAAAAAACCCACCACACTATGCAGTGCCCTCCACAAGTATTGGCACCCCTGTTTAAGATGTGGTTGAGGACTTCTAAAATTTCTCCTATTTTTTTAAACAATATAGAACCCTAATGCAAAAAAAGAGAAAAATCCAACCTTTTATTTAAGTACATTATTCTGGGGGTAAAAATAAAATCACACATTTAGAAAATTAAAAAAACGGGAAATCATGTGTCCCACAATTGTTGACATCCCTAACAGTTATATTGAAAAACGTAATTGATATATTTTGAATATATAGTTCTGTAGTTGCTAAAGTTGGTCAGGGTATCTAGGAACTTTTAATTAGCAGTTCATGACATCCTGTTTTCCCTGGGGTATAAATATGACGTGACACAGAGGCCAAATTCTCTTACCCATTTGTCAACACGGAACAGACAAGAGAACACAACACTTAAGTAAGGCAGATGTGTGTCGACCTTCATAAATCAGGCAATGGTTACAAGAAAATATCCACTCACCTTAACTTGCCCGTTTCTACAGTCAGAGAAATCATTAAGAAGTTTAAAACAACTGGAACAGTGACAAAGCTGACTGGAAGAGGTCCCAAATTTATCTTGCCACAATGACCAGTGAGGAGGATGGTAAAAGAAGTAAAAACAAGTCCTAAGTTCACTGTTATGTTGTTATGTTATGTTTATGCATTTGGCAGACGCTTTTATCCAAAGCGACTTACAGAGTAGACACAATATTACATTTCTCATCACAATGACAATAAACTATATAGAACAGAAACACTGATCAGAGTCAGTGGTGAGATAGAGATAGAGGTAGAGGGGCTACAGAAGGAGCTGTGGGGGGGTAGAGGTACGGGTTAGGGTTAGGATAGGAGATGCTCTTTGAAGAGGTGGGTCTTCAAGAGTTTCTTGAAAACAGACAGGGACTCTGCTGTTCTGGTGGAGCTTGGTAGGTCGTTCCACCATCTTGGAACGACACATGCAAACAGTCTGGATTGTCTTAAGCGTGGTGAATGCACTGCTAGGCGACAATCCATTGATGACCGGAGTGATCGAGTTGTGAAATAAGCCTTTGCAAGGGGATTCAAGTAGATGGGAGCCATACCCTTAAGCACTTTGTAGGCTAGCATCAGGGACTTGAATTTGATACGGGCAGCCAGAGGTAACCTGTCACAGAATTGCATTAAAAAAGTGGAATCTTGGGGTCACAAAGTCTCCAAAATAACCATCAGATGTCCTCTACATGCCAACGAGCTGTTTGGGAGGCATGCAAAGAAAAAGCCTTTTGTCACTGACACAAACGTAAACGTCTGGAGTTTGCTAAGCGGCACTGGGACTTCAATTGGGATCGTGTGCTTTTGTCAGATGAGACTAAGAAAGAGCTTTTTGGCAAAAGACACTGTAGGTGGGTCTGGCATAAAACAGAAAAAGAGTATGCCGAAAAGCACCCCATGCCCCCCGTGAAGGCCCTGGGAACCTTGTTAAGGTGCATGGCATTATGAACGCTTTGAAATACCAGGACATTTTAAATAAAAACCTGATGGCCTCTGCCAGAAAGCTGAAGATGGGTCGTCATTGGGTCTATCAGAAGGATATTGATGCAAAACATGTTGCAAAAACTACACAAAAGTGGTTCAGCAGTCACAAACTCAAGGTCCTCCCATGGCCATCTCATTCCCCAGACCCCAACCCAATCGACAACCTGGGGGCGAGCTAAAAAGGAGAGTGAATAAGAAAAGGACCCAGGACACTGGATGATATAGAAAGATTGTGCAAAGTAGAATGGTCAAAGATCACTCTCCCTGTGTTCTCCAATCTTGTGAAATGTTATAGGAGGAGATTAAATGCTGTCTTGTTGGTAATCGGGGGTTGAACAAAGTATTAACATCAGGGGTGCCAATAATTGTGGGACACATGATTTCAGGTTTTTTATTTTCTAAATTTGTGATTTTATTTTTACCACCAAAGTAATGTACTTAAAAAGTTGAATTTTTCTCTTTTTTTCATTTGGGTTATAAAGGGGTTGGACAATGAAACTGAAACACCTCTCACTTTAGTGTGGGAGTTTTCATGGCTAAATTGGACCAGCCTGGTGGCCAATCTTCATTAATTGCACATTGAACCAATAAGAGCAGACTGTGAAGGTCCAATTAGCAGGGTAAGAGCACAGTTTTGCTCAAAATATTGCAATGCACACAACATTATGGCTGACATACAAGAGTTCAAAAGAGGACCAATTGTTGGTGCGCATCTTGCTGGCGCATCTGTGACCAAGACAGCAAGTCTTTGTGATGAATCAAGAGCCACGGTATCCAGGGTAATATCAGCATACCACCAAGAAGGACGAACCACATCCAACAGGATTAACGGTTGACGCAAGAGGACGCTGTCTGAAAGGGATGTTCGGGTGCTAACCCGGATTGTATCCAAAAAACATAAAACCACGGCTGCCCAAATCACGGCAGAATTAAATGTGCACCTCAACTCTCCCGTTTCCACCAAAACTGTCCGTCGGGAGCTCCACAGGGTCAATATAAACGGCCGGGCTGCTATAGCCAAACCTTTGGTCACTCGTGCCAATGCCAAACGTCGGTTTCAATGGTGCAAGGAACGCAAATCTTGGGATGTGGACAATGTGAAACATGTATTGTTCTCTGATGAGTCCGCCTTTACTGTTTTCCCCACATCCGGGAGAGTTACGGTGTGGAGAAGCCCCAAAGAAACGTACCACCCAGACCGTTTCATGCCCACAGTTGGGGGTGGATCAGTGATGATTTGGGCTGCCATATCATGGCATTCCCTTGGCCCCATACTTGTGCTAGATGGGCGCGTCACTGCCAAGGACTACCGAACCATTCTGGAGGACCATGGCCTGCAGAGTCACCAGATCTCAATATTATTGAGCCACTTTGGGGTGTTTTGAAAGAGCAAGTCAGGAAACTCTTTCCTCCACCAGCATAACGTCGTGACCTGGCCACCATCCTGCAAGAAAAATGGCTTACAATCCCTCTGACCACTGTGCAGGACTTGTATATGTCATTCCCAAAACGAATTGACGCTGTATTGGCCACAAAAGGAGGACCTACACCATACTAATAAAGTATTGTGGTCCAAAACCAGGTGTTTCAGTTTCATTGTCCAACCCCTGTATGTTGTTTTACAAAAATACAATTTTTAGAAGTCCTCAACCACATCATAAACAGGGGTGCCAATAATTGTGGAAGTGCAAATACAATATCGGTATAGGATCGTAAGTGAAAAAAGATGAATTGGGACATCCCTAGCTGGGATAGATGGTCACACAGTCACACATGCAGTCCTCTAAGTGCTTATCATATTGTTTTTGTGCTTTCAGCTTTTTTAACTATCAGTATACACAGTTGTGTAGACTGATGGTGTGAGCATGTCATGCTCCCTGGGTCAAGCCCCCATTGTTCCGGCTCTCGGCGAGTGCAGACGTGTTTCTCTCTGCTCCCTCCCCTGCCCTTTTTGCCTGCTTGCTATCTTTGTCCTGTCGTATCTCAGAGCCTCTTTCTGCATTTTCACTTCCTAAAGCCTAACATCAACCATAGATTTGGTCGGCTGGTCTCTCAACGCAATTGACAAAATCTTTAACCAAAGACAAGCTGCAGGGGCTGCAACTTGTCCAGCCGGGACTCACCCAGCGGGTTTCACGATGGATGCCTGGAGGAGCTGGAGGGTTTTATGCCTCTCAGTTCTCGAGGACGTCGAGGACCTATACCTATTTGGATTCATGATAACCGGGTTCCTGCTGATTGGAGTTGGTGGATACCTACGTTTTCGAGAAATTCGGAGGCTGATGGCAACTGGTGGTGGGCTGCCTGTCGAGCCGGTTTACCGGAGCATCAACACTCTGACTCAAACCGCGCGAGTTGTCTTGCAAACATGATGTTCTGGTGAGCAAACTGGGGACTCAGTGGAGCAAACAGGAGGCTCATAGGAGCAAAATGGGGACGATGTGTGACAGCATGAGGGTGATGGGGAACACCTTGGAGAAGGTGGTGGTTCGGATGGATGGAAATTAACACAATTCGGCTGAATTGGATCGCCATTGAGAGACCTGCTGAGGACTTAAGGCAGACAAAACACGCTCTGTCTGGAACAAAGCTATCTCTCTTATCTCAATCTGGCCTCCCGAGAGCAGCCTTGCAGCTGCTACTCTACAACTTTGCCCTGGATGGAACTGCAGACCGACGCTTTGCCCACCCCACCCCCCTCCCTCCTCCCAAGCAGGAGTATGGGCATCACAAGGACAAATTTCATCCTGCCTGTGGATGTCGACTCCAGCTTGCTTACACTTACACACACACAACTACAGACTTCATGCATTCCTTGGACTCACTGCCTCGTTGTTACCTTTCCCCTTCCCTCCAACCCCCCATCCCTCCCTCCCTATGTGTCCTTGTTGTTGTGATTTGACGGTATCTGTGCTTAAGTGTACTGAGGTGTTTTTTTAAATCACTGTTACGTCCCCTGTAGGGGGCGTGGCACTGGGCCTTTTTTTTCCCCTCTTCCCGCAACCGCTTTCCCAATGTATTCTTTTTGTTCTGAAGAAAAATTGGTGCGCCCTCCTGTGTGGCTGCCCTCAGTCTTCCCGAACTGGTGTGTCTATGTGTTTTGTTTGTTTGTCAATTTCTCCCTGGAGATCAATAAAGTATATTCAATTCATCCATCCATCCATCCATCCATTATCAATACCGCTTATTCCCTGATGGGGTCGCGGGGGGAACTGGAGCCTATCCCAGTGGTCAACGGGCGAGAGGCAGGGTACACCCTGGACAGTCCGCCAGTCCATCGCAGGGCTATATTCAATTCAATTCAATTCAATTCAATTCAATTCAATTGTGTACTTTTTATGTTGGTGCTAAAGTCAATTCTACCCATTGTGCTTGAATAAACAAGCGTGTAGGTTAAAGTCGATGGTTTGGTCATGAAAACAACAACACTGGCAGTTGTGTTTAGACCCATTTGGACAAGTTCCAGCAGCTGAAAACACAGGACTCTCTTATGCCAGACAGAGGGCAGGAAGAAGCAGTTTACTCAGAAGCACAAAAGTTGCAAATGGAGTGGTCTGTTAGCTAGAATAAAGGCTAACACTAGGAGACTAACGATTTACTTTCTGTTTCTGTATGACAACACAATTAACCTACTTTGCCAGAGGCTGCGGGTTTCGCGTGAAATAAGGAACTGTGCAGTGCTCTAGCTGATGAAAACCTGGCTGAACAACAACATACCTCATAAAGCCCGTAAATGACTACTAAAAGTTAAAAGGATCCTGTTCATTCGTTACTCTAACAGTGACACCTTGTGGTCATTTATGGTTTTACTATGAAGAGCAATATTTTTCTTCTTTGCATTTTTTTTGGTTTGCTGTACTTCTTGTTCTTACCAAGTGCAACGAAATGATGTGAGATCCTGAAGAAACTACAGGAAATCCTAAAATGGCGCCCTTTGAAAGCAGGATGAGGTATATTTGTGTTTTAGGAGAAGAAAAGTGAATAATTTATTAAATAATATGCAGAATTTCAGTTTGTTTTAGTTAGATGAACTAAACCACATTGTTTTTTTTAGATGTTTGTTTTAGAGGGCTTTCAAGGTACATTTAATTTTTATTTAGCTGTGATTTAAATAATTTATTGGGTGAACCAGGTTTGTGTACACATTTGTGTATATTTCTTTTTATGCAAGTTTTCATGGTGTCCATGTCAATAAAAGACATGATTAAACTGCCCCCTTTTGGAACTCCCTCCGTCTAGCTGTATTACTCCAATTGGCCACTATGTGGTCACCAACATCAACTTCTGACTTTTCTTTTGTTTTGTTTTTCTGTCTGGCTGACAAAAGCTTGGAACGAGGGCTGACGTTCAATAGATTGCTGAGAGGTAGCTGGTCTGACCCTGACCCAGAATCAGATCATGTGTAAAATATTTAACACCAGGTTCTCTAAAAGCCTGCGCTGCGGGATACCCCAGCTCCATCACGCATTAGCTGGAGCTGGCTATCAGAGGTAGGGACAGTGGCAATCTCATTTATCCATTCATGTGTGTCACTAATTAGATGATGAGCCATTTGGCTACTTTAGGAAAGTCATAGTAACTCCTGCCATCTAGCCATGCTTATTGAATTATTCACTTTAACATTTAGAGCACTGGGCATTGCGTCAACACCCACCGTAGGCCTTTGCAATGGTTTGTTTTGATTAAACAGTTGGATTGTCTTGTCCATAGCAGTTCTAAGTAGGGTGCTATGGACCATCTAAGGCAACTTGACAGGGGATCAGTGTGAGGGGGATTTGTGAGAAGAAAGTCGCCACCGCCATCCCCAACCGCCTTGCCCCATCTAGATTTAGAAGCATGCTCTCAGATTAAGAGGTTTGGATTCTCATCCAAGGTGTCACAATCAGCTGTGAATCGCTCTAATGAGAGCTGGAGATCAAGAAGTGATGAAGTCAACATAAGTAGAGTATCTACAAAATCTGAGACCCAATCCCGTAGCCACCAAACTGGATCCCTTTAAAGTCTCACCTTCACTCAAGATATTCTGTCCATAAAATTCATGAACTAAATCAATGACATATAAACATCAATATACATATATGTATGTATGCATATGTATATTGACATCTATTGGAACACTTTCTTTTTCTATTACAAAGTTGATATCACTTAATTTCACTTTACTTATTGAGATGCTTCTGGATTTTATTGGCTTGATTTTCATACCAGCCACTTTAGATCTGTATTAAGTCCTGTTTTTGTCACCAATATCATACCATCAATGTAAGGTCAAAGAAAAGTAAAGTAAAGAAAAACACTGCCATAATGCCTATATCTTGGTTGTGCCAATCTTGTAAGCAACCTTCAGTACCTCAGCACAGTCTAATGTCCTAAAAATATGCTTATACTAAGATCACAACTACTACACTGTGAAGCCTGGTATTCTGCACAGTGATATCTATTAAGACATTCCTTTCTAAATTTTTTGCTAATATCTGTAATACTACACTAAAGAAAATCTTCCTCACTATAGGAGAGGGATCATTTCTAACTTATTCAGGTTTGAGGACTCTTGGAACAAAGATGCTGTTGGAATAATCTGTTTCTCCCTAATTATTCTTCCACAAGAACTTTAGTATACATGTTGCACTTTTATGATGTTCCCTACAGATGGATGTTAGACCACCTAGGTGGTCCAATGACTTCTCTTTCCTAATGGTAGCATGTCAGGGGAAAGGCCTACTACTCTAAACTGCATTCTTCCGATATTCTTCAACCTGTGCCTTTGCTGCTTTAAGCTGCCTTCCCTTTACCTGGATAAACAACCCTTTAACTGTCACGACCGTGGACGCAGGAGGACTCAGGCGCAGAGTGGGTTCAAAAATACAAAATTTATTAACAAAGGGCGCTCTCGAATGAGAGGGCAAAACACAAACACAAAGCGCTCCGTAACGGAGGACAAAGTATCAACAGAAAAAGCACTCGAACCGAGGCTGGGAAAAAGTTACAAAACAAAGCTGAAAAGTAACAACGTAAATCTCTCACTAAGGAGGCTGGACAGGAAACAAAAGTAGCAACAGAAATACTCACTAGGAATGTTACTTCTAGGAGGGAAAAAGACGCACTCGTGGCAGAGGCAAAAACTAAGGGGCTCAGAAGGCAAGGAACAAGGGCTATGACTGTGACGAGGGCTAAGGACAAGACAGGCTCTGTGGTTGGGAACGAAACACACTGGCACGGGACAAGGGGAGACGAGGACTATTTGAACACGAGAGGGAAGGGATGCCCAGGTGCAGACAATAGGTAATCAGGGAGACGCTCAGACTGGTGACACAACAGGAAGTGCAAGTGACCTGAAACGAGATGAGGGTTATTCTTCAAAATAAAACAGGAAATGACGAGACTAGCAAAAGACGATACGAAAAACCCCTCCACCAGGGCACCTTCGTGACATTAACCAACTTACTGTCCAGTATATGGCTCCCTGTAAAAAGCAGTCCTTTCTTTTTCTCTCTTCTTTCTCTTTTTACTAAGATATTCATCACTTCTGCTAGCCTGCTTCTCAACTCTTCCTGTAAAACATTAATTCCATCCCTCTCTCCCTCTATAGCTTGTTTCACAGATTTTTAAACTGTCTCCTCTCCTTAAATAATTGATCATTTTCTCTTTGCTGCCAATCTGAACTAATTGTACTCTTTCAACCCTCTTTCTATTCTGCACCCCAAACCTTTCTACACCACAGGAGTAAATTATAACTCCCATCTTCTCTAGCCTATCGCTTGCATTTCCTCGTAACCTACCTAATATTATCGACTAATATCTATCGACTGCCTTACATTCTTTGCTGCTATTGGTCCTAGGCCACAAAACTTTCTGCTTCATTTCTCTCTCTGACTGACCTCAGTATCAGCTGCATCCCTTCTTAGCACCTCTTCCTCCACCTCCGTAGCTGTGTTATTGATATAATTCGGACTGTGTTTTTTTAACTGCCACGGTACTTCATCTGACTTACTTGACTGAGTTATTAAAACTGAATGATGCAGCCACACATTCCATCTTTTACAACTCACCTCTTTCTACCCTGGTGCATTTTAAGGCCTCTACCTTGTATTACTTTCTGCCAGCCACATGAGCAAACCAGGAACCTTTCCTTACATGTTCATTCCAGTGTCGGCTATGTAGTCTGGCAGGAGGTTCCGCAGCATCAGATGAATCCAGACTCTGAAATAGCTACTTCCCCCTGGCCATCATAAATGCTCAACGCCAGATCCCAACTCTATTTGTCTTTTACATAAAAATCCCCCCTTTTTAAAGTTCTTTTATATTGATAGTTATATTTATGTAGTTTAGGTTTTTGTAATTATCCGCAGATTATTTATCACCAATTCTACATACAGACCTCACTGTAGCCAAGCAAAAACATTTTGTTGTCAAATTAACTATGTGGCTTTGTAAAATGACAATAAGCCCAAGTCTCTAAGTCTATTGGGCATTCTTATTTATCACACCTGCTTTTGAAATATGAGCCCTTCCAGAACCTGGCACATGCCTTTTAGTAGTTCATAAAGTTCAAACAAAATTGATGGTGAGACCTTGTTTCATTAATATGGTCCTTATCTGTGGAGCAGTCCACCAGAGAACTTCAGGGACTATGCAGCATCACTTTTCTAAAAAACAGCAGGATGATGAGATTTTTCTTTCTTCAGACACCACATAGTTAATGGATTCCATTAGGTCAGTTATGTGTCCTTACCTGGATCATCATAGTAATCTTGAGGCTGCCCTGCTCCAGGCTCTTGTTGCTTATCCCCCTGTTCTTGCCTCATTTCACTAACCTCCTGCTATATGTGCTGAAACTGGTGCTGTGTACTCTTCCATCTGTGCTCTTGACGTGAAGCCTTTGTCTCCATCTGCTGATCTCTTGCCACTGAGACTGAGTGAGCCAGCATGCTTTTTCCTGTCGACCTCCGACTCCAAACAAGACCCACCAATAAACTGGGTAAATAAACACATACATGCATATATATATATATATATATATATATATATATACATACACCTATATATTTACACATTACAAACACTTTAGTTAATATGTCCAATTATGAAACATTAGCTACCCTAGATATCTGAAAGTCCAGAAGTAGTTCCCATTAATCTTCAAAGTGCCTCGTTTCTAGTTCTCCCCTTCAATTTACCATGGTCTCTCCTGGAACCTTTCAAAAGGTGTTCAGCCCCCGAGGGATCTTTTAGCCTGAACACCTCCCTGGTGAAAAAAAAATGTACTTCATTGTATTTCAAGTATATTCATACTTCCAATAGTATATTGAAAATGTACTTACACAAATTGTACTTATTGTAAATATATCAAAAGTATACTAACAACACTCTTTCACACTAACACTTTTAACACACTTTAAATAATTACACTATATTACACTTTATAGAAATAGATAATTAAACAAGTATACTTTAAGTGAAAGGTATGTGTAATTTCTAAAGTGTACTTATTTGAAATATGTCTTTACACATATTTTTGATGTATTTTAGAATGTATTTTTCACGTCTGGGGGAAATGTTGGTGTTTTTGTCTTGTCTCCATGTTGTCTTCTCATTTCCTGTTTTATTTTGAAAGATGCATCCCCTTGTTTCAGGTCACTTGCACTTCCTGTTGTGTTCCCAGTCTGATCGTCTCCTTGATTACCTATTGTGTACACCTGGGGTTCCTTTCCCTCATGTGTTTAAATAGTCCTCGTCTCCCCTTGTCCCGTGCCAGTGTATTGAGTTCCATGACCACAGTTCCTGTCTTGACCACTTGTCATAGTTTGCCTTGGATCCCGTTCCCCACCTTTGTGCCTCCTGAGTTTTTGCCTCTATTGAGTCCTTTTCTGTTTTCCTCCTAGATGATCATTCCTAGTGAGTATTCATTTGTTACTTTGTACCTTGCCCGTAGTCTTGTTTATTGTTTTGATACTTTGCTCACAGCTTTGTCTTCCTCATTAGAGTGATTATATTTTGATACTTTGTTCATAGCCTTGCTATCTTGTTTTGGTACTTTGTCTCCACTCTGAGAGTGCGCCTTTTGTTCAATAAACCTTTGGGAACTAACCACCTCTCTGCGCCTGAGTCCTCCCTAAGCTCCACCCTCCTGACAGTATTCCTAAAATTGTCATTGTAATGTACACTGAAAGCATATTTTAAAAGTACAAATTTTGATATCGAAACTGTAATATTAAGTTTGAGTGCATTTTAAGTGAATCTAATTATGAACTGAAGTTATTTTGTCCTTGGACTTAACCATTACACATTTACGTTTGAGTGATTGGGGATGCACAGCAAATACATTATGGGTGTGAGACACCTCATTTATAAATGTGGATGATATGTTTAACTGAGCATCTCTACAAACCTTTCCTCCACTCTTGGCAAGCTCTTTTACTAAAATACAGAATTTTGTGGATGTGGATGAGGCCTCATCATCAGATGTTAAGGCCACCAGGGTCATAACTTCACACAATGTTCCATCATCAAACTGTACAACTGCATTATTTCTCTTTTTAAGAGTTGTATTGTTATATGAATGATAAACCACACTGCTACAAATGAAACGGTAATAAAATAAACCTGAATGAACTGTCACTACTGTGAAACTTTCAATAGCCATCCTCTGCAACACAGATGTGCTACCTTTCTTCGGGCAGCCAAAACTTCTGACATTATGTTGAAACTCTTTTGGTTTCTTTCTTAAGCTAGAGGTACTCTGAAGTTTGTCAAATAAAAACTTTGTGTTTTCATTAGCGTTTGCCATTGTAGTCTCTGCTTTTGTTGAGATCCCTCCACCGAAGAAATCTATTTACTATTTGTGTTGGCACATGTGTTGTTCCACTGAAAAACCTAAGCAAAGTACCATTAAATTATTCAAATGGAAACGTGGATGTTGCACACAGTGGTCCCCAGTTGTGCACGCTTGCTGCCAAGTGCATTAATAAATGCGCATTAAAAGAAGCATTTGCAGCACCATAAAGTTTCTCAAAGTTAAGCACAAACTTTCGCAGAGCTTGTTCTGCCATATCCACATGTCTCACTTTGATGGCATCCTGAAGAAGAGTGTGCATTGCAAAAACTAATAGAAAAAGATGATTCCAATACTTCTTTTTCAGAATGCCATTCAAAACAGGCAATGCATAAAACAACAAAAATTACCTCCACTCAGATGCTTTCCAGAATTTTCTGTCCACTGATCTTGGTGCACTTGTGACCTCTACAGGTGGGTTAATGGCCAGCAATTCCTGGTCTATATCACTGAGCTTGCCGCCCAAGTACCAGTCTTCATTATGGTGCTTACTGTCTAGCCACAGAGATGCAATCTGTTTAGTGACACCCAGGCAGACACTGGTACTCAAGAATGAATCCAGTGATCATCTTGAAACTCTCAAGTTCCATCAAAGGGGATGGGCCTTTCACACCCATTACTGGATTAGACTTAGACTTAGACTGCTACTTTATTGATCCCTTGGGAAGACTCCCTCAGGAAATTATGGTTACCAGCAGCTTACAGGGCAAAAAAGTGGCACACAGAGAGCAAAATTAAGCAAAAAAAAACAAACAGGCAAAGAATAAGAATATAAATACAACGTAAAAATAAAGACCCCTAAAAAATATAGGAGTTTGTCGGACAGATTGACCAAAATACAAGTGTTGATGGTCCTTCCCTCTTTCCTCTATCCTGGGTCACCTCCCCCCCCCCCTGCCCACAGTGAGGAGTTGTACAGTCTGATGGTGAGGGGGTACAAAAGAGTTCTTGAGTCTATTGGTCCGGCACTTGGGAAGCAGCAGTCTGTCACTGAACAGGCTCCTCTGGCTGCTGATGACGGTGTGCAGAGGATGGCTGCTGTCGTCCATGATGTCCATCAGTTTGTTCAGTGTCCTTGCCTCTGCCACCGTTACCAGAGAGTCCAGCTTCATGCCGACCAAAGAGCCGGCCCGCCTGATCAGTTTGTCCAGTCTGGACGTGTCCTTCTTGGATGTCCTACCTCCCCAGTACACCACGGTGTAGAAGAGGACACTGGCAATCACAGACTGGTAGAACATCCACTGTACTGTTGCACCCAATGTGACCCCGTGTCCTATACTGGGATTCACAGCCAGCTAAACTCTTATCTTGTATCACTTCCTCCAAGGAACAGGCACGTGTTGTATTTGGACGGATTTACTACAAGAAAGTGTGAAACTGCAATGATACAAAATACAGAAAATATTCATAAAACAAATAATAAGACCACTTCGACAAAATAAACATTTCCTTTTACAAATAAGGCACATTAAATTATTAATATCTATTTAGCGGTCACTTTACATTAACTTAGGGTTGATTCAGCAACGCTGACACACACACAGCTTATCAAACTTACAGTAGTAATAACATATATTTATCCAGAACTCAAACTTACTCATATTGCCACTCAAAGGGCTAGAGAAGAGTGGATGGATTGATAAAACGCGACACACACCAGCTTGCCTCATGCAAAAACACTTCCTGCAACACTTCTGTTTACAAAACGGCTAAACATAGCGAACTGTGCAAACTAGCGCCCTCTACTGACCAGGAGTAATAAAATATATAAAACGGTTCCAGTACATCCACAGTAGTTTGCTGCAGATGTTAAAGGACCGCAGTCTCTTGAGGAAGTACATCCTGCTCTGTACCTTCCCGTACAGGTTGCTGGTGTGTTTTGACCAGTCCAGTTTGCTGTCCAACCACACCCCAAGGTACTTGTAGGAGTCCACGGCCTCCACCTCAGTTCCCTCTAGTACGACTGGTCTCGGCTTTGGTCTGGACCTCCCAAAGTCTATAACCAGCTCCTTCGTCTTAGAGGTGTTGAGCTCCAGGTGGCTTGTGTGGCACCAAAGGGCAAAGTCCCCTACCAGATGTCGATACTCCTCCTCCCTGTCATCCCTGATGCATCCGACTATGGCTGTGTCATCAGCACACTTTTGTATGTGACACAGCTCTGAGTTGTAGTGGCAGATAGAGGAGTACAGGGTGAAGAGAAGAGCGGCCAGCACTGTGCCCTGGCGGGCTCCTGTGCTGCTGACCACCGTGTCAGACATGATGTCCTTCAGCCTGACATACTGCGGCCTGTTGGTGAGGTAACTGTGGATCCAGGTGACCAGGTGTGGGTCCAGTCCCATGCTGAAAATTTGTCCTGGAACAGAAGGGGCTGGATTGTATTAAAGGCACTGGAGAAGTCCAAGAAAAGGATCCTCATTGTCGTTATCCAGGTGGGAGTGGACCCGGTGCAGCAGGTAGAGAATGGCATCCTCCACACCAACATCTGGCTAGTAGGCGAATTGCAGGCAGTCTTGGGCATGTTGCACCTGAGGTCTGAGGAAGAGCCGCTCCAACGTCTTCATCAGGTTTGAAGTGAGTACCACGGGCCGGAAGTCATTCAGGTCGCTGGGCCTGTTCTTCTTGGGCACTGGAACGATGCAGGATGTCTTCCAGAGGGTGGGCACTTCCCTTAGCTGCAGGCTGAGATTGAAGATCCGCTGTAATGGCTCTCCCAGTTCAGCAGCACAGGTCTTCAGGAGTCTTGGACACACCTGGTTGTTCTTCCTTAGCTGTTCTCTGACCTGGTCTGTGGTGATGTGGGGCGGAGATTGTGCTGAGGTGTGCGGGGGGGTTGTCAGTGTTGTGTTGTCTGGGGGGAGGTGTGTGGTGGGGGGGAGAGGTGGCTGCAGTGAGAGAGGGGGTTGGGGGGGGGCATGGGCTGGTTGAACCTGTTGAAGAAGTTATTCAGTTCGTTTGCCCTCTCCATTGTTCCCCCAACGGCTCTGGTTTTTGTGTTGAGACCAGTGATGGTCCTCACACCTTCCCAGATCTCATTCATGTTGTTCTCTCTCAGCTTCTGTTCCACCTTTCTCCTATAGCTATCTTTTGCTTTCCTCACACACTGCTTCACCTCCTGTTGAGCTGCCTTCATGGCCTCCCTGTCTCCTCTCCTGAAGGCAGCCTTCTACTTGTTAAGGACAGTTTTGACTTCCCGCGTTACCCATGGCTTATTATTAGGATAACAGCGGACTGTCTTAACAGGGGAGACCACATCTGCGTAGAAGTTCAGATAGTCCGTCAGGCCGTGTGTCAGCCCATCTATGTCCTCGCCATGCGGGTTGAAAAGTACATCCCAGTCCATGGTGTTATAACAGTCTCTCAGAGCACTCTCTATCTGAGGGGACCGCCTCCTGCTGGAGCGAGTTTTTGTAGGGTGCTTTTGGACCAGGGGGGTGTACAGTGGCTGTAGGTGGACTAGGTTGTGATCTGACTTAGTGGGGGGAGGGGTGTTGCTCTGTATGCATACCTCACATTAACATACAGGAGGTCGATTGTCCTGTTATTCCTTGTGGGGCAGTCAACAACTTGATGGAAAACAGCCAAAGTAGAGTCCAGAGTCACATGGTTGAAGTCCCCAGAAATGATAATAAAAGCGTCAGGATGTTGTGTCTGTAGCCTTGCTGTGACAGAGTGGATTTTTTCACAGGCAGTGCCAGCATCCGCTCTTGGTGGGATGTAAACACAAATGGAGATCACGTGACTGAACTCCCTCGGGAGATAGTATCCGCAGGCTAACGGCTAGTAGTTCGAGGTCCCGGCAACACCATACAGACTTTACAGTGATATGTCCTGGGTTACACCATCGGTTGTTCACATACATGATGAGTCTCCCACCTTTTCTTTTCCCACTCGCTTTTGTGTCCCTGTCAGCTCTCACATCTGTGAATCCTAGCAGGTTCACGTTAGCATCCGGCACGAGGTGGTTTAGCCATGTCTCTGTAAAGATGATGTTAATATTTCCCATGATTACGGTGGGAATCGATGGCATGTAGCGCCTCCGGTTGTCCGCTAGCTAAGCCTTTAGCTTAGCCCCGGCCTTGCAGCCCCTCGGGCTAAGCACACGTCAAGTTGAGCTTTTCTACAAAGACACAACACAAGACGGCTCGTCCCATTGTTCTAAAGGCCAGCAGTTCCTCTCTCGAATAAGTGAGAAAAAAGTGTCCTGGTTGCGTATTAAGGTTGGAATTATCCATGGGATAAATAAAGAACACACACAGACTCTTCTCAAGAGAGTAGAATGTTGAAGAGGCAGCTTAAAAAGTTAAACAGAGGTTAAAAACTGCAGCGCTACTGGAGAGGCAGCCGTCTCCCACCGCGCCAACACTTGGCAGGTGTTGCCAGCATAGCATGCCAAAAATGATCCATATTTAATTGTAATTAAATTGTGGAAAAGCTCAACTTGACGTGTGCTTAGTGTACTTTGATGTGCTAAAGTGGAACAAGTATATTTAGTATACTTTAAGTATATGAGTGAAGAAACTGTAGGGGGTGTAGCGTGGTTGGTGGCAGGGAGTCTGGTGGTCAGACAGAGTCCCTATCAGGCGACTTAGCATGGAGGACACGGACAAGAGAAGTCAGCCCAATGCCTGAGGCTTTTATTATTCTTTCAACAGGTAGTGGTCACAATTAACCAGTTCACTGGATGTGTGCTGGGAGGACAAAGAAAAATGACATCATTAAACATGAAACAATAAAGGGTCCAAACAGCTTCCAAACACACAATATACATCCAGTGGTTGGCCAAAGAAAAAAGGAAGTAAATCAAAGAAATCAAACTCACGTTAACCAGAAGACACACACTGGAACTGGGAAAGGTGGCAATGCAGTTTCAAAAGGGGTGAACCCTGGGCAAGCAGCAAACTTATAGCCTGCACAGGGCACAGGGTTTCCCGGCAGGGCATGGGTGTGGTCGGGTGTGGCAGGCTAGCCCTGCCCAATGAAATGGGGACCCCATCTCTGCCACAAGAGGTAGCCAAAAGAGAGTCTTGACAATGAGTTTATATCAGAATCAGAATCACAATCAGAAATACTTTAATAATCCCAGAGGGAAATTATTTATACATTATATGTACTAATATGTGCTTTATTAGTCAAATTAAAGTATACTTTGGTTGTATTATAACTACATTAAAAATTATGTGTTAGTCTTAAAAATATGCTTCAAGTTAACTAATCATAAACACACTTGAAGTGCCTTTAAGTACCCAAAAGTATGATAAATTTTAGTACACTGAGCACATTTATTTTTCAGCAGGGCTTACAGAGGAAGAGATAAAGGTAAGTTGTTTGCACACCAATTTAAAAGGAAACATCTATTTAAACACAAAAGATTCATTGTTATACTGGTATTTTATTTATCTTGTAGAGCAGGTCAACATCAGCACCAGCAGAGAACAAGCTGCCTAAAACAACCAGAAAATAAATACAATACTTCAAACTGGTTGTATGTAATCTGTGCTTTAAAAACAAATGTCACAGAGGAGATAATGATTACCTTCATTCCAGATACAGACAAATCATCCAACCCGAGACTCAGTCACTCTGGATGAACAAAGGTCACAACAGCCTTATTCTCTCAAGAACTATTAACTACATTCTTATATCCTACCTGTTCACCCAAAGCTGGAAGGAACAGCTCCACAGCAAACACATTTTTTGTCTAATTAACACAGGGTGACAATACCAGTGTAGTGGCCTTTGCATTGAGTAATGCCATTGCCTTACTAAATAATCAACACCTTAATAAACATGTTATAAACATGTACCGTACATGATCCATATGAAAAACAATACCACAAGGGTTTTATGTAAAGTAAATACATATATTGATATTTATTTTGAATTGAATAACTTATTTCAAATGGCAATTACATCAATATCTTTATCAATCAACTTTATTATCCTTGTGACACCAACATTTATTTTATGAGCTGTTTACTTACATAAAGACAGTTGTTGGAGTCACATTCAAATGCCCTTCAATCTTTTATTTGCTGTGTTCTGGATACTCGTCAGTAGGTCGCGAGATCATAAGTTGTAAGTATGTAGCTAAAGATGTGTGCAGATGAAGACCAAAAGAAGCGGAATTCATCTAGATCTGGTCGTCAATTCCTACCTTTCTACAAAAAATCCCGGACATGTACAACATGTCATGTATTTGCCCATGCAACACTGGTGTATCAACCATAGTTGTGAGGTTGTGTGCAAAAGAATATGAGGACATGCTTAAAGAGGTTAAACACTGCAGTCAGCAGCCTGCAAAGTTAACCGAACTGGTTGCGACACAGAAATGGTCAGCAAAGTGGTGTTGACCCCCACTAAGCAGCTCGGTGTGCTCGTCAGTGTGGTAATGTTACCGGTTGGGGGGATAGTTCCTCCTCACTCATAATTCCATTAACATTTACTGCTACAAATGACTCCCAAAGAGCCCCTCATTAGAACCAGGACTCAAATGAAGTAGATACAGGGGTTGGACAATGAAACTGAAACACCTCTCATTTTAGTGTGGGAGGTTTCATGGCTAAATTGGACCAGCTTGGTAGCCAATCTTCATTAATTGCACATTGAACCAATAAGAGCAGACTGTGAAGGTCCAATTAGCAGGGTAAGAGCACAGTTTTGCTCAAAATATTGCAATGCACACAACATTATAGGTGACTAAGGCTAATACTGCCACGACACTTAGCTACTACGCTAATTCTAGTCGTGTTTACATGTGCTTGTTCACAATATGAGTCATGCCTCATTATTGAATATATTCCTTTCTGTTGACCTATTTATGTACATTATTTATGTTATGTTGCACTGATTGCTGTTTGTATTTCTTTATAGAACCACTTACGTCTTGTAAATTTGATCAAACCAGACATTTGCCTCCGTGTCTTTTAACGGGAACACACCCCATACCTCTTGGCCGCTTTAATCCCAGCGAATTTCGGGAGAACACTAACTTCCAGAGCCAGAGCTGTGTGTCGATGCAAGACCGACTAAGTCCAGCCGAAATCTCTCCGCCTCGCACACCAACTCAGGCTCTTTCCCCGCCAGAGAGGTGACATTCCACGTCCCAAGAGCCAGCTTCTGCAGCCGGGGATCTGTCCACCAAGGTCTCCGACTCTGGCCACCACCAAGGGCACAATGCACCCGACACCTTTGGCCCCTCCCATGGGTGGTGAGCCCATGGGACGGGGGACCCATGTCTCCTCTTCGGGCTGGGCCCGACCGGGCCCCATGGGTTAAGGCCCGGCCACCAGTTGTTCACCAGCGTGCCCCACCTCTGGGCCTGGCTCCAGGGTTGGGCCCCGGTGGCCCACGTCCAGGCGAGGGAACTCTGGTCCCATTCTGGTAATATTAATATCATATGTACATATGTAATATCTTACTTGATTACTGTATTACTCCATTGGATGGGCAGAACCTGGGGATCTGGAGTTGGGCTCTCCAATCTCTGGGGCTGAAGTCCCAGGGGTAGTCTCTGGGGTAGTCAAAAACTCTGCGGTGGCAAGGCGGCGGGGATGGATGAGATTCGGCCGGGGCTCCTCAAGGCTCTGGATGTTGAGGGGCTGTGTTGGCTAACGCGACTCTGCATCATCGCGTGGACATCTGGGGCAGTTCTGCTGGATTGGCAGACTGGGGTGGTGGTCCCCCTATTTAAAAAGGGGGACCGAAGGGTGTGTTCCAACTATAGGGGGAGCAGTGTGGTTTTCGTCCTGGCCGAGGAACACTGGACCAGCTCTATACCCTCAGTGGAGATCTGGAGGGTGCATGGGAGTTCGCTCAACCTGTCCACATGTGTTTTGTCGACTTGGAAAAGGCGTTCGACCGTGTCCCTCGGGGTATCCTATGGGGGGTGATCCGGGAGTATGGGGTACCTGGCCCTTTGTTACGGGCTGTTCGGTCCCTGTACGACCGAAGTCAGAGCTTGGTTTGCATTGCCGGAAGTAAGTCGGATCCGTTTCCGGTGGGAGTTGGACTCCGCCAAGGCTGCCCTATGTCTCCGGTTCTGTTCATAACTTTTATGGACAGGATTTCTAGGTGCAGCCGAGGTGTTGAGGTTGTCAGTCTTGGTGGCCTTAGGATTGCAACCCTGCTGTTTGCAGATGATGCGGTCCTGTTGGCTCCAAAAAGTCGGGACCTAGAGCTCTCGCTGGAGCGGTTCGCAGCCGAGTGCGAAGCGGCTGGGATTAGGATCAGTGCCTCCAAGACTGAGACCATGGTCTCTCACCGGAAAAGGGTAGAGTGCCTTCTCCGGGTCAGGGGGGACGTCCTTCCCCAAGTGGAGAAGTTCAAGTATCTCGGGGTCTTGTTCGCGAATGGGGGTAGGGAGCGTGGGATCGATGGGCGGATCGGTGGGGCGTCTGCAGTAATGCGGGCGCTGTACCGGTCTGTCGTGATGAAGAGAGAGCTGAGCTTAAAGGCGAAACTCTCAATTTATCAGTCGATCTACGTTCCCACCCTCGTCTATGGCCACCAACTTTGGGTAGTGACCGAAAGAACGAGATCTCGGATACAAGCGGCCAAAATGAGTTTCCACCGCCGGGTTGGCTGGGCTCTCCCTTAGAGATAGGGTGAGAAGCTCGGCCATCCGGGAGGGGCTCGGAGTAGAGCCGCTGCTCCCCCACGTTAAGACGAGCCAGTTCAGGCATCTGATCTGGATGCCTCCTGGTCACCTCCCTGGTATCCGGGCACGTCCCACCGGGAGAAGGCCCAGAGGACGACCCAGGACACGCTGGAGGGACTATGTGTCCCGGCTGGCCTGGGAACGCCTCGGGATCCCCCCGTAGGAGCTGGCAGAAGTGGCCGGGGAGAGGGATGTCTGGGTTCCCTGCTTCGGCTGCTGCCCCCGCGACCTGACCCCAGATAAGCAGTGGAGAATGGATGGCTGGATGAATGGGACCGCTTGTGGCCTCTCCAAAAGCATTTAAGACATCAATTATTTAACTGTATGAATGTCACAGGGAAGAGAATCAATTATTTCAAGTTTATATTGGGAGATTAGACTTGTATGGCTCTATCAAAGAAAATAGGATCAAACCAATAATGTTGACGTTAATCCACACAGTTTACTTACTGTAGGTCTCCACTTTCATGAAACATTAGCTTTCCATAATAACTTTCAAAGGGAAATTAAATGGTTAATTATGAATATGTGAACCTTTCCTGTTCTGCTCCCAGACCATAGTCGGGAAGCACAGGGGAGAGTTTCCTCCAGGACCGAAGTTAACTTTGGGCTAACCAGTCTCTTGCCGTTGCTGCCATTCACCATTGCACTCGTTCAAACTCTCCTCTCTTTCTCTCTCTCTCTCGCTCTACCACACACACACATTATGCCTGCACATGCGCAAAGCTCTATTCCATAAAGGAGACACTCTACTCTTATAACAAATAACATTAATCCAACATATCTCTTTATTTCCTACATGCATTTATGTCTTTCCTGGAAGATACCATTTGATAGATATGTAATTCCCTTGATGCAATATCACAGCAGGAATAACTAACACTATTGCACTGATGATTGACTGGAAGATGATTATGGTATGATCAACTTGTTTCAGTTAGGTTTTTACCTTCTTTTTCCGGCTCTGGCCGAGTGCAGACATGTTTATTTCTGCTCCCTCCCCTGCCCTTTTTTGCCTGATTGCTATCTTTGTCCTGTCATATCTCACAGCCTCTTTCTGCCTTTTCACTTCCAAAAGCCTAACTGATCGAGCTGCTACTCCGAGTGATCAGCACTCAGACTCAAACTTTTTGCGAGTTGACTTGCAAACAGGACGCTCTGGAGAGCGAACTGGATGCTCAGTGGAGCAAACAGGACACTCAGTGGGGTAGGATGTCCGACAGTATAAAGGAGATGGGTACCACCTTGGAGAAGTTGGTGGTCCGGATCGAGGGAAACTAACACAATTCGGCTAAATTGGAATCATTGAGAAACCTGCTGAGGACTTAAGGCAGACAAAACACGTTCTGTCTGGAACAAAGCTATCTCTCTTATCTCAATCTGGCTCCCCGAGAGCAGCCTTGGAGCTGCTTCTCTGCAACTTTTGCCCTGGCAGAACCTGCAGATCGACCCTCTGCCCACCCCACCCCCTCTCTCCTCCCAAACAGGAGTATTCCAAGCAGGACTATCTGCACTTTTGTTTTTGTTTTCCTCCCACTCTTCCATTTTTGTTTCCTTCCCAGGTAGCTGACAGCTGGGAACACTTTACCCTGAGTGGGCAGGAGGTGGCCAAGCAGGAAAAAAGCAGCTCACCTGGAGGCCAAGAAGTGGCATTTTGCTGGCAGGACCTGCAATTCTTTGGGGAGACTGGATAATCATTGTGCTAGCTGGTTTGAAGATTTGTGGTGGGAGATTGTGGGCTAGGTAAATTAGGGTACCCTGTACACCTTCATCACTCAGGTGAATTTCTGTTAGATACCCTAGGTAAGTAGATTGGTGCCACTCTTGTATTATGAATCTTTATTAGCTCAGAGTAGCAGGGTTTTCTTTTCTTTTGCTTTCTTTCAAAGGTACTGTTAGTTAGGCCCTGTTTTGTTTAGCTGATTTTTTTGAATTGGCACAACCTAACGGCCCCACTCTCCCCCACAGTTGTTGAGCCTTCTTTGTCTTTTGGGAGACCAATAAACCTTATTTTTTCACTTTACAAAGACTCCGCTTTATTAAAGGTGCCAAGTTCTCTTCCATTGGTGGGGCAGGGGAGGTAACAGTGCTCCATTGTGTTAACAAAGGATAAGGGGCAGTTAGACCTTTAGTTTTTGTTAAGAGCAAGGCCCTTTCCCAATTTAGATAGGTGGTTCCGAACTTAACTGGTTGATGGTCAACAGGATTGGACAAAAAGTGTTTTTTCTTTGGGCATCGAAATGTTGATGTGATTGTGGTGGCATCTGTAAACTGGTATCAGTCTCTGCTCACTGGACGGTAACCACAAAAAAATTGGGCGGGTGGCTAGCCTTTCTAAACTGGTAGAGTTCTCCCCTGGAAAGGTTATCACTTGACCTGACCTCACTTGACCGGCTTTGCTTTTCCTACCCGTTTCAGAAGGTGGGTAAGGGTTGTTTGACATCCAGATCAAAAACTTGAATTATGTATCATAGACAGTTTGCCCCATTGATCTAGGATGTGTGGAAATGGTTACTCTCTGCACTTGAAAATGTGCTTAAGGCAAAAACTTTATGTGGAGGTCGTTGGGAACAACTATTTTATAATGCATATTTTCATTGCTGGATGTTTCAGTTTGCTGCCCTTCAACCCTTGTGGGCTCTTCATCCCCTATGTACAAACCTCCCATGGAAAAGCATTCAGAACTGCAATGGAGGGTGCCTAAGTGACTTCTGCCAAGTTGAAGAAAGCATAAAAATCGTTTTCTGAGACATTCTAGACCATGGGCGTTCAAAGTCGGTCCTCAAGAGCCCCTTCCAACATATCTAATTCATGTCAGCGTACCTAACAAACGGCACAGGTTGTCCGGCCAGAACAAATGGATAACCCCCAATGACGACGCAGAGACACTCTTTTTAGGGAACACTTCAAGCTGTGAAGCGTGAACCGTGGTTTACTAAAAGTAGAAAAAGACATACAACAAAAGACATGAGTTATATACAATAAACACAAATGCACAATGTTAATGAATAAAGTAAAATATATACAAGAGTGAAATGAATGATAAATGCTGAGAGCAAATATCTTACTTTGAGGCATAAAATGCAATTGACCCCAGCAACTTGCACAATATAGACTCAATGAAAACACGGAATGTGTTGTGAAGGAAAAAAGGTGCACGGCCCCTTTAAGAAGAGCGAATGGAACGCTCTGGCGTGCCTGCACTGAACTGAGACACAAATGCATTAAACAGAACTAAAATTCTCTTTTTCAATAATAAAATAAATCTACAGTCATACAAAACAATTAAAATAAAACCTAAACAGAAATAATCTCCCCCATAATTACAATTTTCCAACATAACATAGAAATATAGTAAATAAATTAATTTAAGAAACACACACATACCTGTTCAAAACAAGAACACTTTTAATACAGCAGCTCCTAGGCTCCGGTTTCTCCACAAACACTCTAATCAACCAAAAAGAAAAAAAACATAACCACGTTGATAGAGAAACTTGAAGAGTGTCACCAATGTGGGAGACAAATGCCCAGCATAGTGCTGCGCTAAACAAGAATATATATATGTGAGTTTATAACATTTTTTAGAACATTTTCAATATTTTAATACGCAAATGACAGACAACTTTTTACACCTACCTCTCCACAACGCGGCTCGGGCGAACTGAGGAGAGCAGCGGGAACACAGGATGTGACGTAAAAACAGGGAGTAAGAAAATAAAAGCTTTCCCACTAAAAACAAAATACAATTAAAAACAAAGGAAAACAAATATCCATAGGTGAAAATGGCATTTTACAATAGGGTCAAAAAAATGAAAGCAAGATAAAACAGAAATAATATATAACAGACATGTAAATTCTAATAAAATTAGTTTTGAGAAGGTTCATAAAGAAAAATAAAATAGATTAATAAAATTAACTCTGCTACACTACCTTGGGTCACTCTGTACTGACTTGCACATTTTCATCCTGTTATGAAACAGGTTCGTGACGCTAAGGCTATGCAGATGAGCTCGTGTCCAGCTCGTTCTCAAGGGTCTTGACCAATCACAGGAGGTCACAGCTCTCCTGAGCATGCACTCAGAGCGTGACCAGTGATGGCCAGACACCTTGACGCCCAAGTTCTGAACAGTACCAATATCAGGCCTGTGCAGAGCCTTTGAACTGATCCACTTAATCAGAATCAGGTTTTTTGAAGCAGTGGCCCTCGATGATAAGAGTTGGAAAAACCTGTCCTACACTCACCTCTCTGTTCTCCCTTTTCCAGTGCTGGCTGGCAAGGTAAGGGCACATCTTGGATCAGGTGTGTCCAAAATCAGACCTCAAGTGCAGCTATCCTGCAGGTTGGAGAAGTTTCCCTGCTTTAACACACCTAATCCACACCAATGTGCCTTCAGGCTTCTGCAAGGCTTTTGAAATGCAGTTGAAGCAGGGATACTGTAATGACATTACCATCAAGTTGCTGAAATGGAAAGTGAATGTACTGACAGTCCCTAATATCACAGGTAACACTATCAGGGAAATTACCACCCTGCTCAACCAAACATATAGTGCTTGGGAGCAATGGGTCATTCAAGCAAACCTCAGGTAAGATTCATGAAAAAAAGCAATATAGTCAAGGGCAGTTTTGTTCATGTTCTGGTGTATTTCTTCACTTCCTGTGATCTTCTTCTGCATCTCCTCCAACTGCACTTCCTCAGTTCCACTTTGCTCACCTGTGTTCCCCGTGTCACCTGCTCCTAATTTAGTAATCGCATTACCCTCTATATAAGCTTATTAAATTCAATTAAATTTTATCTATATAGCGCCACATCACAACAACAGTTGTCACACAGCGCTTTCCAAACAGAGCAGGTCAGACCCTACTCTGAAGTTAATTACAGAAACCCAACGATTCCCACCATGAGCAAGCACTAGGCGACACAGGCAAGGAAAAACTTCCTATTAACAGGCAGAAACCTCGAGCAGAACCATGGCTCAGGGTGGGCGGCCATCTGCCTCTGCCGGTTTGGGGTGAGAGAGAGAGAGGGCAAGAGAGAGAGCGCGAGAGAAGGACAGAGGGAGCAGAGAGAGGCAGCTTATCAGTCTTTTCATTACTTAGCAGATCCTTACTGTATATTACTGCCTCTTATTCCAGTTATACTGTCATCCTCTCATTGTGTTTCTTTTTCAGTTTTCAGATTTCTAGTTATTTTTTCAAGTTTTAGAAGCAGTTTTTATATCTGGCTCTGGTGTACATTTAGTTATTCCTTATAATGATTTTTTTCCCGTACCTGATGAGCACAGAAACATGTTGGTCAGCACTGCTCACTGGTCTAGATCAGAATCAGGTTTGTTGACCAAGTATTTTTACAAACAAGGAATTTGACATGGTTGTGGTGCAGAACATGCACAAAGATAATAAAGAAAAGAATTAAGTGTAAATAGAGTAGTAGCATTATAGTGCAAAAACGTAGTGCTGACGTACATTAAGGTATTGCAAATGTAATTATGTGCAAATGAATATTGTTACAGTGCAGTATGTAGTACACATCAACTGGGAGGGGATTAGTTTAAGAAATGATATGTTAATGTAACATGTGTAACCCACTTTAAGGTATGTACACGTCACAGACTAGGTTCGTAGGAGCTGAGTGCAAAAACCAAACACACAAGTGGTTGTAGTTATTGTATATTTTAGTTTCCAAAAGAACACTGCAACATACAATATAACACAATAATAATAACGTAACCTATGGGCCCTTTAACTAAGAAAGTAAAGTGTCTCTTAGAGAGTATGATTGTCCTTTCTTGTCATGATTCTGGTTCTGTCTGTCCATGCTGAGCCTAATCATTCATTCTGTTCACCTGCCAGGCCTGATTGCCTTCCTGTTCCACCTGGTCCCCGCCCGACTTAAACACCACTCAGTCTCGGCCGCCTTGCCAGATTATCGACAGCCACGAGCCAGTAGTAATCCAGCGTTTTCCTTCCAAGCCTCCCATGTTTCCTGACCCCTTTCTGTCCACGGATTGACCCCCCTTGCCAAGCCCTTGTCGGATCTCGTTTATTCTGGATTTCTGGACCCTGACCCAAGCCTGCCCCACGACCACCGAGTATCGCCTGCCCCTCAAGCTAAGTTTGCTCTCTCTGCCTACCCGTGTATGACCTTTGCCTGATCTTCGTCTTCGTCCCTGCGTGCGGCCAACTGGATATTCTGGTGGAGAGTGTCTTTGGATCCTCAGCAACCAAATCTCCCTTTTGTTTTCTGCTCCTCCCGTTCACTGCATGACAGTACGGTGTTGGCTGACCATTCCCTGAGCAGCGACCAGAGACTGAATATTTTATTAAACTTGTTTTTGTTCTTCCTAACTCCTGTGTGTGGTTGAATTTCCGGGTCCCCACCGAGTGTCCTCACACTTTCTTCCTTCCTGAGAGCGGTTGCTCTTAGTTCAATCAATGTCAGTGGTAAAAGTCGGGGGGAAATAGTCAAAAGTCAAAGGTGCGGTTCATCCAAGTGCACTTTTCGAGGTAGACTCAAGGTTGAGTCAGTCAAAGTGACTGGCACGATCATACCACAGACATATTGGTGGTCCGCCGTATGGTCGTGTGGGGATCTGGATTCAAGCTGGGAGGCTCGCCATCAATGGGTCATAGAATCAGCCTTCCTGGACGTGAGGGCTCGAATCTTCAATTTTCTCGGACTCATCAAAAAGACCTGACCAAGGGATGGAGTTGTTTTTACCCACTAACTTCGCTCCTTCTGTGCTCATCCACGCTCTTTTCCTCTCTTTTCTCATCACACGTGCGTGGAAGAGAAGGGCTCCTTGAGTCAATTAACAAGGTTAAGCTAGATGCGCTTTTCTAAGCATCACACTTCCTGTGTTATCAAAATAAAACTTCCGGTTTTCTAAACAAAACCCAGTATCAACAAAAATAGTACTTGAACCCTAACTGGTGAGTTACACGTGTAATTGGGGGGTGCACAGCTAAGTAAGACTGGCTCCTTGGACTTGTTGATGAGTCCAGTAGCAGACGGGAAGGAACTATGCTTGTGGTGGGAGGTTTTGGTCCTGATGGACCGCAACCTCCTGCCAGGGGGGAGAGTCTGAAAGAGTCCATGTCCAGGGTGGGAGGAGTACGCAAAAATCTTTCATGCTCTCTTTGGGGACCTGGAAGCGTACAGGTCTTTGAGAGATGGAAGGTGTTGTCTTTCTTATTTTATAATAAACAGACGAAGCGTGTTAACTGAGTTGGCATGTTTACTGTTAGATCCGGCATAACTCCACACAGTGCTACATTCAACAACCACTTGAACATCTCTTGCAGGGCTACCGAACAAGCGCCTGAACACTGTTGCATGCTAGGTATTGGAATTCTAGAGCTTCCATGCAACATCACATCCTTCCCCCATAGAGAAAAAAAAAATACCACCAAAACATAGCCATCAGCTTTTCTTGGGAACAACTTTTCAATTTAAACAATTTTTAAAAAATACATTTTTAAAGTGTCTCAAGCATCGAAACTAACTTAGAATCATATCAACATTGTTTACTTTTATACCAACATTTCTTTCATTTTTCTTTTACATAAACATGAACCTCAATTAATGTTATTGTTAGGCAACACTGAAGCAAATCCTAAGCAACTCTCAGTCAACCTCTTATGTGGCTGAACATTTCTCTTATGTCTAGCTAGTCTTTCAACAGTTGGCAATGTCGGCACTTTGAAAGGTATTGCAGCAGCGGTGATGCAGATGCTGCTGTCAGACCACTGTTAATTAACTCTTTCCTGCAAAACCATCTCCTGTGCTGTAATGTCTTTTCCAGTCAGCTGTAGTTGAAGATCTGTGCCATTCCTCCTCAGAGACCTTCCATTCTCCATTTGGATGCTGAAGGAGCATGGAGCAACTTCCTCCTCCGTTTGTCATTTTTGTGCCTGTAGAAATGTCCATGACACGCACTGTATCTCCAGGCTTCAGCATTGGCAGGTGTCTTGCCGTTCGATCATGCAGCTGTTTGTGTTTTGTTTTGTTTTTCTTTCTTTACTTTTCTGACTTTGCGTAAACTTTTGGGCATCAGCAAGTCCTCATTGACAGGTAGGTTGGAGCGAATGCATCGGCCCATCAGCATTTGGGCCAATCCATTCTGTAGAGGTGCTCTCCTGTAGATCAATAACCTTTTCTCATCATCTTGGTCATGTGCTTTTTTTTCATGTTATTTACTATTTTCACAGAACTCTCTGCCAAGCCGTTAGAATTTGGATAGGTACGACTCGACGTATAGTCTTTGGGAAAGCACTTGAATTGACAGCTTACACACTGGGGGGCGTTGTCTAAAAACAGTTAACATTGGACACTGTCTTGTAGTAAGGTCTGTGGGGCACGGGATGAGTCATCAGCGGCTCAGCTTGTTTTGCCTGTGTGTGCGTCAAAGTTCACATGACACTGTTGTCTGGCTGATATCTTGGTTGAGTCTCGGCCAGTGCATTACTCTCTCGCCCGGTGTTCACACTCGACTTCTTCCAGGTGACATTCGTGTATCTTTCAGAGAATTTGTTTATGTAATGAGGATGGAATAACGAATTGCTCCCCTTCAACACATTGTCATTTGCTACAGAGAGCTCTACCCTGCAGTTCGAGTAATGTTGTATTTTTGTGGTACAATCCTTTTAGTTTTCTGGCCATCCATTCTGTATTAGGCTCTTGAGTTCTTTCATTGTTTCAACTGCTTTTGTCTCTCTCTGTATTTGTTCTGTTCTGTCATCTGTTACCGGCAGAGATGTCACGATCATGTCCACATATGCCTGTATTTTTCTGCACTTTCCTCACTGTCTTGCTTTTTGGCCTTTCCGTGTTTTTGGTTGCTAATGTTTTTCTCGGGTCTGGCTTCACCGACAAAGGTAAGTGTTTTCCCTCTGAACTCACATTAGTCTTTGTTAAGCTTTCAGATTCACTTCTGTTGTCTTGTATAGCACTTGTCTCAGTATGCCATTGTGTTCTGCTCGAGTAGACCCCCAGACTATGACGTCTTCCATCATTGTCTCTACTCCTGGTATGTGCCCAAAAATCATTTGAATAGTCTTGTGGTAGACTTCAGGCCCTGACAAGATACCATACAGCAGATGAAAAAACCTTTAGCCTCAGGTGTGTTGAATGTACACAGCCTCAAACTGTCCTCATCTAGTCTCCACTGCCAAAAACCCAACGAAGTGTTTAGTTTACTGAACCATTTAGCTCCAGCAAACTGTGCCATGATTTCTTCTCTGGTTGGTAACTTGAAATGTTCTGTTTTGATTGGTTTGTTCAAGTCTCTTGTGTCCAAGCAAGTTCTCAGACCACCTGTTTTCTTTTGCACAACAACCAGTGAGCTGACCCATTCAGTTCGCTCATCTATTTTCTTGATGGCCCGTAGCTTTTCAATGTTCATCTTTCAGTTTGTTCTACAGTACGAATGGGATCTTCCTGCAAGGATGCACAACAGGAAGCATGCTTTTGTCCACAGATATTGTGTTCTCCAGGTAGACATCATTCGGAACAGTCTTTATACTCCTCCATGAGTGAGTCATGATCAATTGCAGTGACAGGCGACGTAACTACAAAAACCTGAGTCCATCATGGACTCATGGGGATGAGTCCATGATTGAGTCATCCCCATCCTCTTCTTCCTCATTTTGCTCCCGTGGCAAATCTTCTGTCTGTAACTGCTCACGGACGCTTCTGACACCATGTGTTGTACTTCATATTTTATAATAAACAGACGAGGCATGTTAAATGAGTCGGTAAGTTTACTCCATAGCTCCGCCATAAATCCACACAGTGCTACATTCAACAACCACTTGAACACCTCTTGCAGGGCTACCGCACAAGAGCCTGAAACCTGTTGCCTGCTGGGTATTGGAATTCTAGAGCTTCCATGCTCATAACATCACAGACGGTGGCAGCCAATCACTTTCTCTGCAGAGAGGATGAGACGCTGCAGCTTGCCTTTATCCTTGACGGTGGCAGCAGTGGTCTGTATGGTGAAGGAGGATGTGGGAATGGACTCTATGATTGCCTTGTAAAAGTGCACCATCAAAGTCTTTGGCAGGACTGAGCTTCTTCAGCTGCCGTCGGAAGGACATCCTCTGCTAGGCTTTCTTGGTGAACCATTATGGCCACGACAACTACCATATGGATCACCAAGATCAGGAGGTCCATCATCATGTACTGAGTCGGTCTCAGAATTTCAGTGTCTAATTGTTGAAATTGGAGAATCATTCAGTTTGGTCCATTTTTTGTTATACAAGTTTCTTCTTATAAAAGAGTAATGCAAAAATAATACATTTAATAGATAAGAGCTTTCTTGCCGTAGTCCAATCCAAAAAACAAAAAAAAAATTACTTAAAAGAATAAAATACCAGAGCAGATTCAAATACATAAAAACACCCATGCTATTAAAATGAAAAACAAAATTAACAAAGACTTAAAAAGGAAATTCAAATAATACATCTCTCACAATGTCAAAAGACAAGGTGAAAAAAAAAGTTTTAAGATGAGATAAAAATAAAAAGAGAGGTGGAGTCAGATTATTTTACAGTTTTGAAGCTGCTACAGCAAAGGCACCTCTGAGCTTGCACTTTGTTTTCAGAACAATCAGGGCTTTGTTTTCAGAACACTCAGGAGCAGATGATCCACTGGCCTGAGAGAACCGGGGATAGGGGGTTGGTTGCAGCTCAGAGAGGTATGGTGGGACAAACCATTGAGGGATTTGAAAGCAAATAAAATCATTTTTAAAACTAAAATGTATGGGCAGCCATTGAAGTGAGGCTAAAATAGAAAAAAATTGCTCATGTTTATGTGCACCTGTCAGGAAGGTGGGTGTGACGGAGGACTCAGGTGCGGAGATGAGTGAAAACAAGGTTTATTGTAACAAAAAACCAGAGTCCAGACAAAGTACAAAGCAAAGCTGTGGAAAACTGTGATCAAAGTAACAAAGCAATGAGCAAACAAGACGGAGGCAAAGTAATAAAATAACGATTGACAAAACTGTGACAAGACTGTGACTATGGCTGTGGCAGAACTATGACGAAAACAAACCTGGCGTGGGGGTGACGAAGGACAGGACGGACAAGAGACGAAAACGCACTCGCGCCAGACAAGGGGAAACAGGACCATTTAAACACATGAGGAGGGGAACCCCAGGTGTACACAATGGGTAATCATGACATGACAAGACACCAGACGTGACAGCACCAGTTAGAAGAAATGCAGCATCATTTTGAGCCATTTAAAAACAAGCAAAGGAGGACTAAACCCCACATAAATTGCATTACAGTAATCAAGGCTAGTGGTCACAAAGGGGTGTATTGCTGTCATAGTTTACAGAATAATTGTATGAATTTATTTTCACCATTAAGGGAACTGAGTAGAAGGCCTCTGGTCTGCTGAACCTGAGCCCAGAGCTACACTGCAATACAAGCCTCCATGCTGAGAAGCATTTAATTGTCAAATACAAGTAAAAGTTGACCACGACAAACCATCTCAACCATGCAGTTCACAAGCAAGAAGAGGGGAGAAATCCTGAGTCCTTCACACACACATACACTTATACAGCACTTCTTAAGTCTAGATAGAATCATAGGTGCTATGCTTTTGTATCTCACACATTCATACTCCATAGCGGACACACCAGAGACTATCTGGGATTTCAGTGACTTCTCCATGGACACTGATATGTAGTTAATATAGCCCCTATAGACAGCGAGAGGAAAATTTGTACCATTTGGATGTTTCCACATTGGAGTTAACTTAATCTTTTTCCTATGATAAGGCACAAAGTCCTCATAGGGTGTATAGTACAATTACAAATTCTATTTAAATTACAGTATGCGAATTTAACTAGATATTTAAAGTCTAAAAAAAACAACCTTAGTTGTGTTAAATGAGTTACAAGGTTTCAAGGATCCTCACTTACTGTTTACGTTCAGGAAAATGATTAAATATTAACTGAAAATCAAAGTACTTCGTTACGTTGAGAAAAGAGCAATTTTTGATCATAACACACTAGTTTTAAAATGCATATATCACCTTAATATACTTGTTTTTTTTACTATTCACACACAGTTTCTGTCAAACCAGAGATCAGATATTATTTTCATAATAAAGTGAAATAGTATGTCAGTATTTCCCTGTCTGACGTTTATTATCATTTGAGATAAGGTATAGATTTATCTTTAACATGGATTCACATCCGATTAAAAATAATACAAACAATGCAAAGTATCTCAATTGTCTCTCATAGATTGTTTCAGTTTATTTCACACTTGGTGCACTGATAAAACAAGACTACAAAATCCATCAATCCCATCAATATTATATTGGGGTTTTCCATCCATCTATCAAGCCACCCATCCATTCAGATTTTAAATTTTTCGTTTTGAATTTTCAAGTTCACATTATACAAAAATCTTGAAAATGATCTTGTAAGTTATGAATGGAAAAAAAGATTACTGTTCTGTAATCAGTGTTTAACAAAAGCTGTAAGATAGAATAAATTGAGTTTATTAGAATTTCTCCTTAGATTCCTGTCATGTGAAGAAATTGTTTGTTATTTTTTAAATAACGTCTCTGTCTCTTTGGTTTGAAGGGAGCATGATGCACTGTTATATTTTCCCCAGCAGGGGGAGGCATTAGCATTCTTTTCTGATCCTTTCCGAAATACACTTCTCCTGAGATGCCAGCACTGCCTACTGAGTGTAATGAATGAGGGATGGCAAGGACCGAAGTGTCTAAACACGCAGAAATATCAGAGATGCAGCATAAATGGGGAACAAGGGAAACTTGTCATTTGAAGTTCTATATATCCGGATTGTAGACAATATTATATAATCTTACACTCAGTCTCACACTGAAAGTCACTCTATTCCTCAATTTCCACAACAAATGGGAAAAAAAATGCTGTTCGGAAACACTACTTAAAAACTTGAAGTTTTTTCTTGTTATTCTATTCTTTACTTTATTTAAAGTGGTATTTAGCCAGTTTAAGTTAAAGTTTTTAAAGAAACGTTTTTGTTGCCATTGCAATGGATTTATGTCAGTTATGAACATTTTCAGGTTGAGTCTAGCCATGCAGAAACATTTCATAACCCAGACCTTTCTACTGACCCCTCCCTTGCTTTTAACAACTGCTGACATAGTTTGGCTCTGTTATGTGATTGTGCTTGGATGAAATCTGTCAAACAGCTCCCTGAGTTATTAGGCTGTCTGCGTTTGACCTTTCTGCAATCAAAGATATATGACTTAAGGGCTCAGATTTGCCATGGCAACGACTCCAATTTGCTGCTGTGAGAAAAGGTCTAATTGTTGCAGAAATTTAATGATCTAGCCCCAACATCAGGGGCTGTGAGATTTTATGAACTGTTTACGCTATAATTTTCTTTTATTAATGCATTCTGTCTTAACCCCTTTCTTGCTGGCCGCCTGCAGCAAGGAAAGAAGTGCATTTCTATTTGATGGCATTGATGGAGGCTGGGTAAAGGGGCTGGGTGATCGAGGTCGGGGGTTTGTGGTGATGAGGAGGAGGCAGACAAGGAATATTCTCTGCACCAATTTGCTAGCTTGTGTATCTAGAGCATCTTGAAAAAGCATAGTTGTCTTTTTAAAAATGACAGTTACTTGCTACATTAATTTCTCTCCTCGGTGAGGTAGAGAACATGATCAAACTGTCTTACAATGTCATTTGTTTTAACGATGTACAGCAAGTGGTGAAATGGTTAGGACCATCAAGTGATGACCCTCCTCAGTGCAACTCAAATCGAATATATTTTACTTTTGTTTTTTTCTGTGTTCCTTTAAGATGGTAGTGTCTGGTTCCAGTTGCATATTTAGCTGCAACAATGAATGTACAATTAATTTTTTGTGTGAACGTCAAAGGTATGGCTACATGAAGCAACAACTCAGTCCAATAATAAGGTTCAGCAGATATACTGTTGCTTTATGTCCTTCATTGTTTGTGTTGCATATAAATTACGTCATGGAACTTTCAGGATGTCATGTAACGATTCTACACACATTTAAATGGTGCTTGCAATGGAATAGAGCCTAAAATAAGCCACGTTGAGCTGGAAATGTTTTAGTTGAGCTGAAAAGGGAAAAGGGCCTCAATATGGTCCCTGGTTCAAATCCCTTTCTGTGCTGTGTTTACAGGATGTCCTTGTTTATCTGTGAGTTGTTGTCCACTCCTTTGGCTTCCCCTCGACATCCAAAGAAAATAACTTTAATTTGTGATTCTAAATCTGCATGATTGTTTTGTGTGACCATTTGATGAAGTAGCTAACCCATACAGGGTGTAACCCCCCTCTTATTCAATGATAGCTTGGATGGTTTCCAGCCCCCACTCCAGCAACCCTGAATTGGATTAAGTGGGTAAAGAAAATTAATGGATGGATGTTTTATTGAGAGGAACTGTGGTGTGATTTAAAAAAAAAATATATAAAGTGAAGGTGAAGAAGATGGAGATGAGGTCAAGCAGAAGCAGAGAAAAATATCAAGAGAAAGAGAAAGATACTCAGAATAGCACATTTGTATTTTTGTCTGAGTTTGATGCTGGAAAATGTCTGTGCCACTCATTTATGATACGTTGATGAAGCTTTGACAGTCTTTGTTTTTCTCCCCCCATCATCCCCCAGTTCTAGTCCTCCTCTCTCTTGTTTTACCCTCTCTCTCTCCATTCATTTTCAGTCTATGGCACATTCATACAAGACTGATTTTAATAGTTGCTGAAACAGACTTGTGTTTTATATCTCATTAAATATTCAAAATACATTTGGCATATTTGAGCTGTTCATACATATTCAGTTCCCGTAACTACGATCAGAATATTTTTTATTTAGTCCATACGGCAGAGACACAAAATGTATTTTTGTCTGAAGAGTGAAATGAGTTGAATCACAATTGATCTCACTGTTTTTCCACTTACAATTAAATGTGCAAAAATATGTTTGTATGAATGAAGTCACTCTACAAGACATTTTTTTTGCAGGATATAACATTTGGTGATTTGAAAACTAGTGGTGAAAAAAGATCCAGTATGAATTTCCTTGCATTAAATCAGTAACTACTGTGAAAGGCAACATGTGAGAACAGGTAGAACCTGGAACATAAAATCACACATGGAGGATAACTTTAATGACATTTTATGCATCAAATGTTCACTCTAAGTGAATAAATATTGGTCCTTATAACTAAAGGAATTGTGAAATTACAGCAGTCACAATGGCATTGGAATATTATTATTGCATTCGTTGAAATTTATTGGACGAATAACTTTTCAGTCTAGTGGAAAAGCATGTAATATGGCTAAAAATGTATTGTTCACATTAACCATCAACCACCTTAATGCTTTTTGGCGATATTTTTGATAGAATATCCTTGTCAGAAAAGTCTTTTTTTAAAAGAATTCTAAGCAGGAATTTGAACCTATGAAAACATTTTATACAGCACACTACATCAGTAATTTAAAAACGTTCAATATAAAAAGAATAATATTGTCATTAGACCGAAAATTAAAGGGTTTGAAAGAAAAAAACTTTACATCAAGTACACAAAGCATTTTGGCATATCACAGAGACAAATAAAACAAAAAAAACAAAAACAACCACTTAGAAAATCCAAACCTTAACTAATAAACACAGAAAAGGTAAAAACTTCTGTGTGTTATGCATATTTGAATATGGTTTAATGGTCATGGACATTCTGCGTTACCGTGTTCACAGAAATAAAGACTTTCACACATTTATTTTGTGTCGCTCTGAAATGGAGGAGGAAAATGATTATCATGAATATATAAATTAACAATTCGGTGAACTATTTACTGTGAGTAAAATAGTTTTTAGTACTATACAATTACAGAAAAAAATAAAACCATGCTAGTTTGTACTTTTAATGGCATGTGACAGCATATGAAATTAGTAGAATATATCACATTTTGGTACGTACTTTGGACCCAAGAATTTGTTTGGGCATATCCCTTTTTTTCTGCAGGTGTTTAAGTAACAGTGTCTGTGAATGTGACCTCCATTAGCAGCAGTTGAAAAGCTCCATCCAGAGCAGTTTATTTTCCAGGAAGAAGTAGCAATGGCGGACAGCCCTTGATTTATTAGAACAATAAGCCAAATGACCATGATGAAGTGGAATTCCATTTATAAATACTATAAAATGGGATTTGGAGGTTGAAAAAGAAAGGGAAAGACCAGAAAAACATGCAGATAATAGTCTGATGATGAAGGTGTGTCAGGCTGCTTGGTTGTTAAAGTCGAGTGGCTTGAGATAACCTGTAAACTAAGCAAAGACAATAAGTACACTACAAGGGCAATTTTTTGTATGCCTATATTAAGACACAGTATGGGAACATACATTGAGTAACTGGCAACATAGACAATTTTACTTTTCTAAATTAAATCTAAATTGATACATCATTACTTGGTATTGCATTTTGCTATTGTCATTGAATACACATACATATGTTAACATAAAATAGTTACTTATCCACAAGCATAAACATTCTTGGGACAGTACCAAACCTTGCATCATGCAAGCTTTGTGTAAAGTAATGATAAGCTCCCAAACTATGGCAAGCTTTACCTGTTTTAAGTTACTTATTGCAGTCCTGCTCTTGGGAAATCTTAATAATCAAATACATTTTTAAAAAGTACATAAGTAAACAGATCAACAAAGCACTGCATTTAGTAAAGCATCATTCTGAAGGTATGTTTCTAAAAGATTCCCATCTAGAGAAGCGATGAAGTATTTCTTAAATAAAAATACACCTGTCTTAAGGAAATTTATGTGCTACTAATTACCCGTCTAACCTAATACTCGGGTGACCAGATGTTGCAAAAGCACAAAGACAAAGACAAATTTCAGCAAGCTGCACATAAATACAGTAGTGATTTTAATAATTTATTCCTTGACTTCATAGGACAAGTTGATTGATGTGATTTTGGAGGGAACTCAGTCTCAGTCTCCCACATCGTTGTTACTTACTGCCTTTAGGAATGTATCCAAGTAGGTTGTTGACTACCCTTCCAAGTCTGGTGCTGTTAGAGATTTCATCCTGTTGCAGAAGAGTTTTTTCTTTCCCCAGTTTCCAGTTGCACATTCAGGATTGAATATTAGATTTAGGTGAATTTTTGATTTAGTCAATTATTAACTTAGCTAGCAGTGAATTTGGAGTTTCCTTAAATAAGCCAGAACAATGTTCTTTTAATTTCAGCTCAAATTAGACATTTGTCTTGACTGCACATTTTCCCCCTGGAAAGCCAGTGTTTGTACCCTAGTTTAGTTTATGCCATCAAGACGTAGTTGTTAATGTAATATATATGAGTACACTCTAAGACAGATATCAATACCTCAAAGGCCTAATTACCCCTTGCATTTGGCAAATTATGTCAATAAGGTCATGTCTTAGCCAAGTTCTTTTCCTCCATTTTAGTGCATGAGGCTTCCATCTTTTCCATACTGCCTATAGCTGAATTATGGCTATCCATCCATCCATCCATTCTCCTCCGCTTATCCGGGGTCGGGTCGCGGGGGCAGCAGCCGGAGCAGGGAAATCCAGACTTCCCTCTCCCCGGCCACTTCAGCCAGCTCCTCCGGGGGGATCCCGAGGTGTTCCCAGGCCAGCCGGGACACATAGTCCCTCCAGCGGGTCCTGGGTCTTCCTCTGGGCCTTCTCCCGGTGGGACGAGCCCGGAACACCTCCCCAGGGAGGCGACCAGGAGGCATCCTGAACAGATGCCCGAGCCACCTCAACTGGCTCCTCTCCACGTGGAGGAGCAGCGGCTCTACTCTGAGCCCCTCCCGGATGGCCGAGCTTCTCACCCTATCTCTAAGGGAGA
>CAJRST010000001.1:4544983-4570189 GCA_907169785.1 Menidia menidia
TTCGCCTTTAGGCTCAGCTCTCTCTTCATCACGACAGACCGGTACAGGGCCCGCATTACTGCAGACGCCGCACCGATCCGCCTATCGATCTCACGCTCCCTACCCCCGTTCGCGAACAAGACCCCGAGGTACTTGAACTCCTCCACTTGGGGAAGGACGTCCGCTCCGACCCGGAGAAGGCACTCTACCCTTTTCCGGTGAGAGACCATGGTCTCGGACTTGGAGGCACTGATCCTCATCCCAGCCGCTTCGCACTCGGCTGCGAACCGCTCCAGTGAGAGCTGTAGGTCCCGACTTGATGGAGCCAACAGGACCACATCATCTGCAAAAAGCAGAGATGCGATCCTTAGGCCACCAAGACTGACACCCTCAACACCTCGGCTGCGCCTAGAAATCCTGTCCATAAAAGTTATGAACAGGACCGGAGACATAGGGCAACCTTGGCGGAGTCCAACTCCCACCGGAAACGAGTCCGACTTACTACCGGCAATGCGAACCAAACTCTGACTCCGGTCGTACAGGGACCGAACAGCCCGTAACAAAGGGCCAGGTACCCCATACTCCCGGAGCACCCCCCACAGGATACCCCGAGGGACACGGTCGAACGCCTTCTCCAAGTCCACAAAACACATGTGGACTGGTTGAGCGAACTCCCATGCACCCTCTAGGACCCCGCTGAGGGTATAGAGCTGGTCCAGCGTTCCACGGCCAGGACGAAAACCACCCTGCTCCTCCTCGATCCGAGGCTCGACTATCCGACGGACCCTCCTCTCCAGAACCGCTGAATAGACTTTCCCAGGGAGGCTTAAGAGTGTGATCCCCCTATAGTTGGAACACACCCTTCGGTCCCCCTTTTTAAATAGGGGGACCACCACCCCAGTCTGCCAATCCAGCGGGACTGCCCCTGATGTCCACGCGATGTTGCAGAGTCTCGTTAGCCAACGCAGCCCCACAACATCCAAAGCCTTGAGGAACTCCGGCCGAATCTCATCCACCCCCGGGGCCTTGCCACCGCGGAGCTTTTTGACTGCCTCGGTGACTTCAGCCCCGGAGATTAGAGATTCCAGCTCCGGATCCCCAGGCTCTGCCCCTCCAACGGAGGACGCGCCAGTGGGATTGAGGAGGTCCTCGAAGTACTCCGCCCACCGACCCACAACGTCACGTGTTGAGGTCAACAGCACACCATCCCCACTGTAAACAGTGTTGGTGGGGCACTGCTTCCCCCCCCTGAGACGCCGGATGGTGGACCAGAATCGCCTCGAGGCCGTACGGAAGTCTTTTTCCATGGCCTCCCCAAACTCCTCCCACGCCCGGGTTTTTGCCTCGGCGACCACCCGAGCCGCACGTCGCTTGGACTGCCGGTACCCATCGGCTGCCTCCGGAGTCCCACAGGCCAAAAAGGCCCGATAGGACTCCTTCTTCAGCCTGACGGCATCCCTCACCGCCGGTGTCCACCAGCGGGTTCGAGGGTTGCCGCCACGACAGGCACCGACAGCCCTGCGACCGCAGCTCCGGGAGGCCGCGTCATTGATGGAGGCGCGGAACACGGCCCACTCGGACTCAATGTCCCCCGCCTCCCCCGGAACGTGTTCGAAGCTCTCCCGGAGGTGGGAGTTAAAGCTCCGCCTAACAGGGGACTCCGCCAGGCGCTCCCAGCAGACCCTCACAACACGTTTGGGCCTCCCGGGTCTCACCGGCATCCTCCCCCACCATCGGAGCCAACTCACCACCAGGTAGTGGTCGGTGGAAAGCTCCGCCCCCCTCTTGACCCGAGTGTCCAAAACATGCGGCCGCAGATCAGCTGAAACGACAACGAAGTCGATCATTGAACTGCGGCCTAGAGTGTCCTGGTGCCAGGTGCACATATGGACACTCTTATGTTTGAACATGGTGTTCGTTATGGACAATCCGTGCCGAGCACAGAAGTCCAAAAACAGAACACCGCTCGGGTTCAAGCTGGGGGCGCCATTCCTCCCAACCACGCCCCTCCAGGTCTCACTGTCGCTGCCCACGTGATCGTTGAAGTCCCCCAGCAAAACGAGGGAGTCCCCAGAGGGGGCACCCTCCAGTACCCCCTCTAAGGACTCCAAAAAGGGTGGGTACTCTGTGCTGCCGCTAGGCGCATAGGCACAAACGACAGTCAGGACCCGTCCCCCCACCCGCAGGCGAAGGGATGCTACCCTCTCGCTCACTGGGGTAAACCCCAACGTACAGGCACCGAGATGGGGGGCAATGAGTATGCCCACTCCTGCTCGGCGCAGGAATTATGGCTATATTATGAATAATATTAGTGACTTCAATAAAGATAATGTTTACTTATTTACTTAATACAATATAAAATATAATGATAACAGTATACTATTTGCACATCATAGAATTGCTGACCTCTGCTTTCAGAGGTTAATGTAAGGGGTTAGTCACGCAGAAGGAATTTTTAAAAATGTCCTTGTATAACTTACTTGATAGTCAAATATTCTGTTGGTAGCTATAGTAGGTCCTCCATTTTCAAAGCATCAGTGTAAAAAAGTTCTGCAGATATCTTGACATGCCAATCTGCAAATGGTCATTGTGTGATAAATACGGTTGAAAGGTTGTATTTTAAAATGTTTAGTTGTCTTCCCTATGCAAATTCTCCCATTCAGAATGCTACACACCACTCTCCTGTGTGATGTCAACCATGAATGCTCATTTTAATTATTTGGGCAAATGCAAAAATTAGCAATCAAGTGACACCTCCCACCCCATCCTCTCTTATCAACCTAGCCTGAAATATTTTGTATTCAAAATAGCTTTTCAGAATGTCTGGAATTTTTCATGCCATCAGCAAATTCAGCAAGTTCCATCTCATCATGTGGCCCGCTAAAATGTAAATATCTTAAGGCCCGTGGTACATATGTATCTAAACTTTGCCTTGACCTGTTACTGCTGGAAATTGAATTGTGGTTTTGATATAAAGGGATACATGGACATGCAAACACAGTCTTTGTTATCATGTTACAATGCTGTGTAATTGTAAAATTAAGATTAAATAAACGTATATTATGTATATATACCTATTTGTGAAACTGAGGTTTCAGAAAACTTGACGAGTAAAGTGTTGAAAAGACTACCAAAACAAAGCTTTATAAGTCTCTGAATACTTTGAAGACCATTTATAAACACATATTACAAGTTTAACACAGTTTACAGGATTAACATAGTCATAGTAAAATGAACTCTGAGGACAGCAGTTCTTTTTTTTATGACATGACTGGAGCATGACGGTCCTGTATGTGATCATGTCATATGTCAAGTGTTACATTGACTTGCATTCATGAGCAAGAGAGTTAAGCTATTCGGTCTGGCGTTATCTACATATTGACATGAAAGGCTCCACTCACGTTCCTTGCTATATGAATTTCCTCTTCAATGTATCCCATGAAATCATGTCTGTTTAATCTGGAAGTTGCAATCTTACTTTTAGGTTTTGGAAATTACACTGGACTATTATCAGGCCTCTCCCTTTTTTCTTTTTTTTTACCTTGTCCTGTTTGGTATTATGGCAGGAGAACTAAAATCTGAGTACAAGGCTGTGTTGAACACATTTGCTTTGCCAAGGGAGGCTTAATGGGTAAAAAGCCCCCATTGATTATCCAATGCTGCTTAAATTTTATTTTGTTGCATGTATCCAATAATGCCAAACATAACAGGGCAGGGAAGAAAGAAGAGCAAAGAGAAACAAAATAACCTAAAAATGAGAAAGATTATTTAGACAGAGAGAGAAAGACAACAAAACCATACAACTGGCTGCTATATCTGTAAAAACAAAAAAACTAAAACATGCTGTGGTTCCTTGTGGGCAATCCAGACGGAGAACCTTTAGGAGCTTGCGCAATTGGTCAAAAGGAAGAAGAAAAAAAACAAGCAACGAACCCCACAGGCAGCAACAAAACTGTTAGCAAGCATCTCAGAATTGTGCAGCAACTGCACAGAAGCTTAAAAAGGTGTGTGTCTGGGTAACTGCCTGTGTGTGTGAATCTAAACATGCAAGACACACAGTTCAGGTTTCACATAGATTGTGCTCAGTTATGCATGCAGAGGGGCCACCAACCACAGCCCCCACCCTAGAGTGGATCCAAGAAGGCAGAAAATTCCCCGAGACCCGGTCCCAGGAAGACGACTGCAGAGACAACTAGGCATCCACCCAGAAGGCCACAGAGGAAGCCCCCCAGCAGAATCCCCCGCGACCGTAGAGCAGAGACCCTCCGAGGACAATGAGCAACAGGACACCTGCCTCACCAGGCCCTGACCTGCTGAGCAAGTTAATCAGCCCTTGTTTTATATGCTTTAATATCTTGTCTCAATTTGCCAACTATTGCTTACTGCTGAAAGCACCGCAGATCTTGCATACACTTTAAAGTACACTAGTCAGTTCTGTGTTTGTCACGGTATTTTGAAGCAATAAAATTTCACTTATATTTGGTCAACATTTGCCTAAGTAAAAAATTGAGAAATGTATGGATATCCGTTATGTAAATGGAAACACATAAATGGCCTAAATGGTTCTTTCTTATTTTCATATAGTTTAGACACCGTATCCTTTAGCTTCAAGTTACAGCAGGTAGCAGTATTTTACAACTTTTATTTGGAAGCAAATGTGGACTTCTTACCACTGAAATCTCCTTTTGGTTTGGTCACTACAAAAATATTTTCTTGTAGTGCGAGAATTTGTGGTGGATAATGACATTTTTTGGAAGAGAATTGTTGTCACTGGCTCGTCAGATAATTTGTAAAAGAACAGAACTGGTAAAAAAAAAAGGTCTTGGGTGATTTAAAAGAAAATAAATCAAATCATATTCAGGACTTGTGGAAAAAGGAAAATTAGTCCAAATAACAGAAAACAGCAAAGCAGCAGGAGCAAAAACTCCTCAGAAGAAAAAAAATATATAACACATGACCTTTACCTATGAAGCCCTCTAAAACAACTGCTAGCAAAAAATATTCGAGCCACAAAAACCGAAAACTAAAACTATAATAAACTATCTAACTATGTATCTAGACGAGGGGCAATCGGATTTATTTGATCTAAAAAATGTTACAGCTTGCAAACTAAAGGCTTCTTGAGTTTATGTGCTGGTTTGGGTGGAACACAACGGTCAAAGAAAACAAAAAAAGTCACAGAGTGTGACCTTAATAGGAAGAAAGAGTTGCAAAAATCCACGACCAATGTGAGCGTCAGAGGTTTAATCATTCACCTGATTGCCTAACAGTCTAAAAGGCCAACATTCGGGTATTGCAGTGTTTCTCAAACCTGGTCCTTAAGGCACACTGCTGAATACAAGGGGCAGGTTTTCAGCTCGTTAAGCATAAACAACTTCTCCTTAAAGTATAGTTTATTCATGGTAAGGTTAATCCACACAAGAACACAGACTTTGATTGATATTCAACTGTACTTGAGTCAAACCTTTAATTTCTATTACCAAACATCAAACAAACAGAAAACAAAAACGACCTCCCCTCTCTGAAACAACTTCTTGATGTTCTTGATGGAATTTCAGTGGCCATTCTAAATCAAGTACAATTAGCCAACATGTTAACATGTCTAACTGTGTGCAGTATAAAATAAGGCTGTTGTGTCAGCCATTCTTGTCTGAAAACTTGTGTGTCTACCTCAAGTCAAACTTTATTTATAGAGCACATTTAAAATAACCGAGGTTGCCAAAGTGCTGTACAGGTAAAATAAACCATAAAAAGCGGACATAATTTACATGTATATGTGATTTAAAAAAAAAAAAAAGAGGAATGAGAAACTGCCGATCCGGACTCCAGATCCATTTTTTTTTTAAAGTCCAATCCCACACGAGCATTAGCATTAGCATCTCCTAACCCACAGGTCTGTGTCCCAAACTTTAGTTGTTATAAGAGTAAATCCCTGTTCAACATGAGTCCGAGTAAGAAGATAAATAAATTTCAACTTTAATACAAAAAGCTGGATCGGGACATCCCTACTGTATTTCTACATAATAAAAAGATTTCTTGGGAATGACATATACAAGTCCTGCACAGTGGTCAGAGGGATTGTTAGCCATTCTTCTTGCAGGATTGAGGCCAGGTCACGACGTGATGCTGGTGGAGGAAAATGTTTTCTGACTCGCTCCTCCAAAACACCCCAAAGTGGCTCAATAATATTGAGATCTGGTGACTGTGCAGGCCATGGGAGATGTTCAACTTCACTTTCATGTTCATCAAACCAATCTTTAACCAGTCTTGCTGTGTGTATTGGTACATTGTCATCCTGATACACGGCACCTCCTTCAGGATACAGTGTTTGAACCATTGGATGCACATGGTCTTCCAGAATGGTTCGGTAGTCCTTGGCAGTGACGCGCCCATCTAGCAGAAGTATGGGGCCAAGGGAATGTCATAATATGGCTGCCCAAACCATCACTGATCCACCCCCATGCTTCAGTCTGGGCATGCAAAAGTCTGGGTGGTCCGCTTCTTTGGGGCTTCTCCACACCGTAACTCTCCCGGATGTGGGGAAAACAGTAAAGGTGGACTCATCAGAGAACAATACATGTTTCACATTGTCCACATCCCAAGATTTGCGCTCCTTGCACCATTGAAACCGACATTTGGCATTGGCACGAGTGACTAAAGGTTTGGCTATAACAGCCCGGCCGTGTATATTGATCCTGTGGAGCTCCCGACGGACAGTTTTGGTGGAAACAGGACAGTTGAGGAGCACATTTAATTCTGCTGTGATTTGGGCAGCCGTTGTTTTATGTTTTTGGGATACAATCCGGGTTAGCACCCGAACATCCCTTTCAGACAGCTTCCTCTTGCGTCCACCGTTAATCCTGTTGGATGTGGTTCGTCCTTCTTGGTGGTATGCTGACATTACCCTGGATACCATGGCTCTTGATACATCACAAAGACTTGCTGTCTTGGTCACAGATGCGCCAGCAAGACGTGCACCAACAATTTGTCCTCTTTTGAACTCTTGTATGTCACCCATAATGTTGTGTGCATTGCAATATTTTGAGCAAAACTGTGCTTTTACCCTGCTAATTGGACCTTCACAGTCTGCTCTTATTGGTTCAATGTGCAATTAATGCCACCAGGCTGGTCCAATTCAGCCATGAAACCTCCCACACTAAAATGAGAGGTGTTTCAGTTTCATTGTCCAACCCTTGTATTGTAGACAGGGACAGACGCAGGTGCTCTTACACTGCACCTCCCCACCCCATCTCCTGCTCTTTCCCTCTCTGTAAGTCTGTCTAACTCTACACTGCTACCAGTATGGCCTCTCACAGAGTCCGACTAGTGACTTCCTTCTATCTAGCTTATTGTTAGCTTTGAGGTTAACTGTAATGCTTTATCCACATTTTAAGTTGTTTTGGATAAAAGCGTCTGCTAGATGCATAAACATAAATACGCATGATTCCATTTAGCTATCTAATTCGTGTCCATAATGTGTTCTACCACAACTATGCAGATGCCACTCAGATTTACATGTCAGGAAAAAGCAGGAGAAAATAGGTCTATAGAATAAATGGGTCGTTGTATGGAACAGATCAGTTTGGATGCAGAACAATTTCCTCCAGTTAAAGGACCTTGATTATCTCATGGACAGTGTAATAGGGTAAATCAATTTCTCTGTGGACAGTGTTGTTCCTACAGTGACTGTAGACTGTTTCTCAAATAACAAGCAATGGGTCATCAATGACATCAAGGACCTGCAAAATGAGAGAGCCTTCAGAGACAAGGACAGAGTGGATGAGGCAGATTCAGAGGGAACTCAAGGTGAAGATCCAGCTGGGTAAAGACATCTACAGGAAGTAGCTGGAGCACAAACTCCAGCAGAACAACATGAAGGATGTGTGGAGTACGAGTTGAAAATGTTCTTCAACAGATTTGATGAGAGAGCTCCGGACTACTCCCTCCCCCAGCCCCTCCTCCTCTACAACCAGCAATTCCCATTTCTCCAACCCTGTTGATACCCCTACCCCACTGCTCCCTATGGACGACATCATAACTGTTCTCTCTCCCCCACAATCACTTCTACCCATCCACAGCTGAGGAAGATGGAAAGAGCTGAGCAGACTCCACCCAGGCAAGGCAGGAGGTCCTGACGGGGTCAGCCCGAGGGTCCTCAAAACGTGTGCTGCCAAGCTGAGTGACAGCGGTGAGGTGGACCCTCTCCTGGTTTCCTGGATTAAGGACTATTTGACAGATGAACCACAGTATGTAAGACTGCAGGACTGCATGTCTGACACTGTGGCCATAAACACTGGGGCTCCCCAGGGAACATTTCTGTCCCTTCTTGTGTATACCTCAGACTTTCAGTTCCTCTCAGAGTTCTGACGATCCAAGAACACTGAGGCTGGATACAAGAAGGGCCTGAGCCAACTCTATTTACTGAGGAAGCTCCAGTCGTTCAGTGTTTGTAATATAATGCTGAAGATGTTCTAACAGTTGGTAGAATCCAGCAACATCTTTTATACAGTTGTGTGTTGGGGCAGCAGGTTGAGGGCAGCAGACACCAAGAAGATCAGCAGGATAATCCGGGAAGGATGGCTCCATCCTGGGGGTCCAACTGGACTATTTATTAGTGGTGACTGACAGGAGGATGCTGTGGACACTGCACAGTATCATGGACAACAACACTCACTCTCTCCACCAGGTGCTGACCTTCAGCAGAAGCACCTGCAGGAACAGACTCAATCCCCCCGATGTAACACTGAACACCACAGGAAGTCCTTTTACCCCGTGGCCATTAGACTTTAATTTAACAACCTCTGGCTGAGACAGGAGCAGTCTAGATACCTGAACACTTCTCTTCATCACTTTATCAAGCTATCACTTGTCACTTATCATTTTTAATTTCTCTGTTCATTAATCATTGTATTCTAAAAAAGTTGCTATAATTTTGCACAGGTCACTTTAAATAATCGCTCACTACTTTAGTTGCATTTATTTATTGTCACCCTGCATCGCAAGTGTTGCACAGCAATTTTCCTTGGGATAAATAAAGCATTTTGATTCTGAACCTAGATGTTGAAATTATTGAATCAGGTGTGTTGAGGTAGGAAAACATGTAAAACTTGACAGTGATCCACGAGTACCAGACTAGTCCGACCCAGACTAGACAGGAAAATAGAGGAAAACAGAAGGTATTTTGAACAGTCATAAATCCCTTTGTATTTTCCAAACTTGGAACACCACAACCATTGTAATGTCTGTGAAATAGAAACTGTTCATAAATACTTAAGAACTATTCTTACACTAGTGTGGTGAATTATTGGATGATCATTTTCAAATAGCTCAAGTGAAGGTGCTGCAGGAAAAACTCTGCTGAGGCAGACTTGGTCGAACAGGTCGAGCCAGGTCTGATTCAGAAGTACAGATTTATGCATCAAGTGTCATTGCCCGACGTCAGAAAAAAACTCTGCCTAACTGGATGCGCCTGCCCTTACGTCTGCCTGTTTTCCGAGCCGGCCTGAACCCCGCCTGATCCGTCTGTTTGACTCCTGAGCCTGCCTGATCCTCGCCTGAACCTTCTGCCTGATCCTGACTGCCTGCCCGTGTATGACCTCGCCTGCCCCTGATTCCATGCTCCCGCCTGCTCCTCTGGATTGCTTCCCTGGCTCCGACCCTCGACCGGCCTCTCACTACGAGTTGGAATACCCTTGGTACCTTGGCTGCCTGGATCGCCTGTTGCCGAAACTGGACTGCCCTGACCACGCACCCCGGATTATTCCTGGTTCACGCAAATAAACTCTGTTAACTGACCGTGCCGTCTCAGGGTGTTTTTGGGTCCTAGAACAGTTCGGTACACTTATAAGTTGAAAACTCTATGTTTATGTAATAATTAGGTGTTGCTGTGTGCCCTAGCAACTGGGTTATGGTGGAGGTGCCTTACAAAACAGCAACCCCCTTGCAACCTGGTGGGGATGCCGCCCCTGCCCCCCCCCCCCCCCCCCCTTATTTATTTATTCATTTTTTTATTGTTCTGGTTCTAAATATTCCTTTTCTTTGTTACTTGTACTTCATGCTCAGTACTGGTCTCCCACACTCCACACTCAGTGTATTCTGTCAGTATATTTTGATAAACTGCCTACACTATATTTTCCAATAGGTTGATGCCACATTATAAGCTAAAACTTGTTCATGGAATATAAGGGGTTTAAGGTGCAATGTGAAGCGATGAAAGTTTACTCTTTGTTGAAAAGGGAGGGGGTAGATGCGGTTCTTTTACAAGAATCCCACTAGAGGATAGTGAGCATCTCAAACATAGCCAACGGCTGGGTTGGCCAGGTGTAGTTTTACTAACTATTCTCTAGATCTATTAAGTAAATAATTTACAAAATTTGTAGAAGCATCTTCACTATTGGCCTTGGTGGGAGGTTATTTAATTATTTGACATAATCCTCAACTTGACCCCTCACAAAATACTTAACTGTCAAACCAGGCTAGAGCTCTCTTGTCCATTTGTCAGGAATTTAACTTGGTTGATATATGGTGAATATTGATTCTGTCTCATAGAGATTTTACCTTTTATTCCCTCCTCATAGTGTCACACAAAAATTGATTATTTTTTCCTACTCCAGTCTGTGATGCAATTTGTGTTTTCCTGCTTATATTGTGGTTAGTGATTATGCAATTCTACTACTTTGACTGTATCATGATGTAGAATCTGCAAAAAGTAAATGCTGGACAGTTGACGCGCGTCTCCTGAAAGATGACAAATTCATATCCTATCTGAAAAGTTAATTTAAGATATTCTTGTCTATTAATTCCCAATCTACTAGAAACTCATCCTTACTATGGGAAACTGTCAAAGCATACATTAGAGGTTCCATTATAGGCTACTTAGCCTAAAAAAAGAAGAAACAATTGGAACAACTAAATTTGAAAAGAACTGGAAGATATTAAAAGTGCACTTATCATCTGATCAATTACTGTTGCAGAGTACAGGCCGCTCTGGACACTTTACTAACCCAGCAGGCTAAGAGTTCTCCCCTCGTCTGTAAGAAAAGGCTCTAGAGATGAGCCCAAGTATGGGGACAAGGCCAAAAGAAGACCTTCAAAACAGGGATTAACCCTCCCAACCATCTCTTATTCCCAAAAGCGTTAATTAAATGCTCCCATCTCCAGGAAGGAGGCCTTGTTAGCACTTAAATGTCTGGAGTCAGGCAAGACACAAGTAGTGAACTCTATCAAGAGTTTCAAGATGTGATTATAGACCCCTTTTTATAAATGTTGGAACATTCTTTTATCACTGGTAGACAATTTTATTAGATGGGTCAAATTATTATATAAAAATCCCATGGCACGTCAGGGCTGCCCTTTTAGCCCTGCTATATTTGCCTTTGCAGTAGAGCCTGTTGCTGAAGCCCCAAGGCAAGACTCTGAGATAATTGGGAATAAAGTGGATAGGATCCAACACAAAATTTCTCTTTATGTGGATGACGTATTACTTTATGTGATAGAACCCAAAACTTCTGTTTCTAGTCTTGATGATGTAGTCACTTTGTTTGGATGCTCTTTGAGCAGGAAAATACATTTGTCTAAATCTTTAGCTATGCCAATGGGAAGTCTTGGGGATGGAACTGCTACACTACCCTCATTTCTGTTTAAATGATCCATGACAGCTTTTATATGCATTGCCATCACACCTTTAAATCATGAAATGTTTAAGGCTAATTTTAACCCCCTCGTAGACTCCATAAAGGAGGATCTGGAAGGTGGACCCCACTTCCCTTGTGATTGCTCGGTAGAGTTTATATTATTAAAATGAATGTATTGCCAATATGATTATACTCCCTACAAACGTTTCCTCTACTTCTGCCAGGTAAGGTACTGAAGCTGCTTGAGAGCAGGCTAAGTGACTTCATTTGGAACAAGAGAAAGCCCAGGCTAAAATGAGCAAAACTACAATTCCATAGTTCGAAGAGTGGTGTAAGATTTATAGCAGTATGGGTCAAGGAGGACCCTACTTCTGATTGTTCAGTTCACAAAAGTCACAGACCTCGGGCTATGTGTCTACATGTCTTCCTGTTAGGTCCTTTCAGCCTTCAAGGAGCTAAAGTCAACAATCTTACAATCTGTAACACTTTAAAAGCATGGTTTATTACACAAAAGCTTGAAGGGAGGTCTGGACTAAAATCTCCATTGATTTTAAATTAAGGACAATCCTAATTTCTTATCAAGCATGGTGGATGATGTGTATAGCACCTGGACATCTCCAGGGACAATAAGCATGCATGATCAGGATGCATCCATGCAATCATTCGCACAACTTCAGGACAGGTATAGTCTCCATAGGCATGACTTTTTCAAATACCTGCTGATTCCAGACTTCATAAACAGAGCAACTATGCTTAATAGTGATACCACCACATCTGCAGTTGAACAATTACTCCCCCTTGGCCCAGTTAAGAAATCAATTACTCGCTTTTACAAATGTGTTAAACCAAACTGATGTGATTAATGTACATGATGTTATGCAGACAGGACAAGATGAAATTGGTATAGATATTGATGGAGATAAATTAAGATACAAGATACAAAAAAAAAGTGTCTGTGTGTAACCGTGCCAGATTGCTGCAATTTAAAAGAGACATATTATACCCTATTTCAACAAGTTAAACTTGTTCCCTGGTGTCCTAATGTAATGTCTGTGACAAGCTTTGGTCAAAATACCATAAGGATGAAGCACAATAGCAGTTCAATCACCCTACCAAAACAGCCCCGTTCAGAGCGCTCGGTTTTGAGTGCCTGTCTCTTTAAATGCAAATGAGACACAGGCAATCCACCCACTTCTTCGGAGGGAGGTGTGCAGACGTCGGCACGCTCACACTACCATGCTCACGCTACCACAACATCTGCCACAGAAAGGCGGAGTAAGCTGAGGTGGGTGGCAACATGCAGGTGAAAGGCTGGAATATTATAATGAGCTAGTGCTAATGACGTCATAAACTACCGATTCCTGAAACCGCCTGATTTATCTCCTGTATTGAGACATTGAGTCATTTTTTTTCACACTTTGTCTGCTGATAGTCCCTCCACAGTCCCAAATGTTCATAATCAAATGATTAAAAACTTGGTTTTGCATAATATCTCCCCTTTAAGACTGTGCACCATTCACAAAAATCTCCCCTAACAAAAGACAAAAAATTAGCTCTCAACTCTAATGTTTAAAATGTAAAATATCAGTGGGCACCTATACTAACTATATCTGGTCTATATATCAATCATGTTGGATCGATGTTCGACAAGATCTTGAAAATATGTATCATGTCTTCACTTTTCTGACCGATTACAGTGTCTTAAGTGCTATCAAGTGTTGCCATTGCCCAACCTTGATCTGTGTTATGTTGTCATTGCACTGATTGGTTTCATGTAAGATTTAAATGTGTGTCGACTGTTTAAATCGTTGTATTGAGTGTTGTTTTATTGTGGTTATGCTAATATATACAAACTTAATAAACACATTTGAGAAAAAAACATCTTGATACATATTATAATGAGTAAAAAAAGATTGTCAAAATCCAATTCAGCGTCTTGATATGATTTCTGATCAGAAAACTCCTCACATTCGAGCCCAATCTGGAATTGAAAAAAACTAACCCTTTTGCTCTGAGGCTACAGTGCCAACCACCACATCACTGGGCAGGCCTCTTCAAAGAACCAGTTTGAAAAAAGAAAGTTGTCTTACAATGAAAAACCAGCAGATTGCTTAAAAATGGTCTTCGATCCATTTCCCAAGTATTAGAGAGGATATAGTTTAAAAAAACAGCAAGACATTTTTTGACAGGGTGACGATCCACCTCATTCTGTTGGAAATTGAGAAAGTTGGAAAGAGGAGACAGTATGCACCATGACACCAGGCCATTGGTACATGCTGAGACAGAGATAAAGTATATGACAACAGCAATGACATACTGTATATACACACATAAAGACTCGAGAAGAAGGGAGAAAACTGTATTACTTGAGGTCGCCAAGAAGTCTGGGACTGTGGTAGTATAACTGAAGGTTTTTTGTCAGGGTCATATGCGCCATACCTAACTACTGCAACATCCAGAACAGCGCCATCGGCACTACCACTACAGCATAATTGCGGCAGAACAGTTTATGCATTTGGATCCCTTAAATCTGCTATCAGGGCAGCAAAGCGCACCCACAGTCTTGAGATCCAAGGCTTTTTTCAGGACCCAGGACTGCCGTCACATGTAAAACAGCGACCACATCGTATGCTGATGACAAAACAGTTGTGGACCTAATTCAGGGTGACAATGACCTGGCCCTACAGAGAGGAGGCGTGATATCTGGTGGTCTGGTGTCAGCCGAACAACGTCATCACTGATGACTGGTTACTCTATACCACCTCCCTGGTGAAGAAGGGACAACAGAGCCTGCACTTCCTGTGACAGATGAGAAGAGCCTTCTGCCCTGCTCTCCACCTTCTACAGAGGGACAATCGAAAGCCTGCTGACCAGCTGTGGTGGTCTGGGCTAGGAGATGCAGGGCCTCAGACTGGGAGTCTCTGAAGAGAGTGATGAGGACAGTGGACACGATCATCGGGACCCTGCTCCCCTCTATCAGAGACTCAGCAGACAGCTTCTGCCTATCTAGAGCTCACTATATCCTCTCTGATGCCCACCATGCACTGTTCCCCCACCTGGCGTCTGGCAGGAGGTTCCGAGGCATCTGGTTCCCAGCCTGACAAAAGGCTACCTCCCCCTGGATAACAGACTGCACAATGCCTGATAACCCACACCACCTCATGGACGATATCCCCACAACCAACATTTGTTAATTGGTTGTCATAATGTAATATTCAATAATTTGTTTGTTTAGTACATCCTATTCCTATTCCAAGTCACTCATACTTTTTTATTTTGATGCAAACATGTTTTTTTTAGACTAAATCAGTACTTTTTATATTTATATTTGTATTTATATAGTTTACGTTTTTTCTGATTATCTACAGGCATTTCGTTGTCAAATTCAGTGTGTCGTTGTGTACAATAACAATAAAAGAAGTCTATGTCTAAGTCTCAAATTCTTTCCTTATTGGCTGAGGTAAATCAATCCTTGAAAGATCCTTCATATCAGTCAAAGGATAGGTTACGGTGACAAATCACTCTAAAGTAACTATTTATGTGACAATATTATTATCATGAATTTGTGTTTTTTCTTACAGTAGGTGTCCCTATGCTGCGTAAATGGTATCGCAATTTTGTGTCCCCTTTAACCCCAGTTGGTCAAGGCATATAGCTAACCTCCCTGAGAGATTTCTTTCTTTTTTAAGGGGGTTTGGTCCTTGATAACCTTTTTTTAATCCACCACATTGCAAAACTGAATAATGCTGAAAAAATCACATGAATGCATATGCTGAACTGGATTGCTGGTCCTCGTGAAAAACCACCGTTCACATGTCTGAACACCTATAGTTTTTTTAATGAGTTGAAGTAGTTTCCAATAATTGAATGATTGCATGCTCTTAAGTACTAGTTAAAAAATCAGAAAAACGTTCTATGTTAAAACTGGATCCATTGCAGAATCAGAACTCCTTTTAAAAATAAATTATGTTACCTTTTGTATTGTTATCACTGTATCACAAAATGAATCATCACTTTTATCATCCACAAAAGCACACAACTGACTGTTTTTCACCAACCCAAATACATAACACCAAACTTTGTATATGAAAATATAAACATGTTAAACATTAGAAATGTGAGAAATTTCGATTTTTGTTTCACAGTCACATAGAAGACATTTTTAACTAAACAAACCTAATTATTTAAACAAAGAGAGTTTTAAGCTCACAAAGCTCACAAAGCTCACAAAAAATGGCATTTACCACAAGCTGCAATTTGCCACTATAAATCAGCTTAAAAAGAAATCAAAGGTGGGCATAACCTCTTAAATTCTTCTTTATTTAGAGCTAATGTATCATCATTTTTATCTCTTTACTCGTCTTAATCTGGTGGGAAATGGCTTCCTTTTAAAAGGTGGTGGTGGTAAAGTGATGGGTAAATGTGATTTTAAAGCATTAGCAGCATATGCTTAGAGTACTTGCAAGAAAAGGAGAAGCTTTGTTTCTGCAGCTGTTTTTTCCTACTCAGGGTAAAAAGAAGGGAAGCCCTTGGGGCAGAAAGTCTAAGGAAATGTCTGGATATCTTAAAAGGCTGTTTTCCCCTGGCTTTAATGGAGTGAGGAAAATGGAAAAATTGTATTTGTAGAATAAAGTTCAATTCATGCTCACTTAACTGTGCATATCAGGAAGGACAGAGTAAGAGAAGGCAGACACTTTAACTGTGGGCTCCGAGTGTGCTAGAAAACTTGAAAGCAATTTATAGTTTCAACTGCTAAACAAGCACATTTAGTGGAATTTGGTTTAAATAAATCTAAAGTATGTCATAGTAGAAATATGATTAGTGTCACAATTGTTTGGATTATATAATGTAATAATGTTATAATATGTTATAATGTTTAAATCCAATGATTCTACTTCCCTTTTATTGCAGAGAGCTGTGAAATTGTCAAAGCTATATTTCTAAAGATACCAACTAAGGTCAAATGAAGTAATCACATCCCAGATGCAGTTTTCTTCCACTGCCAGCCCTTTGCTTTTAATCTCATTATGCACATGTATAGTGACAAAAATCACTCTGTTCTATTCTATTCTGTTTCCTTCTATACATTCTGTACCATGCAATTTTACCATAAGTGGGATGACATACATAAGTACCATGGCCCGAAAGAAAGAGGGATGTAGTGTTGGATGATTTATTAGTACTTGTTGAGTAGCTTCATCTTTTCACCACATGACTGCATTAGTAGCAGAAAATTATTTAATAATGTGATAAAAGACGTGTTGTCTGTCTACAACGTTAGGGTGATAAATATAGATAAACCCCCCCCTTTGCTTTTTTAAATGCATTTTTATTACAGTAATTTACATGTATTCAATAATGACAGGGAAAAGGGGAAAACAAAGAAAATACATCACCTAGAAAAGGAGAATGATCCTTATAAAAAGAGATAGATAGAAACAAACAAAATACAACAAAACCATACAACCAGCTGCTATATCTGTAGAAACCAGAAAACATCCTGTAGGATGCAATAGCAAGGAGGACCCCGACACCCAGTCCTGCAGCCACCCTGAGCACAAAACCCAGGAAGCAAAAAACAGAGACAACTATCCATCTACCAAGAAGATCACAGAAGAAGCCCCAAAACTGGAAGGCTCACCCGGGAAAGCATTAGCAACAGCCAACCGGCCCCACTATGCCCCATTTTGCAGCCATCAGCTTAGAGCCAGAACCCAGGCCCTATAAGCCCTAGCGCTACCAAACCGAAAACACACCCCTTTGCCACCGGCCCAGTTCCCCAGGAGCTATGACATGCCCAGAGGCTGTTCTAGCAGTGAGGTTAAGGCGGGTGGGGAGGCACCCATCCTGCCAACAGGAACAGTATTAGCATGCCAGAGGACACACAAAAAACAAACAAAGTTACACTTCACATACATTAACTAGCACCCCCTCCAAAAAAGATAGATAAATAAATATGAAAACTAGATGAAAAAAAGACAAGAAAGAAAGAAGAAAAATTAATAAAAATAAATGAATAACAATATCTGGAGCCTGGAGATGTAGTGATGTAGGTGCCAGCAAAAAAAGTCCACTTCCCGGACTCCTTGGTACGGGCAGCGCCCATGGAACGGGGAGAAGAAAAATCCCTCCCCTCACTTTAGCTCTGAATTGTGAGGATCCTTCCACTTGTCGACAGAGGTCCTCTGTGTCTTATAACAAGTATTTAAAGTGAGGGGTGAGCAACCTTATGCATCGTGAAGCAAGGCCCTCCAAGCAGTTGTACCTACTTAAAGAGCCCCAACTTCCTGTTACCACTCAGCACACCCAGCCTCAGAGCCTAATGTGTATGTATCCGTGGGTATGATAGGTAATAATGCAGTTTATAGGCAGACCTTTGGACTTAGACCAGTTAACAGAAGAGTCAGAAAGTGCTGAGAATCTATTTATCTTTGTGAACATAAGGTGACAGACACTTCTGAATTCTGGAGGAGAAGTAATACATCATCTGCATAAAGGCTTATTTCATTCTCAGTACTCGTGGGTTGGGTGCCCTTGATATTCATATCTTGTCTGATAGCAGCTGCCAATGACTCAATAAAAATGGCGAGGAGTAAAGTGGGTAGCCCTGTCCAGTCCATCTCTGTGGACGGACACGTTTAATCATTAGCTTTAACACATGCATTGGAGGAACTATAAGGTATCATTATACATTCAATGAAGTTTGATCCAATCACAAAATACAGAAAAAACACACACAATTCACTCAATTTGTAGTTTCCAGTTTAAAAGTTTTTGGATGGTGAGAGGAAGCTCGAGTACCTGGGGGGAACCCACGCTGGCACAGGAAGAACATGCAAACTCTATGCATGACCTAGAGTCCTACCTGGAGCTCTCTTGCTGTGAGGCGAAGGTGCTAACCATCACACCACCGTTTCGCCTAGTATTATATCATATGTGGTTAAAAAGGGATCACATTTTGGCACAAAAAACAATGATTCATCCAATGACGTACAGTAATTCACCTGCCCCCATTCAGTGGCCAGCACTCTGAAGACAGCTCACCTCATCTCATTTGGAACCCTTTTCAAGAAGGTGCTGAAACTGTAACTGGCACCAGGTGCTAGTACCTAATGGACATAAAAACATTTAGTAGAATCAAGTTGAGAAGGTACTAACCGAAAAGGACAATAATAACAAAAGATAATAATCAATTAGAATCCTCCTTTCAGTAGTTTATTTCATTTAGATATTCTTTATTTTAGACCTTAAAGGGTACATATTATGCAAAACCAAGTTTGTAATAATTTGATTATGTACATTTGGGACTGTGGAAGGACTATCAGCAGGCAAAGTGTGAACAAAAATGACTCAGTCATATTTTTGTGGGCTGCCTCAGTCTCAATACAGGAGATAAATCAGGTGGTTTCAGGAATCTGTAGTTTATGACGTCATTAGCTCTAGCTCATTATAATATTCCAGCCTTTCACCTGCATGTTGCCACCCACCTCAGTTTACTCCGCCTTTCTGTGGCAGACGTCATAGCGTGAGCGTCAGCGTGGCGTAGCGTTAGCGTTCCGACTTCGGCACACCTCCCTGAAGAAGTGGGTGGATTGCCTGTGTCTTATTTGCATTTAGAGAGACAGGCACTCAAAACCGAGCGCTGTGTACCGGGCTGTTTTGGCAGGGTGATTGAACTGCTATTGTGCTTCATCCTTATGGTATTTTTACCAAAACTTGTCACAGACATTACATTAGGACACCAGGGAACAAGTTTAACTTGTTGAAATAGGGTATGATATGTCTCCTTTAAATGTTTTCACAAAATAGAACAGATGTGTCGTCCCTTATCTACCTGATGATGGGAAGACCCCCCTCTGCAAGCTTTTGTTTGTGTAATCGTCATAGAATCTTTTGAAGACAGTACATAAAATTCCTGTAAATAATTATAAGCAAATGTTATTAATTATAAGCTGTATCTGCCGCTTCTTTGGAGTCAACTTCACTTTGGCATTTTAGAGGAGGACTGTACCGATACCATGCCTGAAACATAGTTGTACTGACTACTCAGTAAGGAAAGCCGTTACTGGCTCTTCAGAAAGTTGCTGGAATATGCAAAATAACATAAATATCTGTTTTGCATAAATCTTCATGTTCACAGTGGAGCTTTAAAGGAAAAGAATGATATTGTGGGAGAAACAAAAACTAAAAAAATTAGATGGTTATGACTTCAACTGTTGTGGAGCAGAGAGCCAGGAGGTTTACCCCAGGGACAAAGTCGCAGTTGTGTCCAAATTACGACTCTTCAATTCAGAACTCCTGTGGCCAGTTATCTGGGGAGCCTACTTAAGGACGCTGGGATCTTACCATACAGGATCTACAACCCATATGGTAACTTTGAGCTGCTTTATTTGCACAGCATATCTTTTTCCGCCTGTGTACAGTGCTAAACAGTTTTTTGCTTTATCCTTTTTTTTCCTCCAAGGAACGACCCCAGCGTGCCTTCCATGGCTCCCTGCCTCTCTACGTCCTGCCGTTCCGGTTCTGCAGGTCTCCTATGTTTTATTTTGTTTGGATTTTGTCCCTACATTTGGGAGAATAAATGGTGGCGTTCCCGGCTCCAATAACAGACTGCCAGAGGTTCCCTACTTTTTTCGCTAAAGGGGTTCAGTTCTTGTTGAGCCTTAACATCTGCTGCATTAAGTCAGTGTTTTAAAACGATTTCACCCAACTGTCAATTATATTTTGGATTTTGCAGTTTAGCTTGAGATATGATGACCAGCCATTTGCTGTTAGCTTATGTCACACCGTAGACAGTGGGAGTAAATTACTAATGGATCCAGGGATTCATTTGAGATACTTTTCATACATTTAAAAACAAGTAAGCAAGTGTACTCATGCGCATGCATGATTGGATTCCAAAATTGGCACATCTGCTCTTACTCTGACTGCAGGTGTTTGAATTAGGAAGTTGAAATGGCTCCCTCACTCCACCTGACAACAATATAACAATATAACTTGAACAATTTTGCCGATATGTGCATGTACACATCACACTAATTCCTTAATGAATTAATGATCTTGTCTCTTTCCTGTTAAATGTTTTATCATAACCATTGTTGCACACCCAAAACCTTAATTTGACTGTGTGGCAGTCGTGCCACCGTGGGTGCCCCGACAGAGTTCCAGACCAGAGGTTGTTTTGGGTTGACTGTTTATTACCAGAGCATGTGTGCCACCTGCACACACACTCTCGCACACACGCACACACACTCACGCCCGCCCGGCTTGGGCTCGTTGTGGATCCCAGCTTATTGTCCGTTGGGTTCCTGGCTCCTGGCTGGTGGCTTGTCTCCTGCTCCAGCTCTGTCCAGAACCACCCCCCAGGTCCAGCATGCTACTCTTTTTACAGAGGGGAGAGTGATTAGCCAACCGGCTCCAGGTGTGCCTAATCATCTCCCCTGGCACTGCTCACCTGAGCCTCTTCCACCCCTCCCCCCTGCAGCTGAGCGCCACGCCCCCTCCACAGACTGTTTTTCCTGCTCTACATGCCTTACACAAATGACACATGCATTGTGTGATATGACAGCTGCATCTCCCAATGTTGGGTCAAGTGCATTTAACATTTTGTGCCTTCCTTTCAAGGAGATCCATGAATAAATGTGATATTTTGTTCACAGGTCTTGCATTTAATATCATTTTCTGTAGCTGTACTGTTCTGTAGATATTTTTCTTCTCCCAATAATATATTGATAAATGGGAAGAACTAAAGATGGAAAGGTGCTCAAATGGGTCAGATTGAGAAAAACTGACTCTGTTGCAAAGTAAATACCAGCCAGTTTTGACATAATTGAAAACTGTTTATTTTTTAGTGTGGAAGTTGCATTTTTGAAGCTGAGGAATAAATATGACCAGTTTTACCTCTAGACTTGTCTGTGAATTTGTTTCCATCAGGTTTCCAAAACAAACCATGGCAGTATTCTTGCTATGAGATGAGTAATGGCACTTACAATAACAGGTTTGAGTTACACAGAATTAAGTTTTAAACTGCAAAAAAAGAAAAAAACATTCATATATGTGAAGAATGAGCTTTTTAGTCATTCATCCCGATACTCACATTATACTTTTTCAAAAACCTTGCTTTACAAAAGAAACAGGTTTCATTTAGCTAAAAAGAACTGAAGATGAAACAGAGCTATGAACCTGGACCACAATAGCTGCTTATTCCAATTATGAAACAGAGGGTGTAAGATAGTGTGGTCTAGGGTCTTCAAAGTGAGCGAAACAAGCTGCATAAATCACCAGGTTCCAGTGTTTTCTGAAGAATTTTATTTTATTTTTCCACCTATGACAAACATCTGCTCTCTCCCCCCTCCACAAACTCTGTTTTTTCCTTTTAAAGCCAATTGGCAACACAGCTGCACATAATTGGGCCAAGCCACAATCAAACAGGTAACAACAAAACAAAGACAAAGTCTAAACAAAAACAAGAATATTAATCTAATTTACAAACTCAACCTTAAGAAATAATATACAAAATAAACCCTGCCAAACAAGATAACTCAAAAGTTACTTTAAAGAAAAACAAACAAAGCAATACTAGAAAACCCTCTAATTGGTAGATCCCAGCAAGGTAATCAGTGACATCATTCAGCCATTCAACAGGAGACACTGGGCCGGCCACTCCCACACTCCTGACCTGCTGCAAAGCTACAAGGGAGAATGGTAAATAAAAAGAAACACAAATACCAAGAATCTACTTTGAAACAAACCAAGTTCAACCAATAATTCAAAAGTGGTAGCTTTAACTAAACATATAAATAGATGGAAACTGCAACCCAATATCAACACAAACAAACCCGGGATAGTAAATGAAGCAAGGTTGCATTAATGTTTAAATATAAGCATTATAACCATTACAAAAATAAATGTATCAAAATAATAAGGGACAAATGGTGAACATATACTGAACCACTTTGTCACAGAGGGGGAAAGAGTGCTAACAAACAAGCAAAAGAAAAAGCACAAAAAAACAAAAGGGGGCACTTTGACAATGGTCATACAGGGGACTTTTGACTGCTTGCATGATCAGTTCTGTAAAAAAATTGTATACCTTGTCCATTCCAAAGGTCAATTGTCTTTTGCATTGATAGTTGATCTGGGCCACCGCGAGCAAGATACCATATATCCTTATTTGATTGGCTGATAAAGCTCTTACATGGTTGTCATTGGTTATTGTTATTTGATGTTCAACATTTTCGGCCTTTGAGTCAACAGTAACTTTACCAACAAGTTTTTGCTCATGCTGAGGTTCTTAAAAAGCATTAAGTTATGTTTGGCTTAATTTAATTTTCGTCTTTTCTATTCTATTTTCCCCCTCCCTGGGCTGCCACCTTATCGTGGTGGAGGGGTTTGAGTGTCCCAGTGATCCTAGGAGCTATGTTGTCCGGGGCTTCAAGCCCCTGGTAGGGTCACCCAAGGCAAACAGGTCCTAGGTGAGGGATCAGATGAAGCGCAGCCCAGAAGACCCCTTATGATGAGCAAGAAAAAAGATGGTCTCAGGGTACCCTCGCCCCCCCTGGGGACTCCCTCGTTTTTGCTGGGGGACTTCAACGCTCACGTGGGCAACGACAGTGAGACCTGGAGGGGTGTGGTTGGGAGGAATGGCCCCCCCCAGCTTGAACCCGAGTAGTGTTCTGTTTTTGGACTTCTGTGCTCGGCATGGATTGTCCATAACGAACACAAGAGTGTCCATATGTGCACTTGGCACCAGGACACTCTAGGCACTCAATGATCGACTTTGTTGCCGTTTCAGCTGATCTGCGGCCGCATGTTTTGGACACTCGGGTCAAGAGGGGGGCGGAGCTTTCCACTGACCACTACCTGGTGGTGAGTTGGCTCCGATGGTGGGGGAGGATGCCGGTGAGACCCGGGAGGCCCAAACGTGTTGTGAGGGTCTGCTGGGAGCGCCTGGCGGAGTCCCCTGTTAGGCGGAGTTTTAACTCCCACCTCCGGGAGAGCTTCGAGCACGTTCCGGGGAAGGCGGAGGACATTGAGTCCGAGTGGGCCATGTTCCGCGCTTCCATCAATGACGCGGCCTCCCGGAGCTGCGGTCGCAGGGCTGTCGGTGCCTGTTGTGGCGGCAACCCTCGAACCCCCTGGTGGACACCAGCGGTGAGGATGCCGTCAGGCTGAAGAAGGAGTCCTATCTGGCCTTTTTGGCCTGTGGGACTCCGGAGGCAGCCGATGGGTATCGGCAGTCCAAGCGACGTGCGGCTCGGGTGGTCGCCGAGGCAAAAACCCGGGCGTGGGAGGAGTTTGGGGAGGCCATGGAAAAAGACTTCCGTACGGCCTCGAGGCGATTCTGGTCCACCATCCGACGTCTCGGGGGGGGGAAGCAGTGCCCAACCAACACTGTTTACAGTGCGGGTGGTGTGCTGTTGACCTCAACTCGTGAGATTGTGGTTCGGTGGGCGGAGTACTTCGAGGACCTCCTCAATCCTACTGGCGCGTCCTCCATTGGAGGGGCAGAGCCTGGGGATCCGGAGCTGGAATCTCTAATCTCCGGGGCTGAAGTCACAGAGGCAGTCAAAAAGCTCCGCGGTGTCAAGGCCCCGGGGGTGGATGAGATTCGGCCGGAGTTCCTCAAGGCTTTGGATGTTGTGGGGCTGCGTTGGCTAACGCGACTCTGCAACATCGCGTGGACATCAGGGGCAGTTCCGCTGGATTGGCAGACTGGGGTGGTGGTCCCCCTATTTAAAAAGGGGGACCGAAGGGTGTGTTCCAATTACAGGGGGATCACATTCTTAAGCCTCCCTGGGAAGGTCTATTCAGCGGTTCTGGAGAGGAGGGTCCGTCGGATAGTCGAGCCTCGGATCGAGGAGGAGCAGGGTGGTTTTCGTCCTGGCCGTGGAACGCTGGACCAGCTCTATACCCTCAGCGGGGTCCTAGAGGGTGCATGGGAGTTCGCTCAACCAGTCCACATGTGTTTTGTGGACTTGGAGAAGGCGTTCGACCGTGTCCCTCGGGGTATCCTGTGGGGGGTGCTCCGGGAGTATGGGGTACCTGGCCCTTTGTTACGGGCTGTTCGGTCCCTGTACGACCGGAGTCAGAGTCTGGTTCGCATTGCCGGTAGAAAGTCGGACTCGTTTCCGGTGGGAGTTGGACTCCGCCAAGGTTGCCCTATGTCTCCGGTCCTGTTCATAACTTTTATGGACAGGATTTCTAGGCGCAGCCGAGGTGTTGAGGGTGTCAGTCTTGGTGGCCTAAGGATCGCATCTCTGCTTTTTGCAGATGATGTGGTCCTGTTGGCTCCATCAAGTCGGGACCTACAGCTCTCGCTGGAGCGGTTCGCAGCCGAGTGCGAAGCGGCTGGGATGAGGATCAGTGCCTCCAAGTCCGAGACCATGGTCTCTCACCGGAAAAGGGTAGAGTGCCTTCTCCGGGTCGGAGCGGACGTCCTTCCCCAAGTGGAGGAGTTCAAGTACCTCGGGGTCTTGTTCGCGAACGGGGGTAGGGAGCGTGAGGTCGATAGGCGGATCGGTGCGGCGTCTGCAGTAATGCGGGCGCTGTACCGGTCTGTCGTGATGAAGAGAGAGCTGAGCCTAAAGGCGAA
>CAJRST010000001.1:4570589-4629923 GCA_907169785.1 Menidia menidia
CTATGTCTCCGGTCCTGTTCATAACTTTTATGGACAGGATTTCTAGGCGCAGCCGAGGTGTTGAGGGTGTCAGTCTTGGTGGCCTAAGGATCGCATCTCTGCTTTTTGCAGATGATGTGGTCCTGTTGGCTCCATCAAGTCGGGACCTACAGCTCTCGCTGGAGCGGTTCGCAGCCGAGTGCGAAGCGGCTGGGATGAGGATCAGTGCCTCCAAGTCCGAGACCATGGTCTCTCACCGGAAAAGGGTAGAGTGCCTTCTCCGGGTCGGAGCGGACGTCCTTCCCCAAGTGGAGGAGTTCAAGTATCTCGGGGTCTTGTTTGCGAATGGGGGTAGGGAGCGTGAGATCGATAGGCGGATCGGTGCGGCGTCTGCAGTAATGCGGGCGCTGTACCGGTCTGTCGTGATGAAGAGAGAGCTGAGCCTAAAGGCGAAGCTCTCAATTTATCGGTCGATCTACGTTCCCACCCTCGTCTATGGTCACGAGCTTTGGGTAGTGACCGAAAGAACGAGATCGCGGATACAAGCGGCCGAAATGAGTTTCCTCCGCAGGGTGGCTGGGCTCTCCCTTAGAGATAGGGTGAGAAGCTCGGCCATCCGGGAGGGGCTCGGAGTAGAGCCGCTGCTCCTCCACGTGGAGAGGAGCCAGTTGAGGTGGCTCGGGCATCTGATCAGGATGCCTCCTGGTCGCCTCCCTGGGGAGGTGTTCCGGGCTCGTCCCACCGGGAGAAGGCCCAGAGGAAGACCCAGGACCCGCTGGAGGGACTATGTGTCCCGGCTGGCCTGGGAACGCCTCGGGATCCCCCCGGAGGAGCTGGCTGAAGTGGCCGGGGAGAGGGAAGTCTGGGTTTCCCTGCTCCGGCTGCTGCCCCCGCGACCCGACCCCGGATAAGCGGAGGACAATGGATGGATGGATGGATGGATTTTCTATTAAGCTCTTTTTCCTATTGTGCCTCCTGTAAATTTGTTTGCTAAGCTGCTATAGGTACACATCTCCAGTACAATACATTATAATGTGAGAACAAATTCAGAATGATATCACCAATGGTCCGTCATATGAGATTGAGTTCCAGTCAGCCCTACGTTCTCAAAAGATTTATAATTTTAAATATGTATAATATTTTATTTCTATGCATTCAGAAGATGCTTTTATCTTAAAGGACTTACATTGCAGATACAAGATTAGAGTTGACATCAAAGCTAACAATTAGCTAGATGGAAGGAAATCACCAGTCAGATGACAGTGGTTACAGTGCAAAGATAAGAGGGTAGTAAAGAAAGGGAAAGTGTTGGCAGGTATTGGGAGTAGCATTCTTTAGGGTAGCATCTTCTACCCTAAAGAAGCTTTAATGTAGAAGATGCTTTTTGAAGAGGTGGGTCTTCAAGAGTTTCTTGAAGCTTTAAGTTTGTTTGTGTCTTAAGAATATGATGAGGTATAAAAACTACACTGTATTGTTAAATAAAACCAAATTACATGGTTGTAGTTTGCCATTACATTGTGTAAATGTTGCCTTGTGTAAAATAATAGTTAACATCGAATATTATCATATCAAATGTTTTTGGGTATATTATTTGGGTATCAACTTTAAATGACTTATTCACTGACTAAGCTTCTATGCAGTTGAGCATGCTATCTCATATGTTTTATATAAGTAAATGTACATGCATGTAGTTTAATTTGGGAGAGAGTTTCTGTTGCTTCACTTCCATGTTAGACAGCATGTCTGTGTGTTGCAGTCCAGAGAAACCCTCATCCTAATCTGTTCTTATCTCCCAGTGCAACAACACAACAAGAGGATCTTTAAAAAAGATACCTCAGTTTTTCACAGTGCTTAGTTGCACAAATGGAATTGTTTTAATGCTTGTTGCATCTAGTAATGTATTTATGACCATGTGTGACTTCTCTTTTCCTGTAGATTAATTTCTATTTAAACATGTGTGAGTGGCTTTATTCAGCTAGATGTGGGTGTATGCGTTTCATGGGCCTGAGTCTGTCAGCGGGAATGTGTATGCTGTTGTCATTCCAAAGCTCCTCCAACATCAAACTCAGGCTAAAGGTTGTCTGCAAGTCTTGACATTAGGTAAATGCCTGTTCCAGTTGTACACAGAGCTGAAGCAATTCTCCAATAGGTCTCCCTCTCTTTCTATATCTCTCTATCTCTCTTCTTCTAGGTTGATGTAATGACTCACAGGAATCCATTGAGCTGCTTGTCAGAGATCAATCATTTTCCTCAGGTCATTTTACCAATTGTTTGAGGAGTAGGCCATTAGAGACAAACTGTTTGGAAGTGTTTCGTGAACCTAAGTGGTTCCAAAGGTCAGGCTGGAAAAGAGACAGAATTTAGGGTGTAAAAGACAAAATTGTACATTTGTGTGTGGTTCTTCCAGACGTTAGGACAGAAAGTAGATAGGTAAGGAGAAAGACGGGCCTTGTCAGCTGTGTTGCATGACTTTGCTGCCCTTTGTTATGAATACTTAAAAAGCCCACCACAAGTACAGAACCTAAGATTAATAATTCCTACGCACTGCTCGACATCCTTCCCTGATCTGAAATATGCATACCAGTGAATGAGGAGAGATGAGAGCATGAACTGGAGAAGTGTGGGGGTGGAAGTGTGGGCTTTTGAGAAGTGATAGATTCTGTTTTATGTGGCCTGTCAATACTGCCTAATGAGGAAACCCACCTGTGATTTGTGTTGAGCAGTGGGCAAAACCCCTGGCCATAAACAGTTAAAATGAGGTGCTATCAACTTTTCAAAGGTTATACCTCCTGATAAAGCCATATCTTCTCATTTGGAAATGATGTTGTGAGATGGTCTGATTTAAAGTTGCTCAGTAACTGCATAAATGTTTCTTTTTCTTTATTTTGAAAGAGTTGAAAAGTGTCGGTGAGTGTGCTTGTCTGAGTGTGTATATGTGACAGTGTCTCTTCTTTGAAACATTTCAGCAGAAACAGCAATTGATGATTAAAAGATTTCATTGCCATGCTCTAAAGAGAGGTACAATGATAATGCTGAAGTCATTTGAACACCTCAAACTTTCCTGCTCACCACTGAATGATTGCAGAAACAAAAATGCTGTGGCATCTAATTTGCAAACAGACCGAGTGAGCTGAATTGACACCAGACACAAAGCCTGCATATCTGTTGTGGTTTGAATTTCACACCTGCTTTTTTCAGAACTTTTTCTGCTGTGATTGAAATTATGTTCGTAAAAAGAAACTGATTCAGGAAGTTGAAGTGTGCAAGTTATTGTCAGAGTCCAGTTTAAGTCAGGTAGTATTTAATTATTGCTAGAAAGATTTAATCAAAATACTTGTCCTGAGGGTGCTGAAGGTAACTATAACAAAAACAAACAAATAAAGAAAACAAAAAAAAAAGAAAGAAAGAAAAAGGGTACAACGTGCAACTGTCACTAAACCAGGGATGGGCAAACGTTTTGGTTTAGGGGCACATAGATGTGAAGAGCCGTGCCAGTACCAGATAAATACATATCAAACATATACATACACATTTATTTTTACTGGTAATGTTTACCTTAATTTTTTTTACAAGTGCATCGAAGCCTGGTGCTTGTTTGGTTGTGGCAATTCTTAGACCAGATTTGAGGTGTTCATCACTCAGATGGTATCTGTGAGGTACTTTGTTCGTGTTCACGCTAAAAGTTTGTTCGCACAGCTATCTGTACACCATCTTCTCGATGTTTTGAAATTCAGCTGTGCTTAAAGAAGAATAAAAATGATCCAATTTAAGAAAGTTCTAAGATATTCTTTAAGATGGTTTCGAATTGAAGATCAGTTCCCACTGCAACTCCTGGGGCGCCGTTTTAGAGTTTTGTGTGAGGGGATATGACAAAAATTCTTTGTGCAGGTCGTACAGAGATTTCCTGTATTCTTTCGCATGTTGAAGGGCCTCTTTCAGTATAGCCAGCATGGGGAAATGAACTAGTGAGTTATTTGACATTTGCTTTGAGAATAAAGCTAGCTTGGTTTCAAAGGCTCTGATGTTTGTGTGCATTTCATGCGTTGTTGCGTTGGTGCGTTGTTGCTCATGGCTCTTGGGGGGCCTTTCTTGTACGGTCACAGGGTTTTTTTCTGGGGTGCTACCATTGTGGTCATCTGGGCGGATACCAGGGCTTCTCCATGGTCGTCTTCCTGGGATTGGGGCTCTTGGGCGGCTGCTGGTGGACTGGGTTTAGGAGCACTCTTTTCTTTCTTCGGAGCACTGGAGAGTGGGCTGTGACTGCTGGGCCCTCTGCACGCATAACTGAGCACAATCTGGAAAACCTGGGATGCGGGTTTATGCACACACACACACAAACACACACACATACACACACACACACACAGCCAGTTACCCAGACACATACCTCTTAAAGCTCACTAATGTCCTTGCTAGCAGTGTTGTTGCTGCTGTTGGCTTTTGATTTTTTTTTTTGTCTACACTGTGTCCATTTACAGGTCTTCCTAAAGGTTCTCCGTCCGGATTGCCCACTATAAACTACAGAATGTTTTTTTCTTTTGTACAGACATAGCAGCCCGTTGCATGGTTTTGATGTCTTTCTTTTTTCTGTCTCTCTCAGTCCAAGGGATCTTTCTCCTTTATGGGTTTGCTTTTCTTTGCTCCTCCATCTTCCCTGTACCTCTGTCAGGTTTCGCATTATTTGATACGTGTAAAGGTTTGCAAAAAAAATAAATAAAGCAGCGTTGGATAATCAAGGGGGGCTTTTCACCAATAAAGCCTCATTTGGCAAATGAAATGTGTTCAGCATAGCACTTTAGTCAGATTTAAGTTCTGCGGCCATAATGCTAAACAGGACATGGTTAAAATAACATGTCCAAGACACTGTCCTGTCCAGGAGCAGGACAGTGTAAAAAATATCACCTTTGACAGAGTTCAGTGCCTGGGACAGAAGAAACCAGAGCACCACTGTTGTATACTGATCATGGCCAAACTCAAATGGCATGAGCAGAAGGAGCATGGGGCCAAGGCAGAGAGCTGAGGGGAACAGACTTCAGTGTCAATGACATTCCTAATAGAGTTCCTGGAACAACAATGCAAGGTTCTCTTGCTAATAGCGGCGCGTCTGGTCTTCAATCAGCCCAAAAAATCTCACGTCACCCCTCTGTTCATTGAACTCCACTGGTTACCTCTGGCTGCCCGTATCAAATTCAAATCCCTGATGCTAGCCTACAAAGTGCTTAAGGGTACGGCTCCCATCTACTTGAATCCTCTTGCAAAGGCTTATGTCACAACTCGATCACTCCGGTCATCAATGGATTGTCGTCTAGCAGTGTCTTCACCACGCTTAAGAAAATCCAGACTGTTTGCATGTGTCGTTCCAAGATGGTGGAACGACCTACCAAGCGCTACAAGAACAGCAGCGTCCCTGTCTTTCTTCAAGAAACTCTTGAAGACCCACCTCTTCAAAGAGCATCTCCTATCCTAATCCTAACCCGTACATCTATCCCCCCACAACTGCTTCTGTAGTCCCCTCTACCTCTATCTCTAGCTGTCTCCACTGACTCTGATCAGTGTTTCTCCTCTGTATAGCTTATTGTTATAGTGATGATAAATGTAATATTGTGTCTACTCTGTAAGTCGCTTTGGATAAAAGCGTCCGCCAAATGCATAAACATAAACATAGTTTGTGAAGAGAGGCTCTTGTGCACTCACCTTCTTGGATAAGCTCTACATTAATGGACAGCTCTACCAAGATGTGATCTCCTTTTTATTGCTCTTCTATATCCAGTTTATATCAGCATTATTTCTGTTCTGTTCCTTTTGGTGATAAATATATACACTTTTGGTATATAAGAATGCCAAAGTTAAGCTATCCACCTAAACTGAGTGAAATGTAGACTACATTAGGGGAGTACAATGTAATCAAAAAGAAGACATAGACATCCAAATCCCCCTCCTCCAATTGTTCCTTATCCCCAAACTTGTAAATATTGGTGTTTTAAAATATTCAGTGTTACCTTAACAGTATACTCATTCACAGACTTTTTGTAATCAACAGTCATTTTAATGAGTTAGGATTAAACAGGCACTTTTGACAGCTAAGGGTAGGGGATCTAAAAGAAGTATGCATATGCGTGTTTGATTGGTTACTCTAACCCACTCCCTCTGTTGTCCACTGCTGGCCCCTCTGCACCTCTCCTAGAATCTGCGTTTTGATTTTAATTGTTGTTTGGTGGAGCGTAATTTGGAGGAAGAGAAGCACCAGGCGGGGAGGCTCATAATTGTGGCTGAGGCCTTGCCATTAAGAGTAAATCCCTGTTCAACATGAGTCTGACAACTAAATAAGTAGATAAATAACTTTCAACTTTAAGCTGGATCGGGACATCCCTACTGTATTTCTACATAATAAGATGATTTCTATAACCATGAAATAGTTATTGAGTGGTGAATTGATTCAGACGGAGCACTACTGAAGGCCTAGGTGTAAAATGCACGGTCCGCCACTGTGTATACGTGATTTGATGGTAATAGCACACTGGGACAGGTACAGGGATTGGAATGAAACTGAAACACCTCTCATTTTAGTGTGGGAGGTTTCATGGCTAAATTGGACCAGCCTGGTGGCCAATCTTCATTAATTGCACATTGAACCAAAAAGAGCAGACTGTGAAGGTCCAATTGGCAGGGTAAGAGCACAGTTTTGCACACAATACACACAACATTATGGCTGACATACAAGAGTTCAAAAGAGGACAAATTGTTGGTGCACGTCTTGCTGGCGCATCTGTGACCAAGACAGCAAGTCTTTGTGATTTATCAAGAGCCACGGTATCCAGGGTAATGTCAGCATACCACCAAGAAGGACGAACCACATCCAACAGGATTAACTGTGGACGCAAGAGGAAGCTGTCAGAAAGGGATGTTCGGGTGCTAACCCGGATTGTATCCAAAAAACATAAAACCACGGCTTCCCAAATCACGGCAGAATTAAATGTGCACCTCAACTCTCCTGTTTCCACCAAAACTGTCCGTCGGGAGCTCCACAGGATCAATATACACGGCCGGGCTGCTATAGCCAAACCTTTGGTCACTCGTGCTAGTGCCAAACGTCGGTTTCAATGGTGCAAGGAGCGCTAATCTTGGGATGTGGTCCGCCTTTACTGTTTTCCCCACATCCGGGACAGTTACGGTGTGGAGAAGCCCCAAAGAAGCGTACCTCCAGACTGTTGCATGCCCAGAGTGAAGCATAGGGGGGGATCAGTGATGGTTTGGGCTGCCATATCATGGCATTCCCCTTGGCCCCATACTTATGCTGGATGGGCGCGTCACTGCCGAGGACTACCGAACCATTCTGGAGGACCATGTGCATCCAATGGTTCAAACATTGTATCCTGAGGGAGGTGCCGTGTATCAGGATGACAATGCACCAATACACACAGCAAGGCTGGTGAAAGATTGGTTTGATGAACATGAAAGTGAAGATGAACATCTCCCATGGCCTGCACAGTCACCAGATCTAAATATTATTGAGCCACTTTGGGTTTTTTTGGAGGAGTGAGTCAGGAAACATTTTCCTCCACCAGCATCACATCGTGACCTGGCCACTATCCTGCAAGAATAATGGCTTAAAATCCCTCTGACCACTGTGCAGGACTTGTATATGTCATTCCCAAGACGAATTGACGCTTTATTGGCCGCAAAAGAAGGCCCTACACCATACTAACAGATTATTGTGGTCTAAAACCAGGTGTTTCAGTTTCATTGTCCAATCCCTGTATATCACTCTGACAGGGGCACAGCCTCTTTTAACATCAACAATCACTTTTGCAACCAAAAGATTTTAAGGGAGCTGCAGGGAGGGGAGGAGACTTCATATAGTTATGAAAGAAATAAAACAATTAGTAATCTACACAGATCATGTGATAGCATACTATGCTAAAGTGTGTATTTATAACCAAATCCTAACAATACATTTCACTCTGTTTGGAGTCTCCAACCTCAAGTAGAGATGTGTACCACTCTGGATGGTTTTATTTGATTTGGTGGAAAAACTGCTGGCCATGGGTTGCTTGTAGCTGGCTTTTTACAGCATGATTAACATAGTTCCCGACAAACAGAGGGACTGTGGAGCGATACTCAGAGTCCGGTATGACAAAAGCTGGTACAGTCTTGTACTTTTTTCCCAGTGCCTTTAGCTCAATGTACAGGACACCATGATAGGGCGCGTTCTGGCCTCTGGCGCCTTCAATGGGCACTTTGGAAGACCGTAGCTTATGCTCTCGAAGGATGGGGTTGTTGAGTCAGTACCTGTGGGTAATACTCGTTACCTTGGAGCCAAAATCGATGAGTGCCCTGCACTTTATTCCATTCACTTCCACTTCCCCTTCATTCCTAGGAACCACTAAAGGGGGGGCCTTTACTCTGTCACTATTATTTTTTTTATGCACTGGGGGGCCTCGCTCCCAGACCATGGTTTCCCTGGCTACCATGGGCTCTAGGTGACCGAGGCGTGTTTCCCTCTGCAGGGCTCGCTGGTTGAGGCTGCTGGACCCATGCTGGGTCGGGGGTGGGAAAGACTTCTCTGCAGACGCGGGCTATATGCCCCTGCTTACCACACCGGTAGCATGTGACACTTGCACTAGGGACAAGATTCGCCGGAGGCGGTTGGGGCCTTGGTGGGGGGATGGGGGGGGGTGGGGCAGTGATTCTTGCTTCAGGGTGAAACAATTTAGTCATTTTCTCCTGTTGGTTTAGGGCTAAATTTTGGACCGTCTCTGTCAGTTCTGACAACTCTGAGGCATGTACTGTTCTCTCTGTCTTCAAATTTGTACTACACTCAGATGCAAGATGCAGTTGTGCATATGTAACCAGGTGAAAAATGGGTACATGTAAAAAAATGTATTTTTGTAAACCATGTTTTGATTTATTTCACCAAATGGTTGTAATTCTTGTTTTGCCAGCAGGTGGTGCTGTTATTGCAATGAGGTCTAGAATTACCGGAATTGGAAAAAACCTCTTGTTTATGTATTGTGGCATTCTGACTGGTGGAACGGGAGAGACGGACATTTTTTGAGCCAAGACCTGTTGAAAAGGATGACTACGGCCACATAAGCGGAGAATCCAAGTGTTTGGTAATTAATGTCAAAGCTAAATTATCTTCCGTGAACAGAGCTAAGGAGAGGATGTTAATGTTATGTTTTTCTTTGTTTGTCCTCCTTTAGAAGTGCCACTGCCGTTTATTATACCCTTTGTTAAAGTTAAGTTTCTATGTGAAACTACGTTGCTGCATCGTAAGCCCGCCATTTTCCCTGAAGCTGAGGCTTTGCGTTGATAGAATCATTCTTTCATTTGTTTCTTTGCAACTTCGAGAGAAAAGTGTTCATTTTCATGAAAAAATAAAATAAACGGACCCATTTCATTTGAAGCTCCGTGTGCTGCATTTCTCCCGGCTTCACATATGTTTTCTTTGATTTGTGTTGTGACTGGAACTTCTCTCTCTTGCCAGATTACGTAGTTCAATTTGCAGCTCTCTGAAGAGTATGGGCTTTGTTGGGACAACCCTTGAATACTCTTCCTCGTCATTAAGTCCTCTCAGAAACTGCCTGGTGAGTTTACTGTCTCGATCAGGAAAGGGCCTGCCTCCTCTCTGATTTTCTTCAACATCCCGCAATGTAGACTCCAGTGTAATAGCATAAGAGCAGGCCGATTCCCCTGGCCGCTGGCTGCAATCATAGAAGTCGGCTACTGGATCCAAGGAACCCTGGGTGTCCCCGTACTCTGCTCTCAATTCTTCAAATGCCTGTTCTGGATTCTGTTCATGGAGGGGGAGATTTAGAACCAGTTTTCCAGCCTCACTAATCAAGTGTCGCACCACCGCGGAGAAGCGAAGGTATGTGGGCAACTCTATCGCCTCCAGGAGATACTGCATATCCAGTCATCGACCAGGTTCTTGCTATCTGCATTACCTGTGAATATTTGGACATTCTTGACTTATTGAGTCTGCATGAACCCACAGTAGGTCATTTAAGAGGCACCAGGGTTGGCTGTGGTTATGACAGGAGTCTTAAGGGGTGAGCCAGATGGGTATGGATGCATGGATGGTTGAGGTAGGGGCATGGTATGTGAGAAGTTTACCGGGATACATACTGGCATGAGGGTTGACTGTTGGTGTCTGCAGGTACATTGAGGCGGGGGCCTGAGAAGCTGGGTGGCCAAAAGCTGCATTTACCATATTCAAAGAGCTGGGTATTGTTGTGTTTGTGCCCCATGCACCGGTAGTAAGGTTGGGTATGGAGGCTGCTCCCCAGGTGTCATATGCATGCACCTGGGGAGCAGGAGTAGAGTGTGCATAGCCTGGTTATCTTTGTGAGCTAGGTTGAACGGGCTGGGTGGGGTGATGAGAGGTGACTGGGTGGTTTATGGAGGACTGCGGCACAATTTGCGTTTCTGGTTGGATGGGGTGCGGGGGCCTGTGAAGTGGTAGGGAAGCTTAGGACACATAGGGATTAGCGGGTGCTTTGCAAGAACTAACCCAATAAGGTGGCAACACTGGGGGTGGTGGGGATAGCTGTGAGCCTACCACAGGCCTATGGGGATGTCGGTGGGTGTCAGAATCTTGAACGTGGTGCTGTGGACTCACTGTGCCAGGATTCACCATTGCCCCATCACCCAAAGGGTGGATTTGGGTTCCATCTGTGCCATGGTAGGGGCTTGTTGCAGGAGCATGGGAGGATTACATATTTGAGGTTGCGGCAGAGGGTGGCTCTGGCCCCAACAGGGAATCTGCGCATCCAGCCCACTTTATTATTTTTCAACAAAGTAAAAAATGAAAACACTGTAGGCACATTAATATTACACTTGTTATTTAGAAAGATACACTGTTGGAAGTTGGACACTCTTTATCTGCATGTCAGAAGAGCTGAAGCTGGACGCACAGTTCACTCCTTGACAATATTGAAGACTTGGCGTCCCGCGTTGTACTACCAGTCTCAGTCGATCTCAGCCCTGGCTCTCAAATCGTCACAATCCGGGTCACGGCACCAAATATGTAATCTACCCCCTCTGTCGTCCGTTGGTGGCCCCTCTGCACCTCTCCTAGACTCTGTGTTGTGATTTTAATTGTTGTTTGGTGAAGCGTCATGCGGAGGAAGGGAAGCACCAGATGGGGAGGCTCATAATTGGGGCTGAGACCTTGCCGTTTTATTTTTTATTTCTTTGCAACAGGCTTCAGGACACCCTTTCAGGGGAAAGGAAGGCAAAACACCAAACAAAGATATCTTTAGACATAAATCTCTCATTGAAAAAATAATTAACACTAAATCAATCATTAACACAAAACATAACGTTTTTTCCCAGATAAGGACTATTTTCAGCAAAAAAACTACTACTCTTTCCTGCCCGGCTCCCACAGCCTGCGTTAGCATCCTAGCCACCCTCATAGCCACATCCGACCCAGACGTCAAACAGCAAAATAAACAAAGTCAATAATACTCACACCAACGGCGGACTTTTGTTGAACAGTCGGAAGAACAATACGCAAGAACAAATGATCAGGATATAAAATAAACATATTATATGATTATTGCTGGACGCCGCAACAGCGCTTACCTTTCAGGGGAAAGGAAGGCAAAACAAAGATGGCGTCGGACGACTCCGCCTGGATGGAAGGGGGTCCAGGAGCCCTGCAAGCTTGGAACTGCCTGAGCTGGCGGATCATCCCCTAGACCTCTACACTTCTGGGTCCCGATGTCAGCGACGACTCCCCTCCCGACCATTGCTCGTCCAGGAACTGCCAGACATTATCCATAAAGACGGCTGCCTTTAAAAAGTCGGCAGTTCCCCGGCACAGGCCCCATGTCCTGTGTTAACATTGCGCTGCTGGCCTACTGCCTGAACAAGATGGCCGCCGAGCCGTACTTAAGCAACCACGCCGAGGACGTCGCCAACGCTGCCAATTACATCCTTATTCTGTGCGCTGCTACTGCTGTGGCCACTGCGCGCCTTGCAGCATGGCAGCCCCTGATCCACCGCAACATTTGGTTGCATCTTTCACACTCCGTTCCGGAAGAGGTGAAGAAGGAGCTACGAGGGGGGCCCATCTGCCTGTACGGGCTGTTTGGCCCACACTTCCAATCACTCCTCTAGCATCTGCAGAGAACATCAGAGGAGGAATAGAGGTTCAGGAGGCACATGGCCCGACCTGGGCCTGACCCACGTCAGAGCCAGTGACCAGAGCAAGTGACCAGAACCCCCCCCAAGCAATGACTGCTTGGGGGGTGTATGCGAGGTGAACGTATCTTTACATTTACATTTTCGCCTTCGGGGCAAGATTCCTGATACCCGGTCTTCCCTGCTTCAGCAGTGACTGCTTCAGCTGTGATGCACACGTCCTCCACACAAAAGGGAACTGATGTCCTTTAGTCAGTAGGTTAACAGACAGTCCACAAAGCAGTTCATATCTACGGCAGCACACTCGCCACACCCCAGGTATGTGGCCGGTGGCCGGTGTGCAGAACCCATGCCCTGAGCAACAACTCAGGACATGGGTTCTGCACACGACCGCACTCAACAGCGGTGCACCTGTGCTGGCTGCGCAGAGCGTCACGCATCTCCTACCCGGCAGGTCCTGGTAATGAGTCCTTGTGTGACATGGGTTACTAGATCAGGTCCAGTGCCAGAACCTCAGCCATTTCGTCCCATGCCCCCCATAGGTTGACCCGGTTGTCTAATGACATCCCATGATGGCAGTAGGGGCTCTATCCTGGCTTTCAGTCATGAGTGGCCACGCGCGTGCCCCAAGAACAGGTGGTTAGACAAGATGATCGGCAGGGGTTACATACTGCAGTTTGTGTCGACCCCTCGGCGGTTCAGTGGGACTCTGGAAATCCTGACATCCCGAGAACAGTGTCTCACTCTCCAATCAGAACTCCAGGAACTTCTGGGGAAAGAGGTGATTCCCCAGGTCCCGTGCAGAGAGGAAAACATGGGCTTTTACTCCCGTTACTTCCAGGTTCTGATTAAAATGGAGGGAATGAGACCCATCCTCGATCTATCATTATTCAACAAATCTGTTGTGAAGAGATAGTTTCACATGCTGACAGTCAGACATGTCCTGTGCATCAGGATGACTGGTTTACCTCCATTGACCTCTGAGATGCAAATTTTCACGTCCCAAACATTCAGAAAAACCGTTTCTCATTCCAAGGGACACAGTACCAGTACAACCACCACCATTTGGTTACTCCTTCGCGCCTTGCACCTTTTCCAAATGTTTGGAGACAACACTGGAGCCACTGTGCAGGTCAGGGATGAGAATCCTGTTTTATCTGAACAACCTACTTTTGATGGCTCTGTCCGGAGGTGAGGCAGGGATACAAACAGGGAAACTGGTGGCTCACCTTTCTGTCCTGGACTTCTCCATAAATCAGGAGAACGCATTCTTATGCCTTGCCAGACAAGAATTTACCTCGGTGTGAAGCTGAACTCCTCCACCATAACAGCACCGCTCTCGCAGCAGAGAACGTCACAGCTGTCGGCTCTCCTGCAGCGCGTCATGCTCCACAACATGGTGACAGCCCTGTCTGTCATGAGACTGTTAGGCATGATTTCGACAAGTCTCCTGGGTCTTCTCCACATGAGACCAATGTCTTACATCTCAGTTCACAGACGCATCTCTTTCGGGCTGGGGGGAACTTGTCTGTAGCTGCTGGTGGGAGGACAGTGGCCTGTGCACACGTCTCTCAACATAAATGTCTTGAAGTTTCTTACTATGTGGAAAGTTACCCAACACTTTGCTCAAATGCTGCGGAACCACAATGTTCTGGTCCACATGGACAACAGGGTGACGGCATATATAAACCGCCACGCGGGTGAAAACAGGTTTCCGCTCGGCACAGTTACTGAATGTGGCCAGACGCCACTCTACCTGTCCCTCTAATTGCTCCATTGCTGGACCAGATCCAGAATTCCAGAGCAGCCTCCAAAAGGGCTGCTTATTCTTTGAAGATTTTCAGTAGTGTTATGGGTAGAAAGGTCTGGACCCTACCTCTTACTCTCTGCATCATTTCTCATTCCTCCAGATGTTGCTGGGGAGGGAACTGGCGTTCAGCACTATAAAAACCTACGCAGCAGCGATTTCATCCTGCCATGTGGGTTTTGGTCACAGATCAGTGTTTAGTCACCCAATGACCAAGTTCTTCCTGAAGGGCGTGCAAGGCAGAGACCCGTGTCATGCACTACGACACCGCAGTGGGATTTAGTGGGGGTACTATGTGCGTTGAGACCCCCCCCCTTGAGCCTTTACACCAAGTCTCACTGAGATTTTTATCTATTAAGACCGCTCAGCTGAGAGCTTTGACATCTGCTAAGAGAGTCAGCGATCTTTTGCGCTGTCTGTGGCACCTTCATGCCTTAGGATTGTTAACCCGATTCTTTGTGGGCCCGCTTTAATCTTGCACATTAAGTCCATCTCTTTTCCTCCTGGAATGTAGATGTTATGGCCAGTATACACTCTGTCATACTGTTAGCCCGATTCGTTAGTTGGAAACCTGAGAATAAACCAGAGTAGATCAAGAGTAAAAAATGACATTTATTGGGTCACAGGTAAAGTATTTCAGCGCTGGGCTCTTCACAGAGGAAACCTCTCTCTTAGGGTCTCAGTCGGCAAAGAGCTCTGAGATCTGGGTGTGATGGGTCTTTGTCTCCTAAACTAGGCACACCCCTCAAAATGAGGACTGGACACAACCAAGTCCTATTGGTTAGTTACCTCTAAGACTAACAAGCCGGATCGCAATTCATGTTGATGACATTGGAATGTGGTACCAAATGGTGTGTGTATGTGTTGACTTAAAGACGTGGATCTAATGCAACAGAGAAAGAGGATAGAAAGAAAAATAGAGAACAAAGAGAATCTGTGGTTACAGCCAGAGACTTCAACACAAAATATAGTTATAAAAGAAAAGAAAACAATCAGTAATATGCATAGATCATGTGATAGCAAACCATGCTGAAGTGAATATTTTTAGCCAAATCCTAACACAGCAGTGCGCCTTTGAGCGCCCTAACCCGACCTTCATGCCTAAAAACATCACAAGTTCAGATCCAGAGTGATCACTTTAGAGGGGTTTTGCCTTCCTCCTCATCAATCGGAGGAGGACGCTTGTTCTCACCTGCTCTGTCCGGTGCACGCACTCTCGTATTACCGCACCGCTCAGATCCATAGCTGTCAGCGTCTGTTTGTGCATTACAGAGAAAGCTCTGTTGGGCACCCTCTGACAGTTCAACGCCTGTCTCATTGACTCTGGGAGCACATTTCTCAGGCATACATCTCATCTGGTTAATAGAACACTGGAGTTGGGCTTGCCCCAAATTACTTCTTATTTTATCTGCACACGGAGGTACTGAAAATGTTCAGGAAAATATTTGAGCAGAATTTCTGATAGTGTGAATTTGGACCTATCTCGTCAAACGTTGAAAAGTGTGATGCAGCACACATAGCAGGTGACTATAAAAGAAGCCAGCAGTGGTGTAATGTATTGTGATATTAGTGCACTGTGAATTGTGAGGGTCTAGTTACTTGGCTCTAGCAGGTTGTACAGTATGAATCAAAATGATAATCTTGAGAACTTTATGAGAAATTGTGGATAAGCTGTTTAGTAAGTAGAGTGTATTTAGAGGATGCAAATTACCCACTGATCTTGTTAACAAAGGCCAACCATTTGTGCATAAATGTATGATAACCCAGTAAAAAGGGTACACTATTCAGTAATTGCACGTGAACATTATTTGCCCTGGTCAAAGAGCAGACAAATACTACTTTAAGAAAACAGGAAACTTATTCCGTGTCTATTAAGTTGTCATTGCTGGTTTTACGCCCTGGGCGAACACACCTTACACTCTCCATGTTTGCTTCCCATATTTAAAGCAATGTTTGTGACTAGACTTAATTGCATTGTGGTCTGCTGCCTGAGCTCCGCTGTCCCTCCCCCTTCCCTTATTCTTGCACAGACAGTTGCTGACTGTGACAGCGACCTCTCTCAGCAGCTGCAGCAGCAAGGTGATGTGATTTCTCCACAGAAAAGGCAGCAGCGGTGCATCCACCGCCTGCGCCACATGATGAGTAGAGTATAAATCAAACTTTCTGTTTGAGCAATCGTAAGCTCTTATAAACCTTTTTTTTCTCTTACAAAGTTCGCCCCTTCACAGATTGTGACCTGGGTACTTGCCCACTGCCCAAAGCAAAAATTTGGTATTATTATTATGATTATTATTATCATCTTTAAGTTATCTTGGACTTCGTATAGAAAGTATTTTAAGAAGAAAATTAAAATTGGATCATGAACTGGCCTAGGAGATGCGTACATGATGACACCCTTAATAAACCACAAGATTTATGAAAATACATACTTTTAATTAATTATCTACAACAACTCCTGAAAAGTAAAATAATAAAGACCAGGAACAAAACAATTTACAACTGTGAAATGACCGACTGACATGGAGTGTGTAAACTAGTTTGATAATTCGTGCTTCTAGGTGTGAAATCCTGCTGGATTCTAAAAAGTTTTCTTTTTAGTGAATTTTCCAACCAACTCCATTGTTCAACTTTCTTTTTACTACCTATGATATGATGGAAGCATCCACATAGATTTTGTATACATGGTCTGAAGTGCACATAATGGAACAAAATGACAAAAGAGCTAATGTATGTAATTAAAGAAGTTTAATAATTTGTCTATGTGAGATGGTGGGAATATTTTTTAAGGGGTACTGTAAGCTATATACATTTTCATAGCAATACATTTTATAAAGCTTTTCTGTTTTTCATGTGTGTACCTTGCCTTTTTTGTCATACATACACACAGATATAATAATCATCATTGGTAATCTTATATAGTCTTGAACTGAATTAAAAGAGAGCTGATATTAGCAAAGAATTCAATCCAACTCCATTCCAACTTTGTTTGTAAAGCACTTTAATACAACCACAGATTAACATATTAAAACAAAAAACAGCTCTGCTATTAAAACAACATTGATAAACTAAAATAACACATTAAACATCTCACATGGTGGCAGAAGCCAAAGATAAAAGATGGGTTTTAAGATGAGATTTAAAACACAGAGGTGGCCTGTCTGATACCAAGTGGCAGATAATTCCCCAATTTAGTGGCATCTACAGCAAAGGCATGGTCACTTCTAAACTTGCACTTTATTTTCTGAACACTCAGCAGCAGATGATCCGCTGACCTGAGAGAAAAAGGAGTTGTATGTAACCCATTTTTGTTTCTGTTAAGAATTTTAGGTAATTTTGGGTTTCAGATTCAACGTTTTTTTTGGACCAATTTGGATGTTGGGAGGAGGCCAGAGTACCTAGAGCAACAACCATGAACACTCACACACACTATCCTAAGGGCAATTTGGAATGTACAATCAACCTAACATCCAGGGTATTGGACGGTCGGAGGAAGCCGGACTACCCAGAGAGAACACATACAGACACAGGGAGAAGATGCAAACACCACACAGAAAGGTCCTTGTTCCACGAGAAAAATAACTACTGTGAAGTGAAGGTGCTAACCCCCACAACACTGTGCCACCCCATGTTTCTTACCATTCCACATAAAATTAACTAATGTACTAAGTTACTACTCATATTATGCTAATACCAGACATCGTTGTCTGTGGAAATCAAAATATGGTCGTAGCAACTTTTATATCAGTGTCAAAACATTACAAACGGAAAAAATCATGTTACGAACTGTGGTGGGACCCAATAACACCCACGCACGGAACAGTCAGTGAACAGAGTTTATTGAAGCAGGAGCGTGGGGGAAGCCCGGAGGGGCGTGGCCAGCATAGACCGGCTCGCCGCTCGGCTGGGGGATAATCCAGAGACGGAGTCCAGGAACGTACCAGGGTCAGAACCAGAGAGGCAGTCCGTGGGGGGAGCAGGCAGAACTCAGAGTCAGGGGCAGGCGAGGTCGATAACGGGAAGGCAGTCTGGAACAGCCAGGAGAAGCAGACGGGGATCAGGCAGGCTCAGAGTCAGGCAAACGGGTCAGGCGTGGATCAGGCGGGTTCAGAATCAGGCAGACGGAAACGGGTCGAGTTAAACAGGCGATCAGGATACAGGAATGCTGGATGTTCTTACCGAAGGGGTTTGAGATGATCTGGCACTCGAGGCAGGTGAGGGCGGAGTATAAGAGGAGGTGGTGGCAGGTGGGTCCAATCTGGTTAATTTGCATAGGAGAGATGGTGAGACAGAAAAGGTAGGTGGAGCCAGCTCGAGTGCCAGAATGTCACAAATCATCTCTCTCTTGTCTACAAATCCTTCTGAAAGCTGCCGCAAGACTTTTAATAGGAACAAGCAATCAAGACCACAACACCCCCACCCAGCATTCCTCCACTGGTTGCTCATAAATTCACCATAGATTTTAAACTGCTTTTTAAACTGCGTTTCTCAACTTCTGCATGGTCTGGCAAAAACTTTAAACTCAGGGATGACCGTGCCTTTGCAGTTGCAGCCCCTAGACTATGTAGCAGCACCTGTGATCTCATTCACTCTGTATTTATTTGTTACTCGTTTTAAGAGAATATTGTTTCAAGAAATAAGCAATGGGGAGCTGATCACGTCTTTATAAGCACACACTACATCTTCAGATAAATCTCGAAACTGATTTGCAATCAATGAAAAGAAGCCAAGACTGGAATCATGTAAGATTGTTCTTTGTTGACAGGTAAAACTCTTGCTGAGGCATTTTGCACAGTCCTTGATGTTCCAAAGGTAATTGATATAGTTCATAACCAACTGTTTGAAGAGATGAACTTTCCAAGAGGATACCAAATTTATAAGTTTTCTCAGTTGACGTTTAAAACTGATGTGCTATCTGATGTCTGGCATTACATTGTCTAGAGATGTTATCAAAGTTTTAGTTTCTCGTTGTTTAGTTGGAGTAAGTTGTCATTTAACCATAGCCTGCTATTTGTCAGGCAAGAAACAAACAACATAATTTCTTAAATCCAATAGCTTTGAAAGAGCAATGTATCTGCATGTCATCAGCATAAAGATGATAAGAAATATTACTGTACAAAGTCATAATTTGATCAGGAGGAAATATTTACAACAAAAAGAGAAATTGGACCCAGAACAGGCCCCTGAGGTACCTGCAATTGAAATTGAATTGAATTGAAAATACTTTATTGATCTCCAGGGAGAAATTGACGTCCAGTACAGTCCTTAGCAAGATCAAACAAACAAAACACATAGACACACCAGTTCGGGAAGACCGTGGACAGCCACACAGGGGCGCACCGTTTTTCTTCAGAACAAAAATACACCAGGAAAGTGATTGCGGGATGAGGGGGAAAAAAAAGGCACAGTGCCACGCTCCCTACAGGGGACGTAACAGTGATTTAAAAAGACACCTCAGTACAGTACACTTAAGCAAAGATACAGTCAAATCACAACATCAAGAACACATAGGGATGGGAGGAAGGGGAGAGGTAACAGCGAGGTAGTGAGTCCAAGGAAAGAATGAAGTCTGTACATGTGTTTAAATGTAAGCAAGCTGGAGGTCCACATCCACAGGCTAGATGCAATGTGTCCTTGTGATGCCCATACTCCTGCTTGGGAAGAGAGAGGGGGTGGGGTGGGCAAAGCGTCTGTCTGCAGTTTCATCCAGGGCAAAGTGGCAGAGCAGCAGCTGCAAGGCCGCTCTCGGGAGGCCAGATTGAGATAAGAGAGATAGCTTTGTGAAACAACACCAATCTGCTCTGATAAATTCCACCACATCGTGATGGTTCGGTGTAACTTGGACTTTGGGGTTGACTCTGGGAAGTCCCTGCAAATCTGGTGCTCTCCTGGGGTATGAGGATTGGGCCGGTTGCTGTGTGGGAGCCACATATCTGATGTAGTTGTAAACTTTAGTCACCTGTGGATAGTACTACCAAACAGTAATAGGTTGGGCTGTTTGCGTTACCAGTGGTTAATGGTGACATGTGCTCCTCTGTTGTTTGTGGATGTGTGGTGTCCCTGTAGTGAGCTACCTGCTCCATGGGGCTGCTGTTTTCCTGGTTTTGAAAAAGCAAATGTGTTTCGCGTCACTACTGCAGCCAAAGCACCCGACTGCTTGCCACAATGCTGGACAGGACAAGGTAAAATAGTCTTTGGGACATCAACTGTGGAAAATATGGTCCACAAGATGAGCATTTGGAGGGTATGAACACCACAGTAGATGTATGTGCATAATCATTAAATAATGCCCATAGCATATTTTCTTTAATTTTCTTTCACAGCCAAAGTACACAGTAAAATTGCCAGTGTGTGTCGTATAACTTGACTGCATGGGGGTGATTTCTCCTCTCAGTGTACCCATAGTTGAATCACTCTATTCTACTGGCCAGTTCTTAAGTAGTTAAGAACTTTTCATGGAAATACTCCAATATGAGTTTCACTTCTAACTGTGCAACACCCTCTAAAATGTCATGCATGATGTCTACGGAAAAATGATCAGCTGTGTTGAAATATTGCAGATTTTTTAACAAACATGAACGCTTCACAACATATACGAGGTAGCTTTGGATTTTTTTTGTATAGTAGGACAATGTTAGGCAAGCATGTCTTTAGTCCATAATATCACGCTTTGGTCATCTTCACAGAACACAATTTGAAATTCACTCTTCTCAATGATACAAAAACGACAGCAATTCTAGGCACTGAACGATTCTTCAAACCCAAACAGTCCGTGTATACCAAGATTATCACCGGTAACCTGTACAATACTGCCATGAACTGCATCTTTGAACAAGGGAACTTTGATCCCATCAGTTTCAAGCACTTTCAAGTAATTTATGATTGGCTCAAGGATTGTGTCAAAACCATAGGTTTTGATGTCCCAGGCATGAAAGAGTGCACACAAATGTATGTCGATTAAACATGAATTTAACTTTGGTGGAAAATTTCTCAGTGTAAAATACAGGGATTGGACAATGAAACTGAAACACCTGGTTTTGGACCACAATACTTTATTAGTATGGTGTAGGGCCTCCTTTTGCTGCCAATACAGCGTTAATTCGTCTTGGGAATGACATATACAAGTCCTGCACAGTGGTCAGAGGGGTTTTAAGCCATTATTCTTGCAGGATAGTGGCCAGGTCACGACGTGATGCTGGTGGAGGAAAATGTTTTCTGACTCGCTCCTCCAAAACACCCCAAAGTGGCTCAATAATATTGAGATCTGGTGACTGTGCAGGCCATGGGAGATGTTAAACCTCACTTTCATGTTCATCAAACCAATCTTTCACCAGTCTTGCTTTGTGTAGTGGTGCATTGTCATCCTGATACACGGCACCTCCTTCAGGATACAGTGTTTGAACCATTGGATGCACATGGTCCTCCGGAATGGTTCGGTAGTCCTTGGTAGTGACGTGCCCATCTAGCACAAGTATGGGGCCAAAGGAATGCCATGATATCGCAGCCCAAACCATCACCGATCCACCCCCATGCTTCACTCTGGGCATGCAACAGTCTGGGTGGTACGCTTCTTTGGGGCTTCTCCACACCATAACTCTCCCGGATGTGGGGAAAACAGTAAAGGCGGACTCATCAGAGAACAATACATGTTTCACATTGTCCACATACCAAGATTTGCGCTCCTTGCACAATTGAAACCGACGTTTGGCACTAGCACGAGTGACCAAGGGTTTGGCTATAGCAGCCCGGCCGTGAATATTGACCCTGTGGAGCTCCAGATGGACAGTTTTGGAAACAGGAGAGTTGAGGTGCACATTTAATTCTGCTGTGATTTGGGCAGCCCTGGTTTTATGTTTTTTGGATACAATCCGGGTTAGCACCCGAACATCCCTTTCTGACAGCTTCCTCTTGCATCCACCATTAATCCTGTTGGATGTGGTCCGTCCTTCTTGGTGGTAAGCTGACATTACCCTGGATACCGTGGCTCTTGATTCATCACAGAGACTTGCTGTCTTGGTCACAGATGCGCCAGCAAGACGTGCACCAACAATTGGTCCTCTTTTGAACTCTGGTATGTCACCCATAATACTGTGTACATTGCAATATTTTGAGCAAAACTGTGCTTTTACCCTGCTAATTGGACCTTCACAGTCTACTCTTATTGGTTCAATGTGCAATTAATGAAGATTGGCCACCAGGCTGGTCCAATTGTCCCTTGGGAGTGTGGCTTGACATAAACATGTCAGGTGTGTGAGGTTTGGATTTCTGAGAATAGATTTGCCTATGTTCCAATCATAGAAACATTACAATTTGTCAGTTACAACTACTTGATCGTAAGTTCTGGTGTTTCTGTTTCCTCTATTTTTTTTATCTAACACCAAGTACTTTTTCAATAGGTTCAACAGTTTTCCATTTTTATTGAAAATATGCATTACGTTTTGATTCAGTGTTCAATGCAGTAAAAGCATTTTCAAGTGTTTTAAAAGTTTGTTCAATTTTAGGTTTCACACTTGTATCCTGAGAAGATAAACATTTCAAAGCTGCATCTTTAATTTGACTCTGTACCTCCATTATAACTTCTTCCATGGATGATACAAAATCGTTTAAAGTGGACTGGCCTACACCATCCTTCAAAATGTTGTGACCGAGTATCATCTGTTGCATGATAACTGTCTACAATGTTAGCAGTTTCAGCTTCACTCTCAATGTTCTCAGCATGTTTACAGTTTAAATGTTTACTGAAACCTGAAAAGGAACTAAGAACACGACAACATCCTCCCTGAACACATTTTCGGCAAAGTGATTTACCATGAATCAACCGCAAATGTCTCACAAGGGCATTGGTTCCCACAAAATGAGAATTGCAAACAAAACAAATCAGGCCAATGATATCAATTAAGACTGAGTGACATGGGAAAATCACTCAAAATACAGATAGAAGAGCTTTTAGTGAACATTGACAAATATTTTGCCGACCCGGAGTCATCTATTAACAAGTGTAGCAGCCTGGCCCTAACCTCAGTAACACATGGGCTCTTCTGGACTTGACCAATAGCCTATCTATGTTGTAAATGGTCGTCTTAATGAAGGTGTACATCTTGTGGAGTATCTGGTTGTACATGGTACCAAATACAAAGTGTGCTTTAAAGAGTTGGTCAAAAGCTCCAAGGGTACTAGATGACTTGCACGGTATGACCTGCTTGTCCAGAATAATGAAGAACTCATGGATGGTGTTCCTCTTCATCCCAACAGCAAGAATACTGTTTTTATTATAATCCTTTAAGTTAAGATCCCACAGTTAAGAGGGATATGATGTGATATTCAATTAAATTTTATTTATATAGCGCCACATCACAACAACAGTTATCTCAGAATCAGAATCAGAATCAGGTTTATTGCCAAGTAGGTTTTCAGACTTACAAGGAATTTGCCTTGGTGTTTAGTGCACAACACAACACTTCTATGAGAAGCAGGAATAAAATGTAGAAATAAAAATATAGGACAGAATGATAAAACTGAAAAATACAATCTTTAAAAATATAGATCTGAATGTACAAATGAACAATCTTTAAAAATATAGATTTGAATGTGCAAATTGAACAATTGAAATGTGCAATGTTGATCTGCAACGACAGACCAGAAAATGCTGGAGCATTGGGTCATTTAGTGAGGTAGAGGGGGGTGGAGAAGAATAGGTGGGGGTCGCTGGTCTTGTTGATGAGGCCAGTTGCTGCTGGATAGAAACTGTCTTTATGGCGTGAGGTTTTGGTCCTGATGGTCCTCAACCTTCTGCCAGAGGGGAGAGTTTCAAAGAGTTTGTGACCAGGGTGAGAAGGATCAGACATGATCCTTCCTGCACGCCTTAAAGTCCTGGAGGCGTACAGGTCCTGAAGGGATGGCAGATCACAGCCAATCACCTTCTCGGCTGAGCGAATGATACGCTGCAGTCTGCGCTTGTCCTTAGAGGTGGCAGCAGCGTACCAGATGGAGATGGAGGAGGTGAGGATGGACTCAATGATGGCTGTGTAGAAGTGCACCATCATTGCCTTGGGCAGGTTGAACTTCTTCAGCTGCCGCAGGAAGAACATCCTCTGCTGTGCTTTCTTTGTGAGGGATCTGATGTTCAGCTCCCACTTGAGGTCCTGGGTTATTGTGATCCCCAGGAAACAGAAGGACTCCACAGAAGCAATTGTGGAGCCACACAGAGTGATGGGCGCAGGTGGTGCTGTGTTCTTCCTGAAGTCTACAACCATCTCCTCTGTCTTGAGCGCGTTGAGCTCCAGGTTGTTGGCTGCACACCAGGACACCAGACGGTCGATCTCCCACCTGTAGGCGGACTCGTCCCCAATTTGAGATGAGTCCGATGAGGGTCGTGTCATCCGCATACTTCAGGAGCTTGACAGACTCGTGGCTGGAGGTGCAGCTGTTGGTGTACAGGGAGAAGAGTAGGGGGGAGAGAACACAGCCCTGGGGGGATCCAGTGCTGATGGTCCGGCTGTTGGAGGTGTGGCTTCCCAGCCTCACATGCTGCCTCCTGTCAGATAGGAAGTCGGTGATCCATCTGTAGGTGGGATCAGGCACACCCAGCTGGGAGAGCTTGTCCTGGAGTAGAGGGGGGATGATGGTGTTGAAGGCAGAGCTAAAATCCACAAACAGGATCCTGGCGTAGGTGGCCGGGGAGTCCAGGTGCTGTAGGATGAAGTGGAGAGCCAGGTTGACAGCGTCATCTACAGACCTGTTGGCTCTGTAGGCAAACTGCAGTGGGTCCAGGTGTGGGTCTGAGATGTCTTTCAGGTGGGCAAGGACAAGGCGCTCAAATACCTTCATCACCACGGAGGTCAGGGCGACAGGTCTGTAGTCATTGAGGCCTGAAATCTTTGGTTTTTTGGGGACGGGGATGATGGTGGAGGTTTTGAAGCAGGCGGGCACATGGCATGTCTCCAGCGATGTGTTGAAGATGTCAGTGAACACAGGAGGCAGCTGGTCTGCGCAGTGCTTCAGGATGCTAGGAGAGATAGAGTCGGGTCCAGCTGCTTTGCGTGGTTTTTGTTTTTTGAATAGACTGGATACGTCCCTCTCCTGGATGGAGAGAGTCATGGTAGTTGACGGAAGGGGGTCCTTCAATGTGGGCAGTTGAGGGTGGGGGCAGGCCCCCGCTGAGGTGGGGGTGGGGGTGCAGGAGGGCAGGGGCTGGTGGTGGCGGGGGATGGTGTTGGTGTTAGGACTGTCCCATTGTCTTTCAAATCTGCAAGAGAAGTCGTTCAGCTCGTTTGCCAGACGCAGGTCGTTGACAGAGTGGGGGGGATTAGGTTTGTAGTTGGTGATCTGCCTGAGCCCCTTCCAGACAGATGCAGAGTCGTTGGCTGAGAACTGTTTTTTGAGATTCTCAGAGTACAGCCGTTTAGCGTCCCTCACCGCCTTACTAAACCTGTACTTTGACTCCTTAAACCTGTCCCTGTCCCCGCTCCTGAATGCCTCTTCCTTCTGCAGCCTCAGCTGTCTGAGTTTAGGACTGAACCAGGGTTTGTCGTTGTTGTAGCTCACCCTGGTGCGTGATGGTATGCAGCAGTCCTCACAGAAACTGATATGAGAAGTCACAGTCTCTGTGTACTCATCCAGACTGGTGGTGGCGGTCCTGAAAACATCCCAGTCAGTAGTCTCCAAACACGCCTTAAGATCCTCCACAGCCTCACTGCTCCACTGCTTTGATGTCCTCACAGCTGGTTTACAGAGTTTGAGTTTCTGTCTGTATGCAGGAATCAGATGGACCATGACGTGGTCAGAGTGGCCCAGTGCAGCGCGGGGGACGGCGTGATAAGCGTTGCTGATAGTGGTGTAACAGTGATCCAAAATATTGTCCTCTCTGGTCGGACATTTTATAAGTTGTCTGTATTTTGGGAGTTCGTGGGTGTGGTTACCTTTGTTAAAGTCGCCGAGGACAATAACTAAAGAGTCCGGGAATGTCCGCTCCACACGCAGTATCTGGTCGGCGAGCGTGCACTGTGCGTCCTGCACGTTGGCCTGCGGTGGGATGTAAACACCGACCAGAATGAATGAGGCGAACTCACGGGGCGAGTAAAAGGGTTTGCAGTTGATGAAAAAAGTTTCCAGATCAGGAGAGCAGTGCTGCTGAATCACAGCCACTGTTGGTGTAAAAGCAGATTCCACCACCTTTAGTCTTGCCGGAGAGTTCCGTGTTACGATCCGCTCTGAAGAGTTGGAAGCCTGCCAGCTGCAGCGCAGAGTCCGGTATCGATCCACATAACCACGTCTCCGTAAAACACAAAACTGCAGATGTGGCGCAGTCTCGGCGTTTCCCCATCAGCAGCTGGAGTTCATCAATTTTGTTGGACAGTGAGCGCACATTGGAGAGGAATATGCCCGGCAGCGGTGTGCGGTGACCGCGCTGACGGAGACGCACAAGCGCACCGGCACGTTTCCCCCTCCTCCGGCGTTTCGCTGCGAGGGCAAGGGCGAGGGCACCTCTGGTGAGGAAAACCAATAAATCGGCAGAATGGTCGAAAAAAGTGGGAAACAAATCCGTAGGAGTTGTTTCCCTGATGTTCAGAAGCTCTTCCCTAGTGAAGGGTATTCGGAAGCTGTTGCAAAAACCAGGGTAAAAAGACAAAACAAAACAAAATAATGCGCACCAAACCACCGTGGCGGCCTTCTGCGGCGCCATCTTGGATTGGATCTCACAGCGCTTTCCAAACGGAGCAGGTCAGACCCTACTGTGAAGTTATTTACAGAAGCCCAACAATTCCCACCAAGAACAAGCACTAGGGGACACAGGCAAGGAAAAACTCGCTTTTAAGAGGCAGAAACCTAGAGCATAACCATGGCTCAGGGTGAGCGGCCATCTGCCTCAGCCGGTTGGAGTGAGAGAAAGAGAGGGCAAGTGAGAGAGAGCGAGAGAAGGATAGAGGGAGCAGAGAGAGGCAGCCTACACAGCTGGTTGAAAAATGGTAAAGATATTGATACTAATCATAATGATAGCAGTGATTATAGAAATAAGACTATGAACAGTGGCTGTAACTGTAACAGAGTAGCAACACGGAGACAGCAGGAAACTTCCAAACACAGATCCAGCTTCTACAGCTCTAGGAACACCTGCAGGAAGTGATAGGAGGAGACTCCCAATCACAGATACAGACCCTACAGCTCCAAAGCCAGAATTATCTATAAAAAGTGATAGGAGGAGAGCGGAGGGAGACAGAGAGAGAGTCAAGTTAGTAACATCGTTAATGGAGTGAGTTTGCACCGGGACGGAGAGAGAGAAAGGAGGGGGGTGCTTGGTGCATCATGGGAAATCCCCCGGAAGTCTAGGCATATAGCAGCATAACTAGGGGTGGACGTACCCCAACTATAACCTCTATCATAAAGGAAAGTCTTGATCCTACTCTTAAATATAGAGACAGTGTCAGAGAAGAGGACTCTGGTAGCTGAACGCTCTGGCTCCCATTCTACTTTTAAAGACTTTAGGAACTGCAAGTAACCCTGCATTTTGGGAGTGCAGGGCTCTGGTAGGGTATGAGCTCTTTAAGACAAGATGGGGCTTGACCATGAAGAGCGTTGTACGTAAGGAGAAGGATTTTAAATTCTATTCTGGATTTACCAGGAAGGAAGTGCAGAGAAGCCAAGACAGGAGAAATAAGATTTATTTTACTGGTTCCTGTCAGAATGCAGCATTCAGGATCAGCTGAAGAGTCTTAATGGACTTTTTTTAAGAGCCTGATAATAGGGAGTTGCAGTAATCCAACCTAGGAGTAACAAATGCATGGACTGGTTTTTCTGCATCATTTTACACAGGATGCTCCTGATTTTTGCAATATTACATAGGTGAAAGAAGGCGGTTCTTGAAATTTGCTTAATGTGAAAGGTAAACAATATGTCCTGATCAAAGATAACTCCAAGATTTCTCACCGTGGTGCTGGAGGCCAGGGCGATGCCATCCAGGGAAACTATATCTCTAGATAATGCGTCACGGAGGTGCTTAGGCCCTAGAACAATTACTTCATTTTTATCTGAGTTTAAAATTAGAAAATTGCAGGTCAGTTAGGTTTTAACATCCTGCAGACACATTTGAAGCTTAGCTAGCTGATGAGTTTCATCTGGCTTGATCGATAGATATAACTGAGTATCATCTGCATAACAATGAAAGTTGATAGAGTGTTTCCTGATAATATTACCAAAATGAAGCATATATAACGTAAAGAGGATTGGTCCGAGAACAGATCCTTGTGGAACTCCATGGCTAACTCTGGCATGCATGGAGGACTCATCATTAACATGCACAAACTGAAACCGATCTGATAAACCAGCTTAAAGCATCTCCTTTAATACCAATGAAATGTTCCAGTCTCTGTAATAAGATCTGATGGTCAATGGTGTCAAAAGCAGCACTAAGTTCTAGTAAAACCAATACGGAGACAAGTCCTTTGTCTGATGCCGTTAGGAGGTCATTAGTTGTTTTCACCATTGCTGTCTCTGTGCTATGATGAGCTCTAAATCCTGACTGAAAATCATCAAACAAGCTATTGCTATGTAGATAGTCACACAGCTGTTTGGCTACTGCTTTCTCCATGACCTTGGAGATAAATGGAAAGTTAGATATAGGTTTATAGTTGGCTAAAAAATCTGGGTCCAGGTTAGGCTTTTTCAAAAGTGGTTTAATTACAGCTACTTTAAAGTACTGAGGCACACAGCCTGTTGATAAAGACAGACTGATTGCGTCTAGCAGAAAAGTTCCGACTAAGGGTAGGACTTCTTTAAGCAGCGTAGTCAGAATGGGGTCCAGGAGGTAGGCTGATGGTTTGGATAAAGAAATGATTGAAGTTTGTTAACAAAGATTGATGGAAGCAAAGCAGTCAAAACATATAACTGATTTTACAGTTGTTCATATGGGTTCCGAGTTTAAAGATCAGTCAGTGCCAGTTGAGAGCAAGTCTTAGTGGATTTTGTTTCTAATAGCTAGAATTTTATCATTAAAGAAGCTCATGAAGTCATGGCCATGGTCATGGTCATGACTTGACTCAATAGAGCTGTGGCTCTCTGTCAACCTGGCTACAGTGCTGAAAAGAAACCTGGGGTTGTTCCTATTTTCCTCTATTAAAGACAAGAAGTCCGCTGCTTTGGCATCACGGAGGGCCTTCCTATAAGTTTTAAGACTATCTTGCCAAGATAAACTACAATTTTCCAACTTGGTGGAAGCCAGTTTCTCTCTACAGTTTCAGTAGTATACCATGGAGCTAACCGTCTTTGTTTAAGTTTTTTCTTTTTTAGGGGGCTACAGCGTCGAGTGCTGTTGGCAGCGAGCCTTTAAGACTATCAACAAGATGATCAACTTGGGAACAACTGAAATTAACATAAGAGTCCTCTGTTTCTGCATGACCTGATAATGGATTTAGAGCTGATGGAATAATTTCCTTAAATTTAACTATAGCACTATCAAACAGGCATCTTGAGTAGACATGTTTACCCAGTGGAGGGAAATTCAACAGTATAAGCTCCAAAGTTAGCAGACAGTGGTCAGGTAAAAACAGATTCTATGGGAACTCTATTAAATGTTCAATTTCAATACCATACACCAGAACAAGGTCAAGGGTGTGGTTAAAACAGTGAGTCAGTTCATGAACACTGAGAGAAGCCAATGGAATCTAACAGAGAGATAACCACAGTACTGAGGCTGTCATTCTCAACTTCCACATAGATATTAAAGTCCCCTACGATAATTACTTTGTCTGTTTTAAGGACTAAAGTTGACAAAAATTTAAAATATAAGAAGTCAGAGTATGAACCAGGTGCTCGGTACACTAGAATACGTTGCAGTGATTTCCGGCTTGGGTGGGAAAGACTCAGAACAAGGCTTTCAAAGAGTTATAATTCAGTTTAGGTGTAGAGCTGATTACAAGACTGGAGTCAAAGATAGCTGCAACTCCACCTTCTTGGCCTGTGCTTCGAGGAATGTGAGTATTCATATGACTGGGAGGGGTGGATTAATTTAGGCTCACATATTCTCCATCACCCAGCAAGGTTTCAGTAAGACAAAAAAATAAATTTCATAATCTGAGCGGCTCCTTCCCCCATGCGATGGATGCCGTTTCTCAGAATCAGGCCAGGTCTTTCCCAGAAGGACTGCCAGTGATCCACAAAGCCCACATCGTTTGCTGGACACCACCTCGATACCCATAGGCGGAGAGCTGACATGTCATCACTAACCAGGTTGGGCAGGGGGCCAGAGAAAACTACAGTGTCCAACATTGTTCTAGCATATATACAGACATCTTACTGACTGTAGTGTTTTCAACCTCGAAGATGTTGGTGACACCGAGTTAAACCGCTAATGAAGACCCAGGTGCAATTCAAGCGTGTTTATTGCCTTCATCGAAATGCGGTGAAAACTGTAATAACAGAAAATAAACTCAATCTCTATACATAGAGTTGTTGCATACAAAATAAAAGTGCATCAAACTGAATAAAGTGACATTTCAGCATAATCAACAATATAATGCGACTTACGGCATTCCTGCCTGATAATTCAGCGTGGATGGCATCAGATTTCACGTTTCCATACCGTTCGCCGCGCATGGACCTCTCTGTTAACCTGGCCAAAACCCGGAACCGGAAGTGCGTCACCGCAAACCGGAAGTAGATTTTACCGATAATATTTTTTTTTTCAATAAAAACGTAAATAAACTATTCAACATCTAATCACTTTTAGCAGCATGTAAACATGTTTAATATTATTTCTTTAACCCATGAATTTAACCCATGAATTTAACAAAATGCCTTAAAGGCAACACACTGACATTTGACTGACATAACCGGGAGTCATTAACACCTACGTGGATAACAATCTTACTGTACCTACGTCAACCCTTAACCAGAAGTTTCAAATAAGACTCACTGATTTGGGTCACATGTGAGAGGAAAATATGTTTTAGAGGGGGTACATTGCTAAATTTGTAGCAACAAGTCTTTGTGTTTCCTGGATTAGGGTAGCATTGTAAAGAAATTTCTAATTTGAAATGGCTGTTTCATATTTAAGTAGTGTCCTGGAGACTTTTCGCTTTTGGTTCTTTGTTGAGGGTACCTGGTTGTTAATTCCTTTAGGGAGAGTCGTCTCGCATGTCTGGCGACTGTGGTTTTAGCACCAGTAAGAAATGCAACAATTTCCATAATCCCATCAAGGATGAATCTCCCATTCCTGTGTTTATAATTGAAATTGTATGACTTGCCATTTGTGCCATCCTCACACCTGAGAAAATTCTCCTTTTGTTCAATCCACATGGGGGCCCTTTCCTGTCTCCAGAGAATATGCATAGCCCTGTCCTTTTGGAGATTCTCCATGGGAGTTCCTTGAGGACTGAAATGTAAATCAGAATCTCTTTGTTTGTTGCTCATAAGAAACACAGTTGCCTTTTCCTTTCCTTTATCCATACTATGTCATGGAAGGGGACGTGCCTTTCCATCGGCGAGCACTCACTTGAGTTTACTCTGTGACATGCGTCTTCGAACGCTCTTGCCTTTAAATAAATCTCTTTATTGGACAATATCGATCTTCTTTAATTATCAAGAAACTATGCCTAATTCATTTAAAGAACTATTTCCATAACAGTAGATTGTTGTAACATGAATCATTGTGACTAGTGAGTTCAGTTTTCATCCACAGGCACCCAAGGCAGAACCCTTCCGTCTTGATTCTTCATTTCATGGAGTCCCAGTGTATAAGGAACATTGGATGGAATGTCAAAGCATGACCAGCTGATGTATTCTATGCACATGGGCACATAGTGTGACTGCTCTGGCAGAAAGATGAATTTTCTGAACTCTGTAGTAGATACAGACAACCATTTTTTTGCGTTTCCAAGGACCACCTTACTATTGCATTAGAAGATGGTATCAAATAGAACGGTGAGCTCTGGTGCTATGAGCTCGTAATTATTGCCAAACTAAGCTGGATTCCAGATTCTGGAATATGCAGCTATGTTCAGTATATTTGTATTTTATTTGGTGCAAATTTGTCCTTTCCCAGGAGTCCCCTTAATCTGTATTAAAAAAAAAAAAAAAAAAAAATATATATATATATTTTTTTTTTTTTTTATTCCTTTTTTTTTTGAGAATCTTTCTGTGAGCTGGTTAAAAAAATAAAAAAAGTGTTCAGCATTGCATCCAGACTGACTGGTGGTTGGTAGTCAGTTTCAGGGACAACTGCTGCAAGAGGAACATTTTGGCAATCCAAAATGTTCTCCTAACAAAGAATTCAGCCTTGTGAATGTGGGTAACATAAACCTGTGGCTAACTCCCTTAAGAGGCTAATGTTGATCAACTTGATTTAGTCTGAAGAGAAGTGGGTTTTGCAGTGCTACTCCAATGTAAAGCCTAGTTATATACACAGAAATTTAGAAGTTTGTCAACATTGCTTTTTAAAACATGGTTAATTGTGTACGAAGGAAATTTGTGATCTGGAAGGAAGCTAAATGGCCAATTGCCCAAGGCCGTTGAAAGAGCTCTATGACATCTGTAAAAGTGGGCTCAATGTTATCACCGTCTTCATTTTTGGATTCAGTCTCCAAATTAAGAGTCTATGTCACTCTGAAGGCTTTGAAATGTATCCATTAGTAAAAAAGGTTATTACAGATGTCCAATGCTCTGGTATCCTCTTTAAAGATTAAGGAGGGAAATATAGATTTTACTGTGTAACTACTACAGTATATACTGCTTAAGTTTAGGCTCAGAACTGTAGGCATTGGTCACCTATAACTAGGCTTCCTACGGATATCTACATATGCTTTTTCTGCTGATTCTCTGCACCAGATCTGTATCTAAAATAAATAGCTGCAATAACCTGAAATGTTTCAATTAAAAACAAACCAAAAAAAAAAAAAAACGTTTTACTATTTATTGTCTATCAGTCTTAATATCTGTCATTTTGCTCTTGAGTACAAGGTTCTGTCGAATGGGTAATGTTTAAAATATTTTGTGCACACATTATTTAAGCCTTTAAAAAAATGAGCCCATATATTGTATTCACATTTACACCCAAGGTTGAATTTACCCTCCTCTCATCCAAGAGCTGCCACCTTATTGTGGTGGAGGGGTTTGAGTGTCCCAGTGATCCTAGGAGCTATGTTGTCCGGGGCTTCAAGCCCCTGGTAGGGTCACCCAAGGCAAACAGGTCCTAGGTGAGGGATCAGACGAAGCGCATGATGATTTCGACAAATGGACCCAGCGTTCTCTTGCCCGGACGCGGGCCACCGGGAACCCCCCCTGGAGCCAGGCCCAGGGGCGGGGTACGATGGCGAGCGCCTGGTGGCCGGGCCTTTACCCATGGGGCCCGGCCGGGCCCAGCCAGAAAAGGCAACACGGGTCCCCCGTCCCATGGGCTCACCACCCGTGGGACGGGCCAAGGAGGTCGGATGCGCTGTGCCCTGGGCGGCGGCCGGAGTCAGGGACCTTGGCGGACCGATCCCAGGCTGCAGAAGCTGGCTCTAGGGATGTGGAACGTCACCTCTCTGGTGGGGAAGGAGCCTGAGCTGGTGTGCGAGGTGGAGAGATTCCGGCTGGATGTAGTCTGTCTCGCCTTGACACACAGCTCTGGCTCTGGAACCAGCCTTCTCGAGAGGGGTTGGACGCTCTGCTACTCTGGAGTTGCCCCCGGGGAGAGGCGCCGAGCAGGAGTGGGTATACTCATTGCCCCCCATCTCGGTGCCTGTACGTTGGGGTTTGCGCCAGTAAACAAGAGGGTAGCATCCCTTCGCCTTCGAGTGGGGGGACGGGTCCTGACTGTTGTTTGTGCCTATGTGCCTAACAGCAGTACAGAGTACCCACCCTTTTTGGAGTCCTTAGAGGGGGTACTGGAGGGTGCCCCCTCTGGGGACTCCCTCGTTGTGCTGGGGGACTTCAACGATCACGTGGGCAGCGACAGTGAGACCTGGAGGGGCGTGGTTGGGAGGAATGGCCCCCCCAGCTTGAACCCGAGTGGTGTTCTGTTTTTGGACTTCTGTGCTCGGCACGGATTGTCCATAACGAACACCATGTTCAGGCATAAGAGTGTCCATATGTGCACCTGGCACCAGGACACTCTAGGCCGCAGCTCAATGATCGACTTTCAGCTGATCTGCGGCCGCATGTTTTGGACACTCGGGTCAAGAGGGGGGCGGAGCTTTCCACCGACCACTACCTGGTGGCGAGTTGGCCCAGATGGTGGGGGAGGATGCCAGTGAGACCCGGGAAGCCCAAACACATTGTGAGGGTCTGCTGGGAGCGCCTGGCGGAGTCCCCTGTTAGGCGGAGTTTTAACTCCCACCTCCGGGAGAGCTTTGAGCACGTTCCGGGGGAGGCGGGGGACATTGAGTCAAGTGGGCCATGTTCCGCGCCTCCATCAATGTCTCTCGGAGCTGCGGTCGCAGGGCTGTCGGTGCCTGTCGTGGCGGCAACCCTCGAACCCGCTGTTGGACACCGGTGGTGAGGAATGCCGTCAGGCTGAAGAAAGAGTCCTATCGGGCCTTTTTGGCCTGTGGGACTCCGGAGGCAGCAGATGGGTATCGGCAGTCCAAGCGACATGCGGTTCGGGTGGTCGCCAAGGCAAAAACCCGGACGTGGGAGGAGTTTGGGGAGGCCATGGAAAAAGACTTCCGTATGGCCTCGAGGCGTTTCTGGTGGATGAGGTGGATGAGATTCGGCCGGAGTTCCTCAAGGCTTTGGATGTTGTGGGGCTGTGTTGGCTAACGCGACTCTGCAACATCGCGTGGACATCAGGGGCAGTTCTGCTGGATTGGCAGACTAGGGTGGTGGTCCCCCTATTTAAAAAGGGGGAACGAAGGGTGTGTTCCAACTACAGGGGGATCACACTCTTAAGCCTCCATGGGAAGGTCTATTCAGCGGTTCTGGAGAGGAAGGTCCGTCAGATAGTCGAGCCTCGGATTGAGGAGGAACAGTGTGGTTTTCGTCCTGGCCGTGGAACGCTGCACCAGCTCTATACCCTCAGTGGGGTCCTGGAGGGTGCATGGGAGTTCGCTCAACCAGTCCACATGTGTTTTGTGGACTTGGAGAAGGCGTTCGACCGTGTCCCTCGGGGTATCCTGTAGGGGGTGCTCCGGGAGTATGGGGTACCTGGCCCTTTGTTACGGGCTGTTCGGTCCTTGTATGACCGGAGTCAGAGTTTGGTTCGCATTGCCGGTAGTCGGATCCGTTTCCGGTGGGAGTTGGGCTCTGCCTAGGTTGCCCTATGTCTCCGGTCCTGTTCATAACTTTTATGGACAGGATTTCTAGGCGCAGCCAAGGTGTTTAGGGTCTCAGTCTTGGTGGCCTTAGGATCTGCTTTTTGCAGATGATGTGGTCCTGTTGGCTTCATCAAGTCGTGACCTACAGCTCTCGCTGGAGCGGTTTGTAGCCGAGTGCGAATCAGCTGGGATGAGGATTAGTGGCCTCCCTGGGGAGGTGTTCCGGGCTCGTCCCACCGGGAGAAGGCCCAGAGGAAGACCCAGGACACGCTGGAGGCCTGGGAATGCCTCGGGATCCCCCCGGAGGAGCTGGCGGAAGTAGCCGGGGAGAGGGAAGTCTGGGTCTCCCTGCTTCGGCTGCTGCCCCCGCGACCCGACCTCGGATAAGCGGGGGATAATGGAGTGGATCCAAGGGTAAAGCCTGGAAAAGAACATTGAATAAAAAAATTGTATATACAATGATGCGCTCAGAATTAGAATTTGATAACTTGATGGATGAATATGATGGAGAATAAATAAATTCTATGCTTGCTGAATCACTCAAGGGAGAATATGGTTTGAGAAAAAACAGGAAGATGAGAAAAATGGAAGGAGACTTAGGAATGTACTGTACTGTACTATTGCCATACTGGAATATTGTAATTGTTTTACTGATGGCAATTTAATGTGATGTGTGGATAATGCAATCTCTATAAAAGAAAAACAAACTGGAAAAAATAAACTTTTTTTGGTGGAGCATGAATGTATATGTACCATAAACCTTAACAATAAAACATGATGGATGTCAGCTGTAGCTCAGGGGAAAGAGCAGTCACCTCTGCTGGTGGTTACTGAACCCAAAGTTGTGTACAGTATCTGTAACAAAGTCCCTTTGGATAAAAGCTTCTAACTATAAAAATGTATGAAACAGTCCATGCTGTTGGTATTTAATTTACCTTCCCAAGGTGTCATTGGGCGGTGTCTACGTACATTCTGGTTAAAGGATGAAGCTCCAAAATTTCCACACAGCATAACATGCACGGCACAATAATAGCTAAATCTGCATCTTGCTTCTTAATGCACATCTACACATATGGTTCCTAAAACATTATTGAGAGAACATACATTGGTATGAGTGTATGTAATAATTATTTCAGTACATTTTAGAATTAAACAACCAACGTTGCTTTTAGTGAAATACAGGATCATTTGACCATTTAGTTACACACTATCAGTTAATTAAGCAATTAGCCTCAGTATACATTACTATAAGGATACATCTGAAATCTGACAATTTACCAGACGCTTCCATCATAATTGTTAGCAGTTCTTTGTTTTAGTCAAGCAAATCATCAATAATGCAACTGTTCACCTTCGTATTCTGGCTAACAGTCACAACATATACAAATTGTCCCTATTTACCAAAGGCTAACTATCAGGGGATCAAATCCACAACTTGAATGTATTGCTCAGGAATATGCTGTGATGTCACAATACTAACATTTAATAAAATCAGACCGAAATACTTAAAACAATATTTAATATAAGATTTTAATATACAATGTCAGGTGTACTATATTTGAACAATTATTCTTTTAAATTTTGTAATGACAGAAAATGAAACCAATGAAAAGACTGCTCAGTAACCTTTACTAAATGAACTACGGTCTTCAGCTTTCAAATAAAAATATACCATCTCACAACCACTATATCTTTGTCTCTCACCCCCCTCCCACATTGGTTATTCAAATTCTACAGACGGGGTGCTTTTTCCAGTTCAGCACCTTCGCCAGTTTTGTGAGAGAATGGCATTATGCCTGTGTTATTATGCAATTCATCACCAATAATAGATTTGTTTACGGCGGCCCCATCTCTCGCCTGCTCTCAGCGCTGCATTTCAGAATAATAATAATAATAATACATAGTGTATAATGATGGTAATGGTATGAAGACTTTGATAATAGATGTGCTGGGAGGGATAAGGGAGTCATGATCAGCCTGGGTCTCAGCTCAATTGTCTTCAAAGCACTATTTAATGTGGAATAAGCATCCTGGGAGATTGTCTCAAAACCAAGAAAAAGGTGGGTGCATGGATAAGTGCGATCAGCGCACCGATGGAAGTATCCATGCACATACAGCACATGCATGAGCATACACACCAGCAATAATATACCGCATACTTAAATAAGCTCTCACACAAGCATGCAGTGGTGTATCCTTCCTCAGAGAGCTCTCTAGTATAAATGTGTTAAAACACTCCCTTGATCTTTGGCTTCTGCTGAATAAATATATGATTAAATTTTTAGCGGGACACTATAAAGTTGGTATTTCTAGCATATATACCTGCGTCTTTCTGGGTTTCAAATAGGATCTCAAGCTTCTGATGGATATGGCAATGAGAGTGAGTGGCAAATGTAGGTGACATTGTTCATAACGGAACAGGACGTATGTATTTCATTAACTTAGATCTTCATATTCAGGCTTTGATATTACATTATTGAAATAATTTTAACCTTTAATGAGTGATGAACACTGGCCTGCTTGAATTTGTGGTTTGATTTTAAAAAAAGAATCAGTCAATTTATTGAGCACACAAATATTCTGTCATTAATAATGACTCATATATATTTTAAGCCCTAATGAGTAGCTGTACATAATCCTAGCGTGGAAAGCATCCTTGCCAAAATAAATCAAATGAGTTAGATGCAAGACAATAATGATTGATGTGTGAACAATTAAGAGTAAGTTGAATTAAGACTAATGGATCTTCAGAGTAATCTTCAGAGTAATGGAAACATTCAGTTGTTAACCATTCAAGAATGACTAGCAGAGGATGAATCTTCAACTTAAAGGACTTTACTGAACAACTGGTGAACAAATGTGAGCTGCATAGTACGTGCATAAACAATTTGGAGAGGCGTGTAGAAGATCTGGAAAATAGGAACAATATTGTCAGAAGTACATTGGCAAAAGAGTTACTGTGCAACAAGAATGTCAGATTTGAGTACCCTTTTCTTAAACTCCATTTCACATGTTAAAGGAGGAACGGAAAGTTTGATGTAGTAACAGAGGATGAAAAGTTTAGCAAGATTAACACAATAACACATCACTCATGGAAAATAAACTGTGAAACATCCACAAAAGCAAGAGAGAGTTTGATATACGATGGCGCTGCATAATTCATGTAGCTGTTTGGGTAATAGTGTAGAGAGCGACTTGAACATTCAACTGACAGAAGCTTTTCTTTATTTTTTTTCTTTTATGGATTTGAGTTTGGTCTGGTCGCTGTATAGTTTTTTATGGCAATGTTTTCACCCATTCATCTTTTTTTTAACCTTGTCATGTTCTGAATTATGGCAGCAAAATTTTAATCTGAATGCAGCATAAAGCCGAACACATTTACTTTACACAATGAAAAGTCCTCCTTGATTATTCTATACAGTTTTTCTATTAATTTTTATTATTATACTTTACATGTACTAAATAATGGCAAACCTGAAAGGGGGACACAGGGTAAGAGGGAGGCAAACAAAAATAAACTACACAAAAATTAGCTATATCCTCAGACAGAGCTTTAAGTCAACAAAACCTTATAACCAGGTGCTATATCTGTAGAAAACAGAGAACAACCTATGGCCTCTTGGGGCAATCCAGACGGAAAACCAATAGGAAAAGCATAAACAACAACAACACTAATAGCAAGGACATACAACACTTCAGAACAGTACAGATGGTACAGGTTGTTACAAATAGATTCATTTACAGTGCCAAAACATAAAAAAAGTGGATAAAATTTTTTTATGAAAAAAGTTAAGCTGAAATGACAGTTGGAACTTTTCATTTAGTGTGACAGTACTTTCCGTTGCCAGCAATAAGGTGACAATGAAGATACCAATATCATTAAACTACTATTAATGACATAGGTGAGACAGTATAGATCAGAGAACCAGGGAGCAAGTAAAATGATAGAGTTTAATTTTACACACCCCTAAAAAAAAAGAAGCAAAATCCCCTTTTCTTGAATGCTTTTTCTCAGCAAAGTAAGTCCTAATAATTTTTGCTCCAGCAACTCAGAACCCTCCAGTATACATTAGTTTATGCAAGGGTTTACCTTTTTTTGTCTCAATGTGAGGCAGGAAAACTAGTGCATGCATTTTTTTACTTTAAGACTGAATTATCATTATTCTTTAATTGGTCATATTTTTGCAGATTTAATCTCTTTTTAGTGGCTTCCTGTTAAATTCAGAATTTAAAAAACCCTTTGAGTTATGAGGACCTTAATGACACTTCTATCACATCTCCTAATTTTATATTTTCACGACAGAGCACCTTACTATATAAGTACAGGCTTTCATATGGTTCCCAGAGTTTAGAATGAAATGCCGAATTTGGGGTTTTCAGGCACCACCTTTATGGGATCAGAATGCAATTGGGCATTGAAGGGTAGAATATTTTCTGATTAAGATAATAAACACAAAATATAATATAGATTATGGTGAAAGATGGTTTAGGTGGAGTTTCAGAGTGGTGGTATTACCTGGAAACTCTCACAGCTGTCATTACGGACATTGTGGGGTACAGCCTAGACAGGTCACTAGTCCATCACAGGGCCATTTATTACATTTCTGCAATTTATTATGTTGTGATTTGGTGACAGCAATTTGCAATAGGAGGTGGAAAGAGAAGGGGAGCAGCAGAGAAACCAAGTACTCAGAAATAAAGTGGATTTGCAATGAATTTAATATCTATATATATAATACAAATATTATGACTGTGGTGGGCTCAGCCATTTCTTATGCTGTGATCTGCTGGATAGGGGGCAACACTGACAGGGATGGGAGCAGGCTCAATAGTCTGATCAAGAGAGCGAGGTATGTCCTCGACTGTCAACTAAACTACATAGAAGAAGTGAGGAACAGAGGGATGTTGCCTAAGCTGATATCCATCATGGACAACACCTCTCACTCCCTAATATTGTGGGGTACCAGAGCAGCTCTATCAGCTGAACAAGTGCAGTACCTCTCCTTCTTACACCCACAGTGTAAGGAAGAGAGGTACTGCAGGTCCTTCATTCTAGCTGCTGTCAGGCTATACAACATTTGCACTGCCTGAATCGTGTTGAAGCCTCATTGGTCAATCAGTATTTTTACACTGTAGCCTACACATTGACATTGCGAAAAATTATCTTCCCCATTAATTTTTTAATCATTTATACTAGTAATTTTTTTTATCTGTCCGTCACTTACTTTGTATTATTTTTTATACCTGCAGACATTTAAAACAACCCCTGTAAATGCTTTTACTTTACTTGACTTATACCTCTGCTACGTTTATTGTGTATTTGTTTTTCTATTTTTGCACTGCTGCTGTATTGTGAATTTCCCCATCGTGGGATCAATAAAGTAATCTAATCTAATCTAAAATGATAGAATTATGATGCTCAGGGTGGCAGCACATTGGAGCAGCTCTGTAACTTCCGTTGAGATTTTTTCTTTTTTCTAAATTTCATTCCTGCTTTTCTTGGGGAAAAAATGTTCCGTCTCAGATGCTGTGCAGCTGGATTGATTTTTCCTAATACTTTTTCATATTCTGCTCTTTTTTATGATGCATAAACATAGAAACAGGGTGGTTTATAACTGGGAGAGTGTAATTTACATTGCAAAAGCTGAAATAATGCGACAACTGAAGACAGAAATTCCAATGGAGTTTTAAAGGAGACGTCCTGGATGCTGGAGGAAATTCAAACCATCTCTACCATCAATCATAAAGGCCAACATGAGATCGTTAGCTAACAAGTTGGATGAACTTCAAGTCCTGATAAGGACTCAGCAAGAGTATAACATTGCAGTTTTTATATGTTTTACTGAGACAAGGTTTCGTGATCATATCCCAGACTCCAACGTCTCTCTGTTGGCTTCCTGACTACATACGAGCAGTCTGAGATTTAAAGAGTTGCAGTAAAAGCAAAGAAGATGGATTGGCAGTGTTTGTCAACAACAGATGGCATCACCCGAAACTGTAAAGATCATGAAGGTCCTGGAGAGAATCCTGTTGACCCACATTTGTAAGCACATATCAGCACCCGTGGCAGCTTGCTTATCGTCGTGGACTTGAAGTTGAAGACACCATCATATACCTGCTGCAAAAAACTCACTGTCATCTGGAAAAAGCAGGCAGCCCAATGATCATGGTTATATCTCCTGTGCATTTAACACCTTCAACTTGATCTCCTTAATCTAAAATCCCAGAAGACACAGGTGGAGGCCTCAACAATGGACCGTCTATCTAACCAAGTATTAAGCAGCACAGGAGCACCACAAGGGGCTGTATTGTCACTATTCCTATTCACTCTGTGCACTTCTAATACATGTCATCTACAGAAATACTCAGATGACTCTGCAGTTGTCGAATGTATCAGAGATGGACAACAAACTGAGTGCAGAGATCTGGTGGAACGCTTTGTGGCATGGGGTGGAAACTATGATCTCAACTTGAATGTGAACAAAACCGAGGAGATGATTGTAGATTTCAGGAGAAACAGAGTTTATCCATCACTATGGGAGGTAGTGAAGAATATAAATACCTCAGTGTTCATCTAGATAACAGACTTGACTGGAGACCCGGCAGTGAAGTTGTCTACAAAAATGGACAGAGCAGATTATAGTTCTTGAGGAAGCTTTAATCGCTGCAGAAAGATGTTGCAGATTTTCTCCTCAGCTGTCATCTGTTGGGGCCACTGCATCAGAGATAAGAACCTAAAAAGACTCAATAACCTGATCAAGAAGGCTGGTTCTGTTATAGGGGCGACTGTAGATGATGATTCAAATAAGTAATTTGCATAAAATCAACATTATGGACAACCCTGACCATCCTCTTCATAAGTAAGTAATTGGGCAAATAGTCTCTTTAGAAAGCTTCTTCAGATTGGTTGTAAAACGGACCGCTACAGAAGATCTTTCCTTCCCACAGCCATCACAATCTGTAATAACAAAAATACATTAAATTTAAATTTTCCTCTGGGATGAATAAAGTATTTTTAATTTAATCAAATTGGAAACAAATATACTCTTGAATGTTTCCTTGAAATTTTCCCCTTCAGAGAATACCTTTCAAATACATGTTGTTGATGCCCCATAACCTGCATAAGGTTCAGGTTGCATTGATGGCTCTTGTTCCAAGACAGGTGGAATCTGGTAAACCTGATGTTTGGGCTGAGAACAGACCTTGAATGAAGCTAGTTGGTTATGGCAAGCCGTATCTTGATCATGGAAATGCAATAGGAGCGAGTCATTAAGTTGTTGTGATGAAGATAATTCAAGATTCTTTGTGGTATTTAAACATCACAAGCAAAGTACATCCCATCTGTAGAATACGTATTTAGACGATAGTCTCACCTATAGATGTCATCAACGTCCTGGAGTCTGACTTTGTTGCACTAGTTTCAGCTGTTACCAGTATCTCTCATAAGGGCCTTTGATTTTTGTCACAGATAGAGAAGAGTATTAGGCTTCTTGATAATGGTCCCCTATGAGGTCCCATTAATTTAACAAGCAACAAGGTGTGTGCAAATGATCATCTCCATTGCCTACAAAGAAATTTGAAAACAAATCAACTGGAGTACAAGGACAACAAAACCTTCATGGATGACATAGCTTGTGGAGATGCAAAAAAGGTTCCAGATAAAAGCATTGACTAGTCCATGGTATATTCCTCATCACGTCATAAGTTGTATCAAAAACCTGGAACTGTTTATGAAGAGGTCTTACACCAATTCTATGTGAAGGCATAAGGGGTTATTTAGTTACATTTCCTTTAGTGGAAATCTTGAAATTCAACAATCACCTTCGTGAGAAAGCGGCTTGCCAGCCCCCTTCTCACGTCAGGAAAGGAGTATCCAGAGGACTTGTAATAATGTCGTAAAAACAAACGGATAACTGTGAAAAGCTTTTGGCAGTTATTTAAACGTACGGAAGATACATAGACACATAGAGCCTTCCAAAGCAGTCTCTCAAACCATTTGAGTGTGCCCCTTAAATAACCAAATAACCAACCAATTGGGCAAGCCCAACTCAACAGGAAAGCAAGTCACAATAAAACCCAATTAACATGGTAATAAACATCATACAGCCAATAGCATAACTCACAAAAACATCAATATTCATGAAATAGTTGAACCATGAAAACAATCCAAATTTACCCAATAACTACCATGCAAACAGTTATTCCAAACATTAAAGCCCTAATTAACTCCCCTGTCCCAACATAGTCTTTTCCAAAGGTTAAGAAGCTGGCTCCAATGCCGTACGCGTTTCCGCACGTATCAGTATGCTGCCGGACCAGGAGCGAGAAGGTGTATGTGTATGTAAACATATATAGGTAGACACCGCGTTGAGCCCGTTGGTCCGTTGCAGCGATACGTCAGCTGTCTGCCATCTTGGATGTGGCAGAACTGCCCGTAAACTAATAAAAGGAAACGGATTGAACTCATTAAAGCGCCTTTCTACAAAGTGCTTTAAGTTAATGCACCTTATTCACCCATTCACACACACACACTAATATATCTGGGAAGCAAACAAGCACTAAAGTGATGATTATAAATGTTTACTCCTGATGTTTAGGATATAAAGAAGCACCAAACTTGCATCTGTACTTTTAATGCTGAGTGTTTTCATGTACTAATGTGTGTAACTATTACTGTAATATAAATATTGAAATTTAACATGTAATCTGTGTCCATAATAACCAGATCCTGACAAGTAGATGTGACCTGAGGGTTTTCTGGATAAAGAGCACAAACATTTACATTTAACTGATGTTGATTAATCGTTTTAAAATTCACAATAATATACACACACATATATATATAGAGAGAGAGATCACGTTGATATACATACATACAAACATACATGGATGGAGACATTTGCCAGACTCAAGCTATAGAAACGTATATGCAAACATTATACTGGCGCCATGCAGCAACAGGCGCCAATTGCACGTATCAGCCCAGTTTGGGATGGATTAGGCAATCAGAGGTTTGACTCGGCCCGTTGCTGCCGGACCTCACGTTTCACCCTGTATTTCAACAGGAAATGTGCCATTTCAGCGATTTTTACTAGTGAAATGTTCGCAATTAGTCATACATAAAGATCATAGGACAAATATTCAAATGCATTTCATGTTATATCTAGTTTTGGCCTCAGTTTGTGAAATCACATCTTTAGTTTTTTAGGCTGAGCAGCTCTGATGATGCGGGTACAGCATCAGACACCAAACTACCTCGGCATACGAGGATGACAAATGGCCCAAGAGGTGGTTCGGCAGAGTAATGGTGTTAGTGAATATGAAATTAGTTCATTACAATGCAGTTTGTTAGGCTCTGTTTTGCTTGGACTCTATGTGTTACTCCATACACTCCTTGTGCCTAAACTTCCAGACTTTTGGAAAAATATCCAACCGCCTAAAACAAGAGGGAGCGCAAAACACGAGGGACGCTACCAAAACAACAAAGCCTGTCTCTCAACAGAGCGCACAACGATTGAATTCTGCCCTACTTTTGTTTTGTGCTGGATTATTGTTGCTCCCGACTGCGCACATATATGTCAAAGTTAAGACAGTACAATATGATTAGTTTGAAGGATTTCAGGTTAGGCCTACCTCCAGCCAAAACAAGTTTGGGTATGGAAATGTTATCATTTTTACAATAATCCGGAACTATGGCGAAGCAAGATTTGAACGCAATACAAAGACGGACACTCCATATACCCAGGGGAAGAAAAAAACTGAATGGACAAAAATAATTAAATTGCTTTCCTTGCTAATGCTGTTAGCAGGGGATATTCACCTCAACCCCGGCCCGGCTGTCATTGGTGATATCTTGCGGCTGATGGGACCAGGTCCAGCCGCGTCTGATCCGGTGATGGAGGTGGGGACAACGCCTGCGTCTGAGCTAGCTTTGCTCGGGCTGATGTTGCCCCGCCGCTCCGACAGTGCTGTCCATATGCTAAATATGCCTACGATAGATGCATTACAACTTAAGGGGGGTCGTGTCCTGTTGCCCAGGAGGGAGGCTGTGGAGAGCGCTGGAGGTGTGGCCGCTGGAGGTGTGGCCGCACCGGTGAGCAAGGCAGGGTCAGCTGCCACGGGCCGCTGGACTACGCATGTGTCACCCGGAGGCGAGTCACCAGGAGAGCGGCAGGCTACACCAATAGTGTGCGAGGAGAGGGAAATCACATCGCAAGAGGACAACGAGCAAATATTTTTTTCCCCCCCTCAATAAAAACGAGGAGCCGGGATAGACCATCATCACTAATAACAACCGAAGCGGTTTCTAACCCTACAGAGCAGAACGGAGCTGGACAGAAACCTACAACAGGAGCAGTAGTGAGTAAGCCCTCATCTCAACTGATTTTTTCAACAGTGAACCACGCTAAAGTTATAGGGGACAAAAACACCAGTGGCGGACCGTGCATTTCACACCTAGGCCTTCAGTAGTGCTCCGTCTGAATCAATTCACCCCTCAATAACTATTTTATGGTTATAGAAATCATCTTATTATGTAGAAATACAGTAGGGATGTCCCGATCCAGCTTTTTGTATTAAAAGTGAATTTTCTTTTTCTACTTATTTAGTTGACAGACTCATGTTGAACAGGGATTTACTCTGATAACAACTAAAGTTTACACAGACCTGTGGGTTACAGATGCTAATGCTAATGCTCGGGTGGGATCGGACTTTTAAAAATAAATGTATCTGGCATTTTCTCATGCCGGCCGATACGATCCAAATATCGGATCAGGACAAGCCTAAAATACAGTATAAAGATCAGGGGGGCACAAGTCTTCTACTCCTGCAGCTACAGCTGCGCCGCTACAGCTGCGCCCCCCCCCACAAAAAAAAAATACTAAATAAAAATACATCAATAATATCCTCATAAACTCGCAATATTATTTAGGAAAAAAACATTTTACTCACTTAATTTTCTTGAAAAGTCCGTTTTGAAAATGGTCTTGACAGTAAATCCGCCACCAAATAATAAAATAGCTATTACACCAACACAACTACGGTATATTTCGGTTTGTTTGCTAGCTTTGCCCTGATTGGATATCTGACTATCCAATCAGCGGGTGTGGGTACGGTGGCATTTCCTGGGCCTTCGCGCAGGCCCTGGCATCACCAACCTAAAATCTGATTGGTTGAAGCAACAATGTACTTGACATGTATTTTCTGTGGGGGGGGGCCTGCAGAACGGATTGTGAAGGCCTCCAGGCAGACATCTTTGACTTTGACCCTGCCTGGCGACAAAGGATGTCTGAAATGTGATTGGTTAAATGCTTTATGTGAAAATACATGTCTGGAAGCAGCGCAACCAGGGGGAAAGCTATGAAAGGAAGCTGACAGACTATTTTGAGATATTTAATTTAAGTTTTCATGGACAAAATATAATTAACATCAGTCTGTGATTCAGATATTTTCTTAGGCCTTCAGAGAAGGCCTTGAAGGCCCTGACGGCCCACCACTGAAAAACACTAAACCGAAGAGTATATTTGTGGCACATTTGAACATCAGGAGTTTGTTGCCAAAGCTAAGGGGAGATTAAGTCATTATTGATAGAGTCAAATTTGCACTTCCTAGCCTTAAGTGAGACATGGCTCAACAGTAGGATTCACTCTAATCGAATTGATATTCCAGGATATAGTTTTTATAGAAATGATAGGAGAACAGGTAAAGGAGGAGGAGTGTCAATTTATTTAAGAGACTCTTTTAAGTGCATTAAAGTCACCCTTGAACATGATGTAAACATTGAGCATATTTGTGTTGAAGTATCACTGTCATTAAGCATGCACTTTCTAATTGTGGTTTTATATAATCCCCCCTCCTGCAATGAAATGTTTTATGGTGAGCTAGATAAATTGTTGAAAATGGTTGCCCATAAGTCAGACGTTATCATACTGGGTGATTTTAATAATGACTGGTTTAATTCTAGCAAAAGGAAAAAACTTAAGACACTGATGACAAAGTTTGATTTTACCCAGATAATAAAAGGTGCCACAATGATCTCAAAGACTTCTAACACCCTAATTGATTTAATATTCTTTAATAAAGAAGATCGAATATTGAAATCATACAATTTTCTAACCGGTTTGTCAGACCACAATTTGATTTTGATAGCACGAAAAACTTTCTAAAAAACGCCTTCAGAATGTTAATAATGTTAAATCAAACATTTACTATTTTTAAGCCCGATTTCCCTTTTTTAGACAATGAATTAAATCAGTTGGAGCAATATTTTGGAAAATAAGGATGTCCACAACTGTTGCAAAGAAATAATAAGTAGTTTGGAAGAAGTAATTTCTAAGTTCCTCAAAAAACAAAAACATTTAAAAAAAGATCTTTACCGTGGGTTAATGATGACATCAGGAGATTGATGAAAGAGAGAGACATGGCTTTGAAGAAATCACTTAAAAGTGAATCAAATACTGATATCAACATATACAAAAGTTTAAGAAATCGTGTCACAAAAAATTTAAGAAATGCAAAAATAGAATATTACATATCTACAATAAAAGAAGCCAAAGAAAATCCATCTATATTGTGGAAACAAATAAATAGCATTGTCAAGCCACAGAGTACAACAACAATGCTTGAGCTTAAAATTGGAGACCACCAGATAAGAGACATTAAACAAATAGCCCAGGAATGTAATAATTATTTTGTGTCATCTGTGGAGGAGCTGGTCCAACGGTTTAATTTTGGAAACCTTATAAGACCAATTCAACAACAAGTCACATCAAGCACAATATTCTCCTTAGAGCAGACTAGTGAATCCATTGTGCTTGTGTCGAACAAACAGATTTGGGCCAGCTAGTTCCCTCCACTTTGCCCAGAACCGGAACCGGTCAACTCCGATTCTAGGTCATGCCCGCAGGTGTCTCCTCTAATTGATGCTCGACCCAGTATTAGGGAGTTGGGAGTTAGATACTCGATTGAGTCTTCCTGTTCTTGAGCTCTGGCATCTATTGGGCGTTCGTTTTTCAGATTGGCTGCCTGATAAAACAGAGTCTGAGTTCTTCCCATGTAAGAGACCCTGTGGCTCCTCCAAGGCTTGTGAGCGACCTCTTCAAAATCTTTACAGCAGCCTCCGCAGCTCCATTTCTGTGGGGTGCATCTGCAGGGTGAAAATCCCACTTCCACTCAGTCCCGTTCTTGGCGGCTACATCTTCCATGGACGTAGCCTGCAGGCAAGCCAGATGCTTATCCAGCTCACGCAGAGCTGACTTAGTGCCAACAAAGTTGGTTCCCTTATCGGACCATAGTTTCCTTGGATGTCCCCTCAAGGCAACAAAGCGGCAGTACGCTTGGAGGAAGCTTTCTAATGACTGGTCATCAGTGAGGTCTGCATAAACAGCTCTCGAGGCCATACAAGAGTAAACAATGCCCCATACCTTATTGCTTGTCCTTCTCTTTACAGTGTCTTTCACCTCAAAGGGGTCAAAAAGATCAAGGGTTGTATACTCGAATAGGCTTGCTCTTTTGGTACGCTCTTGTGGGAGATCACTCATTATTTGCTGGCACATCTCGGCTCTTTGCTTGCTGCAGGTGACACAGTTGTTAAGCACCTTCTTAACCGTCCTACGACCCTGCACGATCCAGGCTTTGATTCTTGTTCGTAAAAGGGTAGAGGCGACACCTTTGTGATTTTCTTCATGTGCCTCCCTAGCCAGTAGAGTTGCTAGCCATGACTGGCATGGGATTAGTGGTACAGCCGCTCGGTCCTCATCCCAGCGTTGGATTCTACCTCCGCTTGAGCTGCGGGAGGTGCTAGATCTTTGAAGGCTGTAGTTCTTTCTTCCACAGACAGGCCTGGCTGTTGCCACCCAGCCAGCTTTCCACTGCTCGTCTCGTCCAGGCGATGGTCCCGCACAACCGTACCAGTGAACTGAACCTTTGTGGGTCCACAAGGTGCACAAGCGCAACACTGGTTGGGCGCGACCATTTCCTGGGCTGGCCTCCTACTGTGACCTAGGGATGATCTCTCTGGCAGTTTTCGCAGGCCACTCTGATTCAGGTAATTAAAAAAATCCAGGACCTTCCTGCCACACTGATCCCTCTGCAAGCTCATCAGGAGATGCTCCCCTTGTGATGATGTTGGCGATATTCTCTTTTCCTTCAATCCATCTCCAGCTATCCACTGATCCAGCCTTTTGGATTTCTCCAATACGATTAGCAAAAAATGTCTGATAGCCGTAGCTATCCTTCTGGATGGCTCCCAGTATTGTCTGACTGTCGACAAAATGGATCCACTGATCAACCTTAATGTAACAGTGCTTCTCGAAATAGGTCTTCAGACGGGTTGCAAAGACTGCCCCACACAGCTCTGCTTTAATGACATCACCTTTCTGGTCTAGGGGAGGAGATTGGCCTTTGATTCAACCAGCTTCACTACGACTCCATCTTATTCTGTCTCCCACCGAAGGTAAAGAACGGCTTCGTAGGAAGCTTCGCTGCCATCAAAAAACGTAATCCCCATAGGGCGACCTATGGCTCCATGAGGTGTGAGGCTTCTATCAAATCGGACTTGGCCAAGCCTCAAATACTGCTCAAAAAGTGATATTGCAGCCTCCCGAAGACGTGGCGAGAGAGGATCATCCCAGGTGTCCTTGGCAGGACGGTCTCTTCCTTCTTCCTGAAAGGACTCTCTTATGAGCATCACTCCTCATTGCTTTGCCGGTGAGGCCAGCCCAATGGGGTCATAGAACCCTGCGATCTGACTCAGCAGCATGCGCCGGATGAGAGGGACGGGGGTGCGGTCTCTGATCTCATCCTCCCGTAGATCCAGCTCAGTTCTCATCTTCCCTCGCCTCTTTGAAAAGTTCACCAACATCAGCACACAGAGCTTGTCAGATTCTGGTTCGTATCCTACTCCCAATTCCTTATTCTCTTCATCCCGCATCTGGTTAGGCAGTATAAGGGTCTTGGGCTCCATTGACCCAACATTGCTGGGGTCAGTGGGTTTTTCACTCCTCCCACTTTGGCCTGTCTGGATCCAGGGCATAAGGGAGAAGCCGCCTGCTTTTAGGATCTCTTCCACTCCTTTGGTCATTTTAATCAGGGTTTTGAGGTCATTATGAGACGTCAATATGTCGTCCACATAGCAGTCCTCTGTTAGGATCCGACGTTCTGCAATCATGGATGCAAACTGGGGCAAGTTTGCTGTCTCCCTCATGGCAACCTGAGCAATGCATCCAGCATCGGCTTGTCGCCGATGTTGACCCTGAAGATGGCAAACTCACCAATTTCATCTTCAGGATCATCTCTCCAGAGGAATCGATGAAGGTGTACCTCCTCGTCCTTCAGCCACACAGAATTATACATTTTCTTAACATCACCAAGGGAAGTGTACAATCTGCTCCTGAATCTCAGGAGCACACCTCGGATTGTGTTGAGGACATCTGGGCCTTTGTGCAGGAGGTTGTTCAGGCTCATCCCTTTAAACTCCTGGCTACTGTTCCAGACTATCCTCACTGGTGTGGAGCTAGAATGAGGATTTGGGGCAACCAGAAGACTGATGTACCAGATTGGCCCATTCCAGCCCTCAATATCTTCCTTCATGAGCTCAATAGCTGCCCCTCTTGATACCATCTCACAGATATGCTCTCTATATGCTGCTTACCATATAGGTTCTCTTGCCAGCCGGGCCTCAGTGTTCCGGAAAGTTGCTTCCACTGCTCTACGGTTATTTGGCAAAATCACTGGGTTGGCTTTCCACGGGTAGGCCGCATCCCAGTGTGGGGCATCACTGTGCTTATCTGCTAGTGCATAAGAGAGGCAGTCCTTTATCTTCTCTAAGTCCCTTTCTTCTCCAAGGGTCATCTCTTTGCCTCCTGGGGGACACTTGCTGCACTTGCAACTCCCGCATTTCGGGTCAGACGCTGCTCCAATAGTATCCCACTTGAACCACTCAAACACCTCCTTATTTGTAGCAGAGGTGCTGCGGAGGGACACTTCTTTTACCCTCGTCGGGACCTCCTCACTCAGATCTAAGGGGTCCACAAGGACTTCCTTGTACTCCTTCGAGGATGTCCTCATTGACCTGGCAAAGTGAGTTTCGGACTGGTGCAGCGTTACGTCGACCACCTCAAAGAGATCAGGGTGAGTACCGCCAACAGTTTTGCCCAGAGGGCCATCCCAGAGGACTAGATCTCCCTCCATCTTAAATGGCTGTGGAACTAGGCAACCTTCCCTGTGGCTGATCAGAAGATCGATGTTCTCATGGCGGACTAGCTCTTCCGAGGCAACGTCAGGAAAGATCTTTTGCAGTTGTTGTGGAGTGACAGGCTGACTTATCTCTGCAATACTCTCCAGGCCATAGCAAAGAAGCTTGTGTACCATTACCGTCCTCTTGGTAGTCGCAAAGAGTACTTCTTGGATGTGACCGTCCTCGTCATCCCTCCTATTCCATGGACGATTAACTTGATGCTCTCACCAACTAGTCCAAGACGCTGGGCAGCATTGTTTGTTACATAGTTAGTGTCAGAGGCAAGATCAATAAGAGTGCAGATCAGCTGGCCTGAGTTAGTTGTTACTTCCAGCAACATCATTACCACCGGGTACTCTAGCAGTCCACCTCCAGCAGTGCAGATCGTGGTTGAGGCTTTGTTGGAAAATGCCTTCCTGAGTTCCGGAGTGACCTTTGCCAGGAGCTTTTCTTGATGGCGGGTCAGCCCGAGACCTTTTCTCTCTACCCTTTTGGTACTTTACTCCTCACAGCCAACATCTTTCTCTTGAGCTACAGACTTGGGACAGAGCAGATAGTGGTGAGACTCGGAGAATGCCTTCTTAACTCCTCTTTCTCGTCTATCTGCCAGTCCTTTCATTGAGGAGCTTCCCTCTCCAGGGCTTGCCTCCATCTGATCTAGCTCCTCCAGGATTGCTTCCTGTTCCTTCACGAAGTGCAGCAAGCAGTCAAAGTGGTTAAGTGGACCAGAACCATCCACAGCCTTGGACTTGTGTGAGATCCATTTCTCCTTCAGAGAGCTTGGGAGCTTGCTTTCCAGGGACTGCGCTACCCAACGGTTCTTTATAACATCTTCTTCTCCCAGGATCACAAGGTTGCTAAGGGACCGCTCCACGGCCTGGATCAGCTCAATTGCTTTCCTGGGGTTGTTTCCTTTTATGGGGTGTAGGCTGTGAACCTCCTCGGATATCCTCAGCACGATTTTCGCCTTTTTCCCAAAGCGGTTGTCAAGACGCCTGAACATTTCATCCACCGACGCGCAGCTAGACAGATCCAAGTCTTTTTTCACCTTGTCACTGAGAGCTGCTAGGAGGTGGAACCTTGTAACACCAGCCGTCCTCTGTGGGTTTCCCAGCTGTTCCAGCTCTGCCCACTCAGCTTTCCATCGGTAGTAGTCGGTCATGTCTCCTGAGAATGTGGGCAGGCGTGTTCTTTCAAGACTGATCTGTGGTCTGAAGCCATATGCCCCGGGGTGCATGCCAGGGGTGCTTTGTGGTGGTAGATATGGTAGGTTTGGAACCGCAGGCTCTCCATCACTGTCTGCTTATTCAACCTCTTCTCCTCCATCAAGCTCTTCTGTCCACTTCAACTTTTGCCCGCTCTGCAACCACTCATGCAGTCTGACTTTTAGCTTATATAGCAGCTGCTTATACAAAGTTAGCTTGGCTCCAACGAAAAGACTTTCCCATTCAAGCACCTTCCCCTCAAGCATTTTGATCCTCTCCACGAGGCTCTCTCTCAGGACTTGACGGTCTTTCTCCGGCAACTCATTCATGTCAGTATTCGCAACCTCAGCACATTTCTCCTCTGCGCCGACGGCGTACAGTTTTATGTTGACATAAGCAAATTTGGACCATAATGTCTCCTTAGCAAGCTGGAGTGTTTCTGTAAACATGGCAAGACACTTCGCCGTCTTCTCACCTACATGAGCCGCATCATCTTCCTCAGTCTCCACTTCTCCCAGAGCATCAACATAATCAAGACCGGTATCGTGCACCTTTCCAAAGTCCACACCAAGTGCTCTGATCTCGTCGATAAGCGCCCTTTTTTCTAGGAGATCAACAGTGAGGATCAGCCTATTGGCTCTCTTGCTGAAGAGGGCTTGTGCTGTTGAGCGCTTTCCTTTAAAGGCTGCTAATTCTGCCGGATCCATCTTCCTTTTCCCGCACTGACCAAAGCACTGTTTTATAGAGGGATCTATTTTGCCTATTCCTCTTCCTATGGTGCTCCTTCACTGGTCAACACTGATGGGCGGGTGGTAGATTTGGCTCTTGGCTAGACGCACTCAACCATTGGTTTATTACTGTTCCGTTTTCTTCCCACGGAAAGGGTAATAAGGATATTACTCAGTTACGTTATTCCACTTTTGTTTTTTTTATTTCTTTAAAGGGAAAAGCAGCAGCAGCAGCAGCAGGTAATAAACCTAAAATGTAAGAAATGCAGTTTCACTCATATGCATAACACACACATTGCTCACTCACCATAATAGCCCAATAACAACAAGCAATAATAATAAATAACAACACATATCCATTGACAAATATCACCAAATTGAAATCAACTAATAATAGCATAGTGATCATCATATGCATGAACCAAAATACAAATATATAACATAATTTATTAATGTACATGTTTCATATATCAAATATTATGCACCATATTCAAATCCTACTAAAAAGTCCCATGCAAAAATGCATTTTTTTCTTTAGTCCTTCTCTGCAATAGCTACACTAAACTGCAGTTCCCAGAATGCCCTGCAGCAAACCAGGGAGTACAGCACTCACGGAAAACAACGGTATCTGCACATCACTTCATCAAACATTTCTAAAGCTAAAGAAACGAACATGGATAAGACGGCAACGTAACAAGTTCAAAGGTTTATCTTACAGCTTCGCCATTCATAACTTTTTTACTTTGATTAATTATCAGCAACTAAACTGCTTGGATGCCACCGGAGCAAACATTATCGTATTTAACGTAGCGTTACAACACAAGGAACCAGCAGACGTAAACACAGTGCAACAATACAGAGTAGCAGACAATATGAAGCATACAACATGAAAGCAGACAAGAAAGCAAGAAATTAAGCTTACCAAGTGGCTGCACACCGAGTTGAAAGTAAGTTCAAACAAACTAATCTAGCGCTTCCTTTTCATAGGGTAAACACAGATCACATGGGACCACAGCACACGCCTCTCCTCAACACTATTAGGCTCCTAAACTTCTCAAATGTGTTACTTGTGCCATTTTCTTTAGTTCTGGTTTAATGTAAGCATTTAATTTAAACATGCAAGTAAGAAATAACAAAACTATACAAATTTCACAGAATAAATTGCAAAATTATCCAAAATAAATATTTCACCTAAAACTTTACAGTGGTTTGAATCAAACTTAGAAGGAAGAGAGCAGTGTGTCACAATAAACAACGAAATATCGTCATTTTTAAAAAATAAATACAGGAGTGCCACAAGGATTCATCCTTGGCCCTCTGCTCTTTACATTATACATTAATGACTTGCCAGAGTCTTGTCCAACAGCAGGTTTTCAGTTATATGCAGACGATGCAGTAATTTATGTCCGTGGGAAGACTGTGCAAGCAGTTTCTAATGAACTGTCGGAACACCTTCAAACTGTGTCAGCGTGGTTCCATAATGCAGGGCTGTCTCTGAATGTTAAAACTATGGCTGTCTGTTTCTCTTCTAGGACCAAGCCCATATCTGAGGAACTAAATTTACAGATAAATGGAGCCAGAATCCAGCAGAAATCAAGTATCTAGGACTAATACTTGACTCACAATTGAAATTTGACAGCCATGTAAAGAAAGTGTCCAGAGTAACAAAAGCAAACTTGTACACATTCAAACTGATTAGAGATTACCTACCGTTTCACGCTGCTCACAGTTTTGTGCACTCTATGATCTTTTCACATCTAAGTTACTGCAATAGTTCTTGGTCACAGGCCACAAGCACCACTATCAAGCCTATTCAGATGATATACAATAAAGATATAAAAATCTTAGTTGAAAAACCAATCAGATCTCATCACTGTGTTAGTCTGAACAATTTAAAAATGCTAAACTTTGAGAAATTTGTCAAATTTGCTCAGTTAAAACTGTTTTTTAAATGCTTGCATGATGAGGCCCCTGATGTTTTGAGTGACTGTGTAGTTCCTCTCAGAGCTGTGGGTTCAGTCACAAGAGGAGCTCACAGTGGAAACTGTCAAGTACCCAGACGCAAAACTTCCTTCGGACAATCAGCTTTCATTGTACAAGGCACCAAAACATGGAATACATTACCTGCAGAGCTGAAGGGTGAGTCAAACTGGGTCCTTTTTAAACATAAACTTAAAGACTTTTTATTGAGAGGTCAGACATGTGGACATTAATAATCTAACTGTCCTGATCTTGTATTTGTGATGTTTTAGTGTGTGATTTGTTCTGTTGTGTACAGTCACTGTGTTTTGTGTAAAAGCCTAACTGGGGACAGGCATTGAGAATTAGCCTTAGCTAAAATGTTGTAGTGTGTGACATGTTTCATGAAACATACTTGTCCCTATCAAATAAACAAATAAATAAATAAAATACTCTATAGGACAGCCTTTGAAGAAGTTGGCAGACATAAAACCCTGAGATTTACACCAGTTCACTGTCTGATCGTAGATCCGACTCCGATTCTCAACTTTGCCACATCCAAAATGGCAGCGACGTTGATGTACCATTCAGCCCTCAATGCGGCGTCTGTGTATTTGTGTCTATGTGTTTGACTGGGACGTTTTTATTGCCAACTACGGCATGTATATTGAAGCTGAAGCAGTGGTTACTGTTCGCTAAGCTGGTTAGTAAATAAAGTTTGTTATAATAAAAGGTGGTGTTGTCATTTCTTAAATATAGCGTAAAATACCGTGTGAATTGTGTTCTTTCAGGATTAATTTGCATCTTGTTATTGCTGGTCAAGCATGAAAAAGTGTCATCAAGGCCAGGGACTGACAATAAGTGAGCTCTGTTCCAACGGTGTAAATATACTTGGATGCAGCATCCTGATCCCATCTCACATCTACAAATCCACCACATTTTGGAAAACTAGAGGTTTGGAACAGCAAAGGATTGTTAGAATTGGGCTATAATTACTCACTTAGCGCAGTATGTTATAACTTAATCCATGTAAATGACTGATTGTCTTATTACTTTTTAGATTTATATTATTCCCTTTATAATTGTACGTTTGGGTTACACTCTCTGGCTGTGCCCACTCTTCCTCCTCTCTCTGTTACAATAGATACACGTCTTCACAAGGTCAACATTCACACACACACTTTCTGGGATGTCAAATTATTCTTCAACTCCTCTACTTTTTAAACTTGTCCTGATCTTTTGTTTTGTAATGCCGTCCTAGGTTATACTCCATTACAGCGGCGTTACTCCCGCAAAGGCGACACTGGTTTACCTGCAATTTCATTAACATAGACTCATTCTCCCACCGGCTTTGAAAGCCTCGGTTTTCAGAATCAATTTTACTCTTGGCCATTGTTAGGGTCTAGCGTTGATTTGAGATTAGCGTTGTATACATAAGCAGAACGCAAACTTGAACCGCGGCTGCCATTGACGGCAATTGCACTGCATATTGGGATTTGTAGTGTGTGTTATTGGGGCTTCGTATCACAGGGCTGTTAAAAGAAGCTTTATAAAATGATCTCACGGGCCGGATATAATTGTACGGAGGGCTGGATGTGGCCCATGGGCCTTGAGTTTGACATGTGTTTCACACCAAGGAGGAGACAAGAAATAGGTATGGACACTGAATTAATTGTGTGTTTCCTGGCAATACATATCAAAATGCTGAGTAACTTCACCAATACCCTGCATTCACTCACTGCCATTTATGGAGCCACGAGGCAGCTAATATGTGATCAATTCCTTACCAGCAACTTCTTGCCACGTTGGAGGAAAACCTCCAACACAGACAAAGGTTAATCAAAACCACAGGAATGCACAGGTTGACACAGTTGTTCTTCTGAAACATGATGGGATACCACAGAAGAAATGGAAATGGAGTAGGGTGTTTGAAGTCAAGTCTGGTTTGTGTGTTTCGGAGACAAGGCTTGTTTGGCCAAACTATCACCATATTCAAATTCTTTTGCTTATTAAAGTTGTAAATAAGAACACTAACTTGTCTCAGTTTCAGTTCAATTTTTCAATTTTCAATTTTATTTATATAGCGCCACATCACAACAACAGTTGTCTCACAGCGCTTTCCAAACAGAGCAGGTCAGACCCTACTCTGAAGTTAACTACAGAAACCCAACAATTCCCACCATGAGCAAGCACTAGGCGACACAGGCAAGGAAAAACTTCCTTTTAACAGGCAGAAACCTTGAGCAGACCATGGCTCAGGGTGGGCGGCCATCTGCCTCGGCCGGTTGGGGGTGAGGGGAAAGAGAGAGCAAGAGAGAGAGAGAGGGCGAGAGAAGGACAGAAGGAGCAGAGAGGGGCAGCCAACACAGCAACACGTAGAATAGATTAAAAATGGCAATGATATTAATGCTAATGATGAGCAGGAACATGGGGGCAGCAGGAAACTCCCAACCACAGATCCAGACTCCACAGCTCTAGGAACACCTGCAGGAAGTGATAGGAGGAGACTTCCAACCACAGATCCAGACCCCACAGCTCCAGAGCCAGGAATATCTGCAGAAAGCCAGGAATATCTGCAGAAAGTGAAGAGAGAGAAGAGAGAAGGGGGACGAGAAAGCACACGACTACGGGGAAGGGAGAGAGTCCAGTTAGTAACATTGTTAATGGAATGAGGTTGCACCGGGAGGGAGAGAGAGAAAGGAAAGGGGAGCTCGGTGCATCATGATGCATCCCCCGGCAGTCTAGGCCTATAGCAGCACAACCAGGGGTGGACTTACTCTAACTATAAGCTCTATCATAAAGGAAAGTCTTAAGCCTACTCTTAAATATAGAGACGGTGTCTGCTTCCCGGACCCAAACTGGAACCTGGTTCCACAAAAGAGGACTCTGATAGCTGAACGCTCTAGCGCCCATTCTAGTTTTCAAGACTCTAGGAACTGCCAGTAACCCTTCATTCTGGGAGCGCAGTTCTCTGGTAGGGCAGTAAGGTACTAAAAGCTCTTTAAGATAAGATGGGGCCTGACCATGAAGAGCTTTATACGTAAGGAGAAGGATTTTAAATTCTATTCTGGATTTAACAGGAAGCCAGTGCAAAGAAGCCAAGACAGGAGAAATATGATCTCTTTTTCTGGTTCCTGTAAGAACACGTGCTGCAGCATTCTGGATCAGCTGAAGAGTCCTAATGGACTTTTTTGAAGACCCTGATAGCAAGGAATTGCAGTAATCCAGCCTAGAAGTAACAAATGCATGGACTAGTTTTTCTGCATCATTTTTACACAGGATGTTCCTAATTTTTGCGATATTACGAAGGTGAAAGAAGGCGGTTCTTGAAATTTGCTTAATGTGAGAGTTAAACGACATATCCTGATCGAAGATAACTCCAAGATTTCTCACAGTGGTGCTGGAGGCCAGGGCGATGCCATCCAGGGAAACTATATCTCTAGATAATGCGTCACGAAGGTGTTTAGGCCCTAGAACAATAACTTCAGTTTTAGCTGAGTTTAACATTAGAAAATTGCAGGTCATCCAGGTTATAACATCCTGAAGGCACATTTGAAGCTTAGCTAGCTGATGAGTTTCATCTGGCTTGATCGATAGGTATAACTGAGTATCATCTGCATAGCAATGAAAGTTGATAGAGTGTTTCCTGATAATATTACCTAAAGGAAGCATATATAAAGTAAAGAGGATTGGTCCGAGAACGGATCCTTGCGGAACTCCGTGGCTAACTCTGGCATGCATGGAGGACTCATCGTTAACATGCACAAACTGAAACCGATCTGATAAATAGGACCTAAACCAACTTAGAACGGCTCCTTTAATGCCGATGAAATGTTCCAGTCTCTGTAGTAGGATCTGATGGTCAATGGTGTCAAAAGCAGCACTAAGATCTAATAAAACCAAGACAGAGACGAGTCCTTTGTCTGATGCCATTAGGAGGTCATTAGTAATTTTCACCAGTGCGGTCTCTGTGCTATGGTGAGCTCTAAATCCTGACTGAAAATCCTCAAACAAGCTATTGCTATGTAGATAGTCACACAGCTGTTTGGCT
>CAJRST010000001.1:4638666-4677384 GCA_907169785.1 Menidia menidia
CACACACACACACACACACACACACACACACACACACACACACACACGCACAAACACACACACACACACACTTATATTGACAGACGGACGGAGATGGATAGATACTTGAAAAAGGATACAGCTCCTTTGGTAAAAACCAAGTCCATATTATGCCTTTTTTTCCACTAGTGCCTACTCGTCCCCACACAGTTTGGTCTAGCTCTCTACATGGTTTAGGTGGCTTTTCATCACATATTATGCCCGAACACTAAGACTGGCATTGGACATCATTGATAGATGACACAGGCATGAGACAACAATGAAAGACATTGCAGCAACTATAAACAGACTAAACTTTGGTCCTGAACAGTGTAGTTGCTTTGTGTATTAGGCATTTACAATGTTTATGATCAAATAAATGATTGAATTGAATGTTGGTTGTTTTCATTTTTAAAATAGGCAGGGTTTACCTGATGGAGTCACTACCTTATCATATGACTCCCTGGCCAATCAGCGCCCAGCAGTCTGCCTTTGGTCCTGCTCAGCCCTGGTGGAACCCTAACCGAGTAGGTGCTAACCTTATAACTGTTCAGTTGGGCAATCCCTAGTAGGAATGAAAAAGATACTGTGTGGAGCAGTAGCGGCTGGTGAAAAAAAATCTTGGTGGGGCCTAACCCAGTTCATGCATTTAAATTAAAAGTCCAATCCAATCCAATCCACTTTTATTTATATAGCACGATTTCAACAATCACAAGGTTTTCAAAAGTGCTGCACAAAAAAATAGACAGAAAAAATAGATAAAACAGTAAAAGTACAGCAAGAAAAGATGAGGTACACAGTAAAAATAAAAGTAAAATATATGCATGTATAAACATAAAATCAACGTTCTACATGGTATCAAAAGCCAAAAGCCAAAGAAAAGAGGTGGCTCTTAAGAAGAGTTTTAAAATGAAAGAGAGAGGTGGCCTGTCTAACATGCAGAGGCATTCCCTTCCAAAGTTTTGGAGCTGCGACGGAAAACGCTCGCTCCCCTTTAGGCACTGTCAGGAGCAGCTGGTCAGCTGACCTGAGAGACCGGCTGGGAGTGTAGGGGTGCAGCAGCTCAGAGAGGTAAAGTGGGGCAAGGCCATTCAAGGCTTTGAAAGTAAATAAAATACATTTAAAATGAATCCTAAAATGGATGGGCAGCTAGTGGAGTGAAGCTAAAACAGGTGAAATGTGCTCATACCTGCGTGTGCCAGTTAAAAGACCTGCAGCAGCATTTTGTACCAGTTGAAGATGAGCAACTGAGGACCCCCATATGTGCTAACCCCCATATAAAGTGCATTACAGTAATCCAGCCGAGTGGTCACAAAGGCGTGGATTACTGTCTCAAGGTGCTGTCTCTGAAGGACTGGTTTGATCTTAGCCAGCTGCCTTAGCTGGAAAAAGCTAGATTTCACTACGGCTTTTATCTGGCTGTCAAGTTTGAGGTCTGAGTCTACTTTTACCCCAAAATTTTTTACAATTGGTTTGCAATATTGTGCTAAAGAACCTAGATCAACTGGGGGGTGGGGGGTCACAGACCATGACTTATGTCTTTTCTTAATTAAAAATCTGAAAATTTAAAGACATCTAAGCTTTAAGGTCGTGTAAACACTTCAGCAGTGGGTCAACAGAGTGGGAATCAGACTTTTTGAGGGGAACATAGATCTGGCTGTCATCCGTATAACAGTGAAAGGAGATGCCATGTTTCCTGAGAATGGAGCCGAGTGGGAGTAGATAGAGAGAAAATAAAAGAGGGCCAAGCACAGAGCCCTGTGGGACCCCACACGAAAGAGGAGCAGTGGAGGACACAGAGTCATCAAGGCTGATACAGAAAGTCCGATGTGACAGGTAGGACTTGAACCATTCCAGTGCTGATCCACCGATGCCCACCCACTGCTCCAAACGAGCAATCAGGATTTCATGGTCCACTGTATCAAATGCTGCAGTCAAATCTAAAAGTACAAGGACAACGCAGTGTCCAGTCAGTAGCTAAAAAGATGTCATTAAAAACTCTTAAAAGCACTGATTCTGTGCTGTGCAATGTTTTAAAACCGGATTGGAAAATCTCAAGAACATTTTGTTCATTTAAGAAGTCCATGAGCTGGGAATAAACAATCTTCTCTAAGATTTTAGAGAAGAAAGGCAATTTAGAGATAGGCCTAAAATTTGACAGAACAGTAGGATCCAGCCCAGGTTTTTCTAATAAAGTCTGCACAACTGCATGTTTAAGATTTACAGGGACTACTCCTGAGGACAGACTGCTATTAATAACTGTGAGACATGACGGCCCAATTGTGGGAAAAACCTCCTTAAAAAATCGGGGCGGGACAGTATCGTCTGGAGACCCTGAAGGCTTCAAGTAACCCACAATCTCCTGCACAAAAGGCAGGGTCACAGGCTCAAACATGCCAAACACAGCAGAGCAGGGGACAAACACTGAAGGATCAGATGCAGGAGGTGAAATAAGTGCTCTGGTAGAAGTGACTTTATCAATGAAGTAGTGAAGAAAGTTCTCACACACAGCAGGGGGGGCCTCAATTCCAGTCTGTGGTGCATTCAGAGCAGAGTTGATAACTTTAAACAACACACAAGGCTTACCACAGTTTAAAAGAACAATATCATAAAAATATCTTCTTTTAGCCTCTTTCACAGTGGATTGATAATGACGCCAACAATCCCTCAGTAATTGAAAAGATATTTGCAATTTTTCCTTTTTCCACTTTCGCTCAGATCTTCGACAATCCTGTCTGGCAGTCCGGGTTGTTTCATTCAGCCACGGCTCTGATTTAGCTTTCTGCTGCCTGATCTTTAATGGAGCCGCAATGTCTACGGCAGTTTGACAGGTGTCGAGAAACCATGAGTTAAAAGCCTCTGTATCCTCACACACAGACTCGGGAATGACGCATTTCTGACTGAAAACTGCGGAGAAGTGAGCAGCAGTTGAAGGGTTAATAACTCGACATCTGCGAGCAGCAGCGCAAGGTTTAACTATGTGACAGCAAACAGGAGCTTCAAAAAGTACAGGCATATGATCTGAGAAAAAAGCGTCACAGACCTCCAGGCAAACCATAAGATAACACAAGATCAGGTGTGTGACCACGTTCATGTGGCGGCCCAAGTACAGACTTCACGAGATTAAAAGAGTCAATGATGTTTAAAAAGTCTCGCGCCAAAGGGTTTTCAGGGAAATACACATGAATATTACAATCTCCAACAAGAAGGACCTGGTCAAATTTGGGCATAATATCAGCCAAGAACACAGAAAAGTCTGTTAAAAAGTCTGTTATATGTGGGAGGCCGGTAGACCACAGCACACAACACAGTTTGAGAATGCCCTAGCTCAAACAAACTGAGTTCAAAGCTGGTAAAGGAAGGTGATAGCTATAACTGTTTACATTTGAAGTCACTCTTAAAAACAGTTGCAATTCCTCCTCCTCGGCCAGACGTCCGAGGAGAGTTCAAGAAGCAGCACTCATCAGGTAGAAGTTCGGTGAAGACACTGGACTCACCAACCCTCAGCCAGGTCTCGGAGATAAAGAGGAAATCCAGTTCCCGGGATGTGAAGAAATCCTTAAGGATAAATTATTTATTCCCAAGCAATCTGGAGTTTACCAGGCCAAACCTAGCATGAACTGGCGGGTCAGGACGAACAGCTGACCAGGAGGCCCGACACAGAGGCCGCAGGTTCCCCAGATTCACTCCGCGCCAGCGGGGACGAGAGCAGGGTCCGTGGGGCTGCAACATCACATCCGAGCCCGCCACCGGTACCAACCAGGCAGCGACAGGGTCCAGGGAACGTCGAGAGATACAAAGGCGAGGCCCCGCTCCATATACACTGATCAGTACGTAACAACCCGGCCCTCAGCCTCACCAGACAGCCACTACGCTTACCCCTGCAGCGGTGCCGTTTTCGCTGCGGTGGCGGCGCTGGAGTGAGGCAGAGGTATGTCGAGATGTCCGATAGGAAAGGAGATTTTTGTCCATAATAATTAAAGTTGACAAGATCTTTGGCGTAGATTCTCAGATCTAACAGCGTTTGGCGATCAAACACCCGCAGAGTGTTGGCGGCATGTGCAACATGTGTTACAAACAACAGAAACACACACAACAATCGGAGCAGCTGATGGCCCGCCTCCCACACTGGCGCCATCTTCCTAGATCTCATCTTCCTAGAGCTAAGGTCATCAGATACCCGAATATTACCAAGCGTCAAAGTCGGTAAAGTACTACAAGTCCACAATAAGCATTTAATTCTTATTTAATCAGAATAAGCAGAATAAGCAATTTACAGATACAGTTAACCATTTACAGCTATATTAGGTCTTATTTTGGAAAGGAACAGTATTCATACTGTTCCTTTCTAATTCCAATGTATTTCAATACAACACTCAATTTCACTATTTGTCACCAAACATACAAAGTAGGCACACACATGGTTGGCAACGGTTAGCTTAACACAGTTTTCCATATGAATTCTTGATCTTTCATGTTTCTTAATGCGTTCAGAGGTGTTTTAAGTCAAACAAAAAAAGCGCATTGGCCATCCCACAGGCTTTCAGCTGCGACTTACACTGGAACCAACTGCTGCTAAAAGGCTGGTTGTCAGACTTAGCTTTTGCATTGGTTCGCAGCGTTAAATTTAGTAAGGGCTTGTCAGGTCCCAGCTCCTTTACATACATTTTTTCCACTATCGTCCTTCTCGCGAAAGGGTAACTCAGTAAAGATCTCACTGAATTGTGTGAAAGATGCTCTTCAACTGTCGTCGTCGCCATCATCTCTACGTCACTGCATGACTGACCACTAGCTACATCACCTAAATCAGTGTTTTTCAACCTTTTTGAGCCAATGCACGTTTCTTGCACACCACCATCTGAAAACGTGAAAAAAAGCTTATATTAACAATACAAGTGTTATATTATTAATATAATATTATAATGTCCATCCATCCATCCATTATCAATACCGCTTATTCCCTCATGGGGTCGCGGGGGGAACTGGAGCCTATCCCAGTGGTCAACGGGCGAGAGGCAGGGTACACCCTGGACAGTCCGCCAGTCCATCGCAGGGCCACACACAGGACAAACAAGGACAAACAACCACTCACACTCACATTCACTCCTAAGGGCAATTTCCCCAATCTCCAATCAGCCTAACATGCAGGTTTTTGGACTGTGGGAGGAAGCCGGAGAACCCGGAATATTATAATGTCTTGAATTAAAAATATTAATCTAATAAACACAAAGAAAAAAGTATTTTATCATCTTTAATATTGATACTCACTCAGTGTGAAACCTGGGTCTGTTTGGATGAACACAGAGATGATATCCTGGCAGGAATCGATGAAAGACATACACAAAGCTCTTCCTCCACAGCTCTCAGTCTTTCTCTGTTTTTAGTTTTTACAGCAGTCAGGCTTGAAAAGCTCACCTCACACAGGTATGTTGTGGAAAATGGGAGCAATGTAAAAACAGCTTTGTTGGCCTGCATGGGGAACTCCTTGGCAGCTGCCAACCAAAAACTGTCCAAAGTTAGGTCTGCAAAACTTAGCTTGAGACCACGATTTTGTTCAGTTAGTTCCTCCTGCTCCTGTAAAGTCATGTCCTTTCCAACAGCTGATGCTGAGCTGAATGGGTCCCTAACCCAGTCAAGGCACTCTGTGGAGGCTGAAGAGAAATAAAATGTCTTCTCCTCAAGAGTTTTCTAATGTTTAACTATTATCTCACACAGTGCAGCAGTATTAACATCTTGCCATTTCTTGGTGAATGGGAACATTCCAAGATTGCCAATTTCCACATGTTGCTGCCAGAGTTGCAGTTTTGAATGGAATCCATTTATTTTATCTGTACTTGTAAGCAGGTTTTCATTTCGGCCTTGCATTCGTGTGTTCAGTTCATTCAGGTGATGAAAAATATCTGCCAGGTATGACAGCCTTGCACACCACTCAACACTTGCAAGCAGCTTTGCGTAATCGGACCCCTCATTTGTCAGAAACACTTTAAGTTCCTCTCGCAGCTCATACACACAGGTCAGCACCTTGCCGCGCGACAACCACTGGACCTCCGTATGAAACAGCAAGGCTTTATGCTCCACTCCCATTTCCTCACACAAAGCTGCAAATATGCAACTTTTCACAGGTCGTGACAAAGTTTACAATGGGCACAACATCATCCAACACAGGACGGAGGTCTGCTGGTAAAGTCTTGGCTGCGAGGGCTTCGTGGTGTAAAAAACAATGCGTAATGATCACATTTGGCTTTTTTTCCTTCACTCTGCTTACAAAGTCTTTGGTGCGACCGACCATGGCTGCAGCTCCATCAATGCAGACACTCGTGCAGTTTTCCCACTTAAGTCCTTTTTTTCCCAGATATTCTGATGTGACCCGTAAAATTTCCTCTCCTGTTGTTTTTTCTGGCAAAGCCTTGCAAAATAGAAAGTTTGCTATGATTGTGTCTCCATGTAACAAACTGTTTTGGACCCAAAGACACCCAGAGACGGTACGGTCAGTTAACAGAGTTTATTACAGGAACGTGGGGCAATCTGGGGGCGTGGTCAGGGAATTACAGTTTCGGCATCAGGTAATCAGAATCGAGCGACAGTATCAGGGAAAATCCAAACCGTGGTCCAGGTCCGGTCGAGGGTCAGAGCCAGGGAATCAATCCAAAGGGGCAGGCAGGAACTCGGAGTCACAGGCAGGCGGGGTCGGTAAACGGGCAGCCAGGCTGGATCCAGAGACTGGCGAAGCAGAACTCAGGCGGGCAGACAGGTCAGACAGGGTTCAGGGAAACTCGGGAATCGAAGGCAAACAGGTCGGGATCAGGCAGGCAGAATAATAATGAATCACTGGAAGTTCTTACCAATTGGCTTGAGACGTTCTGGCACTGGAGGTTGGCTGGGACAGAGCTTAAGTGCAGGTGATGACAGGTGGTACCAATAACGGTTGATTGCAGAGTGTGGATGCTGATCAGGAGTGCAGACGGTAGGTGGAGCCAGCTCCAGTGCCAGGAACGTTACCCCCCATCCACAAAACGCACATTGGCCAAGAGTTGAGCATGTCCACTTATATCAGTAGACTCATCAAGTTGCAAAGCAAATTTATTACTGATACAGATTTTGTCCAAAACCTGACTTTCAATGTCTGTAGACATCTCATTAATACATCTGGAAATTGTTATCTGAGAGAGTGACTTTGGCTTTTTCTTTGGCCGCTTCGGGCCCGAGCATCTAATTTACAATGGCTTTGCAAGTGGGAAGTATTAATTGCTCTGCCACAGTGTGGGACTTTTTTGATTTAGCCACAAGTTCGACAACTTGATAGCTAGCTTTAAGGGCTCTCTCGTTGACCTTTTCAGTTTTTCTGATAAAAGTTGCCTGTTTCTCTCTGTGTTCGTGCAGGCGAACAAAATACTCCACATTTTTGTTTTGAAGTAAAAGGTGTTTAGTTTTGAGATGGCGTTTAAGCTTACTTGGGACCATAGCACTGTTGGATAGCTTTTCACCACATACTAAGCACACCGTCATCCTGCTACCCACAATACCACCGTCTACGCCACCTGCCATTGCATCTATGCGTGACTAATTCGCTTGTCTCCAAGGACTAGGCAATTAGCTACCTGCTGCTGCCACCTACTGGTAAGGAAGAGTAATAGGCTACTACATGATTACTCTGCTAGGCGCAAGACCGCACAGGCACGCAAATTGATAATTTCCCACGGCACACCTGACAATATCTTGCGGCACACCAGTGTGCCGCGGCACAGCGGTTGAAAAACACTGACCTATATCATTGTAGCAGGGGCAAAAGTTCCAGGCGCCCCAAAGCCATTCAATTTGGCGTGCTGATTGGCCAAATATTTATTAATCTTCCCTAGCAACATTATACAATTGGTTATTTCGCTGCACTTCAGGGGCGCTTTGAGTTCTGTGGGTGGACTGTTGAATGAGAGTCAGTTGGAGGAAGAGTTTCAAAAATCTATCTTACATGTAGCCACATACTATTTAGTAAAAATGACATTGATAATATATATACATTATGACTTTTCCCCTCCACATCTAGGGAGGGCAACACCCGAGCGCCCCCTGTGGGCCAGCTGCCACTGGTGTGGAGCCTTGCCATGCCACATTGATTGGGTTCTTATGGAAATGCGCCATAAGTGTACAGTACATATTGTCAGATCGAGCACTTTGGAACTTTATGTTCACTAGCTAATTTTCTCAATTGGATTCAGTTTCAGTGTTTCTGACATTAAGTTAAATATACAGTATGGTGGAAGATAGGTTAGATAGGTTATAACATTAGAGACTGCTGTCTCTGTTCATCCAACATAAGGCTTTTCCCAAGTCCTTTGACTTTTCTACATAATTCTCATCAGTCACAAATGTCTGAGTACGTTGATGCTCTTGTGTACAAAAACAAATACCAGGAGATACCTTAAAATCTGATTTTTATACTTATGACACAACTGCATTTGGTTTCTGTCAGCCCAATTCTTCTTTTGGAGGCAAAAGGACAAACCATATAATTTGTTGATACATAAATGTATAATTTATCCATCCATCCATCCATTATCCTCCGCTTATCCGGGGTCGGGTCGCGGGGGCAGCAGCCGAAGCAGGGAGACCCATACTTCCCCTATCCCCGGCCACTTCCGCCAGCTCCTCCGGGGGGATCCCAAGGCGTTCCCATGCCAGCCGGTACATAGTCCCTACAGCGTGTCCTTGGTCTTTCTCTGGGCCTTCTCCCGGTGGGACGAGCCCGGAACACCTCCCCAGGGAGGCGACCAGGAGGAATCCTGATCAGATGCCCGAGCCACCTCAACTGGCTCCTCTCCATGTGGAGGAGCTACTGTACTCTCAGCCCCTCCCGGATGGCCGAGCTTCTCACCCTATCTCTAAGGGAGAGCCCAGCCACCCTGCGGAGGAAACTAATTTATTCAGGTCAAAATATAAGTGTGGGAACACTGAGTTCAGAGTGAACAAGCTCCTGTAGGACACAAAGAGCACTTATTCCAAAGTCTAATTCCCAGAAATCTTCTTGGGCTTGTGATGCCCTGTATAATAGACTCGAATTTGCTACCAAGTCTCATGGGGCATTTACCTTAGACGCAAACAACCCATTGGATGTTCACATGAACAAATTGGTTTGTAAAATGAGAAGCAAAAGGGTGTTAAATTAAAAAGCATGTACAGTAGTTTTCAAAATAGTAGCAGTCCAATGTGAATAACCAGAGTAAGTATGGCAGTAATATCCATCTGTTCTTTGTTCTCTTTGACCATCTCTGCAATGACATTACTGCCTAAGAGGGGACCATTAATAGAACTCGGACTTATTAATATGGGTACCTGCATGTCAGCATGTCCATGGCTCTCACTGCATATCTGAAGGTCAACATAAGCCCATCCATCAAAGGCAACCGCTGTGCCATTAGGTGCAGATATCTCAAGGGGTTGGTCTGGGAATAGGGATGAGAGTGGCTGTATACTGACATGGGGCAATGCTTTCTCTACCCATGCCCTCCCCATCATGGTCACCTGAGCCCCTGAGTCAAGCAACATTTGGAGTGGGACCCCATTGATTGCACATGAGATCATACATCGCCTGCCAATTAGTTGTGCTACACGTTTCCTGGGCGATGGCTGGGTCTGCAGTGTGGTTGGATTTACTGGGTTTACGGCTTCAACAAAGTTAACCTGTACTGGAGGCTTGTTACTGGCAGCGGTCACAGACAGCCTCACTCCTGTGACCTCTTCTCGTTTCCCGATGCCTTTCTTTGCAGACACCCAACTGCTCTGTGTCCTTCTTGGCCACAAACAAAACAGTGCGGGCAGCTCCTAATGTTCTTTTGCACGCAGTCCTGACACCTGCCCCTGTTCTCAGCCGATGCCTGGGGTCGATTTGGGGATCGGGTGGAGGGGGGACAATGGCTCACATTGGTAACAGGCTCTGAGGGTTTGACAACACGAGCAAAGTGTTGGGCCATCGAGGTCACTTGTGCGGTCAGTTCTAGGATAGCAGCACGGTTAGCCTGTAACTCAGTGTCAACATTGGTCTGTTTAGTCTGGTCAGACTGAGCTGCATTTACAGACACTGGTCGGGTTTTAGTCGCTGTACCAAGTCGTTTCAACCTCTCCGTGTCCTCACTAGTTGACCTGCTGATCTGTTCTAAGAGAAAGTCATCAGTAACCTGCCAGTCTGTGAGGAAAGGTTTCAGATCACATCTGACGTGGTTATTTTTCTCATTTAAACCTTGGTAAAGTGAAGGTACCTTGGACAAGATTTCTGTCATAACAGAAATCTGCACTTGGCTGTTGTGACTCAAAAATAACCCTCTGTTTTAGACCCATGATACGATAAAATAATTACTGTGGGCCCTCTTTGTCTTGCTGTCTAGCGGTACTAAGCTCCTGGAAGAGCTCGGTGCTGTTTTTGTCCCTAATATGGGAGCGGAGAAACCTTTTTAACTCACTCATGGTAAGGTCATCTTTGCTAGTTAGCATCTCCCTGAAGGTACCAGGTTTAGTTATCTTTAGCACAGTGTGGATAACCTCTGACTCACTAAACCCTTCTAGTAGATCTTGATCCATTTGTTTACACAGGCTAGTGTAAGACACTTCAGACCCTGTGTCAGAAATCTGACCACCATGGGCCGCAGCCGTAGCCTAATGGCTAGAGCGGGCGGCCCATGTGCAGAGCCTCTGCTCGTAAGCGGGTGTCCTGGGTTCGAATCCGGCCCACGGCCCTTTCCCGCAGGTCTCCCCCTCTCTATCTCTGCCCCCTTTCCTGTCAACCTACTGTCATTAAAGGCCACTAGAGCCAAAAAATAAAAAAAATAAAATAAAAGAAAGAAATCTGACCACCATAAATTTTAAACTCTCTGCGTGGAAGCAGAGCAGCTACATCCGTGAATTTCACAACCTGCTCACCAACACTGGAAGACGGACTGGCACGGCCAGGAATGGGACCACTTGCGCTGTTACCGATGGATCTAGCGGGCGACATTGTGGCAAGGCTCCTGGCAGGTGCATTTCAGTTTCTGACAGCATCAATCCCACAGATTTACCGTTCTTCCGTTTTTCGACAGATTTCTGCAACATTTGATGTTTTTTGTTTATTCAGAGAGGGTGAATAGCAAAGTACCAAGGTGAGAAGCCAGTTCCAAAATCATCTACACAACCTGAGGGTTACCCAAGCCTTCTTAAACCACTTGCCGTAACACCCAAACAAAAATATTCCCTATTCCAAATCCCCAGAAGACACAACTGAGAACTGTTAGGACAGGAATTATTGCGGTCTAATATGTTACTGTATCATAAACATAAAAAATGGTAATACTTGAACAAAATAAATACAGTTAAATCTACAATATAGCTTGTTATAAATAACTTAAATAAATAGTATAACATTTTACAAAGTGAGTTGTTGTGATAGACATTCAAATGCTGTAGACCTAACTATGACAACATGAAGATGTCATGTTGGGCTCCATTCTTCTCGCCCACATGCAGAAACACTAGACGGAGTACCCGAAATCAGTTAGAGAAGTTTAATGAAAAGATCAGCAGAGAAGTCTGGGCCGGGGAACCAAAGGTGAAAACAGCCAGGTCTGGTTCATGGATTTGGTGATGAACTGCGCCTGGGAGGTTTCGGTGGTACCGGGGTGGAGGAAAGTGATGGAGGGTTTACGGCAGGAGACCAGGAGGCGCACGGCGTTGGAGGGCGACCAGCGGGTATTTTCCGTGGCGTCACGAGGGTAATGATCTTGTGGAGGCAGCCGGAGGTTCAGGGTTCAGCGGAGGGTTCTCAGAGTTCTTTTACGGGTCACCTGGGGAGGAGACGCACCAGAAATTACTCGGAGAGTTCGCTATGAATAATACACAGGGAAACGCACGATGACCTGGTGTACCATGTCAGGCTAACACTCTGGCAAAGAAGTGTAGGCTGCCCCTTCCTCTTAAACTCCACCAGATGAGCTGATCGCTTACAGGTGCGCAGGTACTCCTGCTGCCGGTGGTCACGCCCTCCAGGCTCCACCTCATGGCATCCTCTGGTGGAGGAAAAGAAAACAGCAAAACACCCCGGACCCCAACAGAAGAAGTTGAGAATCAAACATGTTTAGAACTGAGACCTTTATGCTAGTAGAAGTGTAGTTATGGTCAAAAATATATTTTTACACTAGATTGACAGCTCTTTATGTGTTAATCACTTCCCTGTTTTTTGTATCATTTTATAATTATATTAACTCATTGACTGCCAGCCATTTTCAGAACAGAGAGTCGCTCACTGCCAGAGTTTTTTGAGAATTTAGACTGATTTTTCAAGAGCCACAGAATAGTTTGTGCTATGACTATGTAAACACCGAACACACCAAAAGAAAGAGTAGACTCTCTTCTTTCATCAGGAAAAAAGATTTTGTTTCTACCTCATTCCGTTCTTCTTCGACGTGCGTCTCACCGGCGCCATTTCTCTCATAGCGAACCATTGCGTTTTTTTTTATTTGCTTACAATCTATGCTAATCTCCCATCAAAAGTGGCACTGCTACCTAGAGGGTAAATTTGTTAGTCCATACTCTGTCTAGAAGCCGATATTTACGGGAAAACTTTCGCCGATCGTCCCCCAAGCCACTCGCTTTGAAAAACATAAAAGACGTCTATAGACGTCTTTGGCAGTCAGCGGTTGGATTTGAAAAGACGTCTATAGACGTCTTTGGCAGCGAATGAGTTGAGGTTATAATATTATTTTATCAGGTATTTAGTGTTTTAAGTTTTAGTTTATACAGTATGTGGTTAAATACACAACCCAAAGGTGTCAGCGTGGGTTTACGCTGAAACTTTACTGAAGAACTGCCTATCTGTTTACATGTTTTCCGAGGTAACCTATTGCCTCGTGCATTATGGGTATTGAAGTATATTGAAGCAACACATAACAACACACAGGAACTGTGTGGTTTCTTCCTGTATCTCCCTGTATCTGTGTGGGTTCTCTCTGGGTACCAAGGCTTCCTCCAACTATCCAAAAACCTACATGTTAGGTTGATTGGTTATTCTAAATTGCCCTGCGATAGCAGACCGTCCAGGGTGTACCCGGCCTCTCTCCCATTGACTACTGGGTTAGGCTCCAGTCCAGGTTACGAAAATGGATAGATCGATGGAACCTTTTACTAAAATAAACGGAAAATTGGAGTAAAATTACTGTCGTATAATCATGCCTTTTGCCTTATTTTAGGTCAAAGTGAATGGGATTAGTTGTAAAATAAGCAACCTCTGCATTTATTTTGTATAGAAAAATATGGCTTCAATATAGACATAGTCATGCTAATTTGGCTGAAAAGGGACGTTGAATCTACCAGTTTTGCATGTCATTTCTATGGTATTTTGTAAAGGATTACAGTTTTACATTGTAAAATGTACAGGTTGTTCTGTAATGTGTTTTACACTGCTGTATTTTTTACAATATTATTCTGGCAACCACAGCTGCCACAAATTTTCTTATCATATATACAGTATATATATATATATATATATATATATATATATATCATTTGCTGCAAAGACATAAGCCACAAATGTTCTTATGAGCTCATTTTAATCAGCTGTGCTCTTTCGTGTGTCCACAATCCTCTGTGTTTGTGAGTTAATTTTTTTACTCGTTTTCGAAGGATGTTTGACTGTTTCCACTGGGAGAAAATCACATGGTAACAGCAGATATCTGTTCATAAATGAACATGTCCTTTTTCTGGCTCTATTTCATAAACAGGACTACCTTGATTTTTTCTCTGAGCCACCACATAAACTTGATCTTCCCAGAATGACCGCAGTTTCCCTGGTCCGCCCCTTTCTGTTAAATTTCTGACCAGAACTCTTGATCCTGGAAGCTCAGCCCCATTGGTTCTTGGCCAGAGTTGACTTCCAATCTGCCCTTGCAGCTTCTGGTAAGTTTCTGAGCATGGACAGCAGGGTGCGATTAAATTGTTCCACCTGTCCATTCCCTTGAGGGTGGTATGGTGTTGTGTGGGACCCTTTAACACCACGGTAGTCCTGGAGCTTTTCAAACAGCTTGTTTTGGAACTCTCTACCTTGGTCATGGTGGAGTCGGGTTGGGAATCCAAATTTTAGGGCAAAGTCACCAAATATTTTCTGTGTAGCCGTGTGAGCAGCTTTGTTGTGGCAGGGGTAAGCCTGGACGAAACGTGTGAAGCTGTCCATTACTACCAAAATATACTCATATCCACCTTTACATCTTTCAAGGTGCTGGATGTAAATGGAAATTAGTTAAAAGGGATAGGAGGTGAGAATGTTCGTTAAAGGCGCCCTGGTCGGCCAATTAGGATGTTTGTTTTTCAAGTAGCCACACACCTGTGTTACGACTGGGGTCGTTTGATCTAATTATGTACCTGAGTGTTCAGGTGTTTTTTTCTTATTTGATTGGTGCTTGGAGGACGACGGGGGGACGTCCGATTGGTCGCTTCCCGGAGAGGACGGATAAAAGCTGGTGACGCGGACTTCCTGGGGTTCCATCCTCGGCCCATCCCTATCGACCACACTGTTTGTAACGTTTCGGAGTTTGTAGGAGTGAGCTGCCGTTTCTGTTTTCTTGGTTTTCTCCTGTTTTTTTAGTTAGGGAGGTAAGTTTTTGTCATTTGGTTTGTTTGCTTTTGGTTAGGTAAGTTGGGTTATATTCAGATAGTTTTTATTTGTTTGTTGTTTTCGGCGATAGCTCACTCTGAGGTTATACGCTCAACTCCTTGTAAATTGAACATACATCTCTATAAAATAAATATATAAACTGTTCAACTTTGTGTGTTGGTTGCTTGGGGATCGGAAGAGGATGGATCCTTTATGTTGCAATCTGGCCTCGCCTAGACGGGTCGTAACACCTGAGTGACATAGTGTTCCACGTCCTTCTACATATGGGGCCAATAAAAGCGGTCTTTTATGAGATTCATCACCCTCTCCACTCTCAGGTGGCCCATCTCTTCATGGAGCTTCTTATTTACCAGTCTTTGGAACTTTTGAGGCAAAAGCGGTTGTTTCCAGTTGGCAGTTTTCCTGTACTGCAGTCCATCAGCTCATATGTGCCATTTGTGTCTCTTCCTAGTGCTGCCATTTTGCCGTTTGACCAACTTTCCCAATTTTGTCCAATGTTTTAATCTCATATGACGGAGCATCTCTCATATCACTGCATCCTTTTCTTGAGCATCTTTGAGAACTGTTTTTGTATTCTCTTCCACTGAACTCACTTCCTGATCAGGGTTAGGGTTAGGGTTAGGGTTAGCCATGGCAAATTTTTTTGTGAACTGACTGGTTCACACTGTGCATCACCTTAGGAAGTATATCCTATGTACAGTTGGTCATGTACTGCTCCATATCTATAGGCATCTGTGAGAGGCCATCAGCATCCCTGGTGCCTTTACTAGGGTGGAACGTGATCACAAACTGGAAGTCAGAAGGTTCAGCCACCCACCTCTGTGTTGTAGCATTCAACTTGGCTGTGCTGAGCACTTATTTGAGGGGATCATTTTCGGTATAGACAGTGAATGTCGAAAGTAGTAGAGATAGTCTTGAAACCTCTCACATATGGCCCAATTCAAGGCAAGAAACTCCAAGTTGCCTGAATGAAAGTGACAATTGTTGTCAGGGTTGGAAAGCGTTCAGGAGCTATATGCGATTATCATGATTTCCCCTGTTCTCGCTGTGATGTTAAATGAAAGGTTTTTCAAAGTTTGGGTAACCTAACACTTGGGGCTGTGAGAGAAAGTCAATGAGTTGAGTAAATACAAACTGGTGCTCTCTGGACCTAATTCTGATTAAATAAGATCTCCCCTTGATATTGTTGAGCTTTGCTCTGATAATGGCTTTTTGATGTGAATTAGGTGTGTTGAAACAGGGTTCCATCTAAATTCCTGCAGAACAGCGGCCCTCAAGGACTAGAGTTTGACACCCCTGTTCTAGGGGTGGCTCCCAACTGTCCTCAGAATCACGATAAAAGTGCAGAAAAATAAACACAAAACTCACCAAAACCGGTTCTTGGTTCTCATAAAATCCTCGTCAGTTCCCGACCAGGTAAATTATGTTTTTGTTTTAGTATAATAACATTTTCTGCTAATTAATCACCTCTCTTTTCCTCCGATTCCTCCTCTGTTCTCTCCCTCAGGTCTGCGTACTGCAGCGTCACACACGCATCACGCCTGTACGCTCTTAAAGGAACAGCGACGTTATTTTCTCGTCAACAGACTTTTACCCAACTATTTATTCCTATTTATGTCAGATTTTAACATGGGTTACATCACGCCTTCACTTTTTGTTAATGAGACAAACCTGTTACCCTGTGTCCCATAAAGCCTTTGTCTCCACATCATTGAGTAAGCAAGTAATGATGTATTTATTTATCTGATCAAGCAACTGTGCTCTGCGTGTCGGAGACCGGAAAATAACAATCACTGTCTCTTTACCCGGTGAAGTCAACTCTGCTTGAAATGTTAATTTAGCCCCTAATCATTGGATACTGTCTGTGATTAATTCGTACATTTCTTGACAATGTTCATTTTGGGGTTTTGTACCTGGAGGTAGTACTAAGGCAGTGGCGGGCCGTGCATTTTACACCTAGGCCTTCAGTAGTGCTCCGTCTGAATCAATTCACCCCTCAATAACTATTTTATGGTTATAGAAATCATCTTAATATGTAGAAATACAGTAGGGATGTCCCGATCCAGCTTTTTGTATTAAAGTTGATTTTTTTTTGCTACTTACTTAGTTGTCAGACTCATGTTGAACAGGGATTTACTCTTATAACAACTAAAGTTTACACAGACCTGTGGGTTAGGAGATGCTAATGCTAATGCTAATGCTCGGGTGGGATCGGACTTAAAAAAAAAATGTATCTGGAGTCTCGATTGGCATTTTCTCATGCCGGCCGATACGATCCAAATATCGGATCAGGACAATCCTAAAATACAGTCTAAAGATCAGGGGTGCACCTTCTACTCCTGCAGCTACAGCTGCATGTGCCCCCCCCCCCCCCCAAAAAAACAAAACAAAACAAAAACATCAATAATGTCCTCATAAACTCGCAATACCATTTAGGAAAAAAACAACATTTTACTCACTTACTTTTCTTGAAAAGTCAGTTTTGAAAATGGTCTTGACAGTAAATCCACCACGAAATAATAAAATAGCTATAACACCAACACAACTATATTTCAGTTTGTTTGCTAGCTTTGCCCTGATTGGATATCTGACTATCCAATCAGCGGGTGTGGGTACGGTGGCATTTCCGGGGCCTTCGTGCAGGCCCTGGCATCACCAACCTAACATCTGATTGGTTGAAGCAACAATGTACTCCACATGTATTTTCTGTGGGGGGGGGCCTGCAGAACGGATTGTGAAGGCCTCCAGGCAGACATCTTTGACTTTGACCCTGCCTAGCGACAAAGGATGTCTGAAATGTGATTGGTTAAATGCTTTTATATGAAAATACATGTCTGGAAGCAGCGCAACCAGGGGAGAAGCTATGAAAGGAAGCTGACAGACTATTTAGAGATATTTAATACCTTTTTTATGGACAAAATATCCATAACATCAGTCTGTGATTCAGATATTTTCTTAGGCCTTCAGAGAAGGCCTTGCAGGCCCTGACGGCCCACCACTGTACTAAGGTTACTAAAGTACTGGCGGTCATGTCTACCTGTCCACTCCTTTTAACCGGCCTTCCTGTTCTGCATTCACAAGACAAATGACCACTCATCCTGATTTGAAACTGTGATCACACTGTCCACCTTTTTTCTCTTCCTGGCAATTCCTGCAGCCCCATTTTCTGGTTGCCGGTGGGTTGTAAATGGTCCTAGGTGACACCCGGATCACTTTCCTTATCTCCTCCATTTCACCTTTCAGTTGTGTTATTAATTTTAGCAGCTTTGATTCCGCTTGGTTGACTCTGGGTGACACTTTTTTTGTATTAGTGGTCAAGCCAAAGGGGCTTGACCACTCGTGGCCCCCACTGTTGGCCTGGGGACCGGCTGTGCGTCAACCTGAATTTCTCTTATTTTGGGTTCCTTCATTTGTTTTTTAACTTCTGGTGATGTTACAATTTAAGACTAGCTGCTGCATTTTTTTTTGTTATTAACACATCATCAGTGACCTTTGGATCATCCAGAAACCACTTCAGTTGGTATTTCAACCCATCACTTAGGAGTCCTGTATCAATGAACCTCAGACACCTTCTTTGGTTAGTTCAGAGCTGTACTGCTTCTCAGAACCGGCTCTTTGGATTCTACTAAGATTATTTATTTTAACTCAATGGCTTTTAACTCAGTGAGTCACAGCAGAATGTTCTGCAGTGACTCTTTACTGTCTTATGCAATGTTGATGAGGCATTTGTACAGGTCGGTTGAACTGTCCTCCTTATAATGCTCCCGAAGGATTGTGTTAAATTGTGCCAAGATAAGGTCTGACTTAATCTCCAACATATCACGTCGGCTTAGGCCTGGAGTCACTGCTTTTAGCACAGCCTCAATAACTTCAGCCTCACTGTGATTTTTCTTTAAGCCCATGTCAATCTGGTGACTGAGGTTGGAAAAAGACAACTTATCTCTCTTTCCCCTCTCCCCAATTTGACTGTTTATTCTGAACTCCCTCTTAATGGTCACCTCTGGTGCCAGGGTAGCAGTATTCTGCATCAGTAATGTTAGCTTGCGATTGGCCTGGGGCTTTTGTTGTTAGCATGGCTAATTCCTCATCAAGTTTTCTTGTTGAGTCTTGAAAACTCTGTTGAAGAGCTGCATATTGCCTTTGTAAGCTGGCCAGTGCCTCTGAATCCTGACTGGCGCTAGCTTCTATGATTAATGACTGGTGCACACCTCGAACCATGCTAGCGTCAGCTTTCAGCCTTAGCACAGCTGCGTCCTCTCCTCTCTCAATAACCTCTTCATCCTTTTCACTTATCAATCTCATCGGCATATGCTTTTAAGATGGTTTTGCAGTTTCAATTTTAGGGTCAAAACACAGATCCTGTAGCTGCTCATACCGTAGCTGCACCAAAGCTTCACTTAGCTTGTCCTGTAGCTAATCCAGCAAAAAATCTCACTGCCGCCCACCGCAACGCTGAACCATCCTCGCTACCAAATTTTGTTGCACTTTTCAAGAAAAAGGACGTCCGATCTTTTCCGGGTGATTTTATTGTCTCTCAACATGGCACACTCTTCAAAGCACCAGGTTTTTCTATACGGTCTCTCTCTCTCAGCGCACTTGTCATCTAACTCACAACCGATAAAATTGCCCTCCTGCGGCGTAACTTGGCCACTTCAAGCCAAACATAATCTTGACAAAAATAAGCCTCCTGGGGGCGTGTCTCCCTTTCTGGTAGTAAAATTACGCTTCTTATACACACACACACACACACACACACACACACACACACACACACACACACACACACACACTATATAAATAAATCATATTTTTGGGCATCAAGAGATGCTATATAGGTATAAAACTTCCATTGGTAAAACAAACATGATTTGCCTAACAATGGCAGCCAGTGCACTTTTCTGTTTGCCATTATGTTGGACAGGACGAGTGATTATAGCCACTGAAAATATGGCTTGAAAATGTGTACTGATGAAGAAGCAATAATATTGCAGGACTAATGCCTTGTTTCTTTCCTTGTGTTTCTGGTTTGCCATGTGGATCTCTCACTACTGATTCTATTCAGAAAACATTTTTTGAATTTATGACTTAAAATTTCTCATGTTCTTTGCTAATGTCTGGGAACTGGTTGGTCATCTTAAAAATGATTGATCTTAAAACCCTACATCAGTTAAAGAGTCATACAAAGAGTATTTAACAAATACATCTCCGTCCTCAAACAAACAAGTCTGTCCTCACGTAGTCACCATGACCTGAACAAAATGTCTCTATTTCCACTCCTCTGAATCCAAAATAAATGGGTATCTCAGCTTGTTTGTTAACACCAATGAAAGGGAGACGGGGGAAAAAAATCAATGAAATAGTGCAGAACTATCAGATCATATGAAATTATAGATTCTTGGTCTGAGTATTCAGCCCTTGTCTGCCAAGCTGAGCAAATCAATTCAAACAGACACAAAGAGCAAACACACAGTGTAACACCACAATAGGGTATTGAAGCAACCAGTGCCTCCTTTTTTTTAAATATGCTGCTTCATATTTGTTTTGTGGATTACCATTCTGAAATGAAATTTGAACAGTTATTTAAAATAATCTGCCAAATACTTTTGCCTGCCTCTTCTGTTTTTATTATTCATTTCCTCTATCCCTTTTCTCTGTACTCACATTCTCTTGTTTGTTGGGAGACAGACAATCAATGGTCTCCACCATGTAAACAGACACACAAAGCTGAAATGATGCAGATTATTCTTCTAACACTTATTTAGAGTCCTTATCCTTATTGCAGAGTTGGCTCTTGTTTCTTTAGTGTGCTACTGCTTTGAAAATATTTATTGTACAAACTAAGATACAGTAGGGGTGAAAGTGGATTTCACTTTAAGATGGAAATTGTAGAGACGTAGGTAGTCAGTGACATAGCCATTTAAAAATGCCATCCAGATTTGAGCAGCGTATCCACTGTAATTTCCATACAGGACCCGGTTTAAAGCAACCAGAATGGGGAAAATGCAGTGAAATTGCCCTTTATGCCATTTGCGAATCAGAAGCGGTGAATTGAAAACCAACTTCAGTTTTGTACACACTGGTAAATTCATGTGTCTATAAGTAAATCAAAAACTTTATTTATGACGATTACGATTTATGACGTTTGATTCTGACTGGCTTTGTTCCTTTTGTCTTGTGATGTTGTTACTGTGGCAACAGAAAGCTGACATGCATGCTTGAGTTGTTGTTATGCTAGCATGTCGTAATTACGAAAAAAGATCTCATAATTCCAACATCTTTTCTCGTAATTACGAAAGGGTGATCTTGTTCGAGATCAGGCAAGACCTAAGAGATAAGATCTCATCTACTTTTTCTATGATGTCGAATTTTTTGTTCAGTGAATGCAAGTCGCTTCTGTAGTCCCATACTATTTGAATGCAATTTTTGTATTTGTATGTATTCATGTAATGTATGTATGCGCACATTAATTGAAAATTACAGTGAGTGTTTTCTTGGTGAATTTTAATTTGAAATTTTGGAGTAAAATGTTCAGTTCACTTTGATCTGGTAAAAAAAACCGTGAATAACTCTTTTGGCTTTCCTGGTGTATTTTATGATCTAAAAAAATGCTGTTCTTTTCTTACAACCAGTGCCTCCACTCCTTTAGTGTTGCGTTTACTGTAAACATTTATTTATTTTCACACATCACGATTACTTTCCACAGGTGCCAACTTAAGTGAGAAATAAGAGCAGGGATGCATCTTTTTTCCCTGGTGGAACTTTGATACAATAGTGGTTAAATTTCTTTGGTAAGATACATTACATCAACTTCTACCATAAACTACTGTTGAGCGTCACTGTGGAGGGGGCGTGGCGCTCAGCTGCAGGGGGGAGGGGTGGAAGAGGCTCAGGTGAGCAGTGCCAGGGGAGAGTGATTGAGCACACCTGGAACCGGTTGGCTAATCACTCTCCCCTCTGTAAAAAGAGTAGCATGCTGGACCTGGGGAGGACTGGTTTTGGAGAGAGCTGGAGCAGGACCCGCCACCAGCTTGGGAACGGAACCGAAACGGCGCATTGGAAACAGAGAGCCCTAGCCGGGCGTGTGCGTGAGTGTGTGTGCGTGTGAGAGAGTGTGTGTGCGGGTGGCACACACGCTCAAATAAACCGTCTGAACCAACAAAACTCTGGTCAAGAGACTCTGTCGGGGCACCCACAGTGGCAAGACTGTCACAATTGGCTCCCAACGTGGCCTCGACGAGAGTACAGAGGTGGACATGACGGACCCACAGCAACCCATACTGGCGCTGGCGCAGATGATGGCGGACATGGCCGCGATGAGCCGGGATCAGGCGGTCGTGAGCCGGCAGCAGCTGGGGGCTCTGCTGGCTCTGTCAGAGCGGCGGACACGGCTACTGGAGGTGATGGTGGAGAGGGCAGCGACCCCACCTAGGGACCCATCGACCGCCAGGACCGAAACGCGGAAGATGACGGAGCAGGACGACCCGCAATCGTTCCTCGGGGCCTTCGAGGCTACGGCATTGGCGTGCAGGTGGCCGGAGGACGAGTGGGCGGTGCGGCTGCTTCCCCTCCTGTCGGGAGAAGCCCTGACGGCGGCGCTGGGGCTGCCGGCCCTCTACCGAGGAAGATACCCTGAGGTGAGGAGGGCTGTGCTGGATCGGCTCGGATTCTCGCCGGAGGACCAGCGGCGCCGGTTCCGGGGGGCCCAGCTGGGACCGGAGGGGCGGCCTTTTGTTTACGCCCAGCAGCTGAGGGACGCGGCGGCCCGCTGGCTGCAGCCCGGCGAGGCGGAGGGGGAACAGCGGCTGGTGGAGACGGTGGTCCAGGAGCAGTTCGTGGCGGGGCTCCCGGCTGCAACATCGGGCTGGGTGCGGTGCCACCGTCCGGCGGATCTGGCGGCGGCCGTCACTCTGGCTGAAGACCACCTGGCGGTTGTTTCGCTACGCCAGACGCCGGGTGGCGAGCCGTCAGCCCCGCCAACGCCGGCCCCCAGACGGAGGTCGGCACCCGCACCCAGTCCGGGGGCCCCCACGACGGCTCGTCCCCTTCCTGCCCCCCGTTCTCGCTGCTCTGCTCCCCCCCAGGTCCAGGTCCCGGCCGCTACGGGCGCTGTTCTCCACCCACAGGGGGTTCCTCAGGCGGCAGGGCTGGCGTGCTGGAGGTGTGGACGGCCCGGACACTTTCGCCGGGAGTGCCCACTGATGGAGGTGGGCCAGGTGATCTGGGTGGTCGGCCCTCCAGCACCCTCCCCCGGTCCAAGAGGGACGTACAGTGTTCCGGTAAGGATTCAGGGGGGTACACATCGGGCGATGGTGGATTCGGGCTGTACCCAGTCCATGGTTCACCAGAGCCTGGTTCGACCCGGGGCATTGTTGGAGGCAGGGTGTGTGGACATTATGTGTGTGCATGGGGATGTTCACAGATACCCTGTGGTGCCAGTGGAGATACGGTATAGGGGAAAAAAGCATAATATAAAGGCGGCGGTTAGTCCCCGCCTGGCGCACCCCCTGATTCTGGGAACTGATTGGCCAGGGTTTGATAAGCTAGTGGGGCAATGTGTAGGGGTGCGCTCACGGCCGACAGGGACATGGGATATGTGCGCTGTGCTCAGTGGTGACGCGAGGTCGTCCGACGCTGCAGACGGGGAGGGGGAGCTGGCGGTGCCTCCACCGGAGGCTCCGCTAGTGCCCGCATTTAACTCCATGGAAGATTTTCCACTCGAGCAGTCTCGTGACGATACTCTACGCTGTGCCTTTGACCAAGTGATGAGAATTGATGGTCACATGGTGCACCCTGACACACCGTTGACATATCCCCACTTTTCATTGTACAGGGATAGGTTGTATAGAGTGAGTCGTGACACTCAGACTAATGAGGTGATTACCCAGTTGTTGGTACCAAAAAGCCGCCGGGAAATTGTTTTCCAGGCGGCTCATTATAACCCAATGGCTGGCCACATGGGGTATGACAAAACGCTAAACCGGATAATGGCCCGATTTTATTGGCCAGGCATTCGGGCAGACGTGCGCCGCTGGTGTGCGGTCTGCCCTGAATGCCAACTGGTCAATCCAGCAGCCATCCCGAGGGCGCCTCTACGACCCCTACCTCTGATGGAGGTCCCGTTTGAACGGGTCGGGATGGACCTGATCGGGCCATTCCACCGGAGCGCACGCGGATATCGGTTTGTGTTAGTCCTTGTGGATTACGCAACCCGATATCCGGAGGCAGTGCCACTGCGTACCATCTCTGCAAAGAGTGTGGCGCAGGCACTGTTTCAGGTCATCTCCCGGGTCGGGATCCCGAAAGAGATCCTGACTGACCAAGGCACTCAATTTATGTCACGGACACTGAGAGAGCTTTACGGATTGTTGGACATCAAGTCGATTCGGACCAGTGTTTACCACCCACAAACTGACGGCCTTGTGGAGCGTCTGAATAAGACTTTGAAGTCCATGATCCGTAAGTTTGTGCACGATGATAATCATAATTGGGACAAATGGCTGAACCCTCTGTTGTTTGCAGTGCGGGAGGTACCCCAGGCCTCCACGGGATTTTCTCCCTTTGAGCTATTGTTTGGCAGGAAACCACGTGGGGTGTTGGACCTGGTTAAAGAAAGCTGGGAGGACGGTCCAAGCCCCAGCAAAAATGAGGTTCAGTACGTCCTGGACCTGAGAGCAAAACTCCACACACTTGGGCGGTTATCACGGGAGAATTTGCTCCAGGCCCAGGAACGTCAACAGCGGCGGTACAACAGAGGATCCAGGTTAAGACAATTCTCACCGGGAGATAAAGTCCTTGTATTGCTCCCAACGTCCAGCTCTAAATTACTCGCCAAGTGGCAAGGGCCCTTTGTGGTCACACGACGAGTAGGTGACGTTGACTATGAGCTTGAGCGATCTGACAGGGGAGGGGCTACACAGATTTATCACCTCAACCTCCTTAAAGCTTGGAGAGAGGCAGAGTCTGTTTCACTGGTGACGGCAATTGCGGAGAGAGATGAGTTGGGGCCTGAGGTACCAAAGTCGGCCAATCCTGCCTCGCTCCATTGTGAGAACCATCTCTCGCCATCCCAGAAAACAGACATAGCCAGGTTGCAACAGCGCTATGCTGATGTGTTCTCCCCCCTGCCAGGACGCACAAGCCTTATTCAACATAAGGTTGAGACTCACCCGGGCGTGTCAGTGCGTTCACGGCCCTATCGGTTGCCTGAGCACAAAAGAAAAGTGGTCCAGGCTGAATTGGCAACAATGTTGGAGTTGGGGGTAATAGAAGAGTCCAACAGTGCCTGGTGCAGCCCCATCGTTCTTGTGGGTAAGAAGGATGGGTCCATCCGGTTCTGTGTGGACTATCGCAAGGTGAACGACGTGTCACGGTTTGATGCCTACCCTATGCCCCGGGTCGACGAACTCCTGGATCGCCTGGGCACGGCTCGTTTTTTCACGATGCTGGATTTGACCAAGGGCTACTGGCAGATTCCCCTATCGCCAGAGTCCAAGGAAAAAACGGCCTTCTCCACTCCGTACGGGTTGTACCAATTCGTCACACTTCCGTTCGGGTTGTTCGGGGCCCCAGCCACGTTTCAGCGCCTCATGGACCGGGTGCTGCGGCCGCATGCTGCATATGCTGCCGCCTACCTGGATGATGTGATCATCCACAGCAACACCTGGGCGGAGCATATGCGGCAGGTGGCTGCGGTGCTCGAGTCCCTGAGGCAGGCGGGGCTCACGGCCAACCCGAAGAAGTGTGCGGTTGGACGGAGGGAGGTACGGTATCTGGGGTACCACTTGGGTGGCGGGCAAGTGCGTCCACAGGTGGACAAGACGGCGGCGATTGCGGCCTGCCCAAGACCCAAGACGAAAAAAGAGGTGCGGCGGTTTTTGGGGCTGGCCGGCTACTACCGGCGGTTTATTCCAAACTTCGCTGAGCTGACCAGCCCCTTGACCGACCTCACCCGAAAGGGTGCCTCAGATCCGGTCCAGTGGACGGAGCAGTGCCAGGTGTCGCTTGAGAGGGTAAAGCAGACCCTCTGTGGGGAGCCTCTTCTCCACACACCTAACTTTTGTCTCCCCTTTACACTGCAGACTGATGCGTCGGGCAGAGGGTTGGGGGCGGTTCTGTCCCAGCAGGTGCAGGGTGTCGACCGCCCGGTGCTCTACATCAGCCGGAAACTCTCTGACAGGGAGGCCAGGTACAGTACGGTGGAGAGGGAGTGCCTGGCCATCCGATGGGCGGTCGATGCTCTGCGGGACTACCTGCTGGGGCGCTCATTCACCCTCTGCTCGGACCACGCTCCCCTCCAGTGGCTCCACCGCATGAAGGATGCCAACGCGCGGATCACCCGTTGGTATCTGGCTTTACAGCCTTTTAAGTTCGGGGTGGTCCATAGGCCGGGGACGCAGATGGTCGTGGCCGACTTCCTCTCCCGTTCCCATGGGGAGGGGGGGGGGAGTGGGCTAGGCCGGACGGCTCCCCGGCCTAAGTCAGGCGGTGGAGGTATGTGGAGGGGGCGTGGCGCTCAGCTGCAGGGGGGAGGGGTGGAAGAGGCTCAGGTGAGCAGTGCCAGGGGAGAGTGATTGAGCACACCTGGAACCGGTTGGCTAATCACTCTCCCCTCTGTAAAAAGAGTAGCATGCTGGACCTGGGGAGGACTGGTTTTGGAGAGAGCTGGAGCAGGACCCGCCACCAGCTTGGGAACGGAACCGAAACGGCGCATTGGAAACAGAGAGCCCTAGCCGGGCGTGTGCGTGAGTGTGTGTGCGTGTGAGAGAGTGTGTGTGCGGGTGGCACACACGCTCAAATAAACCGTCTGAACCAACAAAACTCTGGTCAAGAGACTCTGTCGGGGCACCCACAGTGGCAAGACTGTCACAGTCACAAACCATGATCACTGGAGCAGAGGCAAACCTTTTTGTTGAGTCCACTGAAAAAGTATCTTGGAAGAGGTGAGTGCATGCAAAAGTGCGGCAACAGAGTTACAGTTATGACTAAATTTTCTATAGAAGTTGGCAAACTCCAGAAACTTCTTTACCATTTTTCTGCTGTCTGGAGTGAGTCACTTTGCTACGGCACTGATTTTACCATGGAGCATATGTATGTTGTCTGTTGAAAACATGTAACCCAAAGTTGACAGTGACTAGATGACATAAAGTTGTCGTGACATACGTGACTTATAAGTGACTCCTTATCGAGTGAAAATATCAACGTAGCCTACCTTTAAATAGACCATCAAACAAACATTCATATACTGTCTGAGTATACTACTCGCAAATCCTTTAAATATAGTGCTGGAGCATAGTGTTTACACAGACATGGATTATATTTTTTACAACACGCAATTCCTAAAAATGCCTTTGCTTTTACTATCACCATAATAGGTTCAGTATGAACATCCAAAGCACCAGTATTTCCTGGATGGTTGTCTTAACCTCGATTTTTTTGAGACAAATCCCAGTCCTTCAGGGTTAAAAACTCCATTCAATTCAGTTCAATTCAAATTTATTTATATAGCACCACATCACAACAACAGTTGTCTCACAGCGCTTTCCAAATAGAGCAGGTCAGACCCTACTCCGAAGTTAATTACAGAAACCCAACAATTCCCACCATGAGCAAGCACTAGGCGACACAGGCAAGGAAAAACTTCCTTTTAACAGGCAGAAACCTCGAGCAGAACCATGGCTCAGGGTGGGCGGCCATTTGCCTCAGTCGGTTGGGGGTGAGGGAAAGAGAGGGCAAGAGAGAGAGGGCGAGAGAAGGACAGAGGGAGCGGAGAGAGGCAGCCAACACAGCAACACGTAGACTAGATGAAAAATGGCATGTGACAGTTTTTTTCTGGAAAGTTTTATTTGAGTTAGTGAGTGAGGAGGAAAACCAGAGAATTGGCGGCTGGCCAACATTGTCCTCATTGTTGTTGGATCTACCCTTTTTCCATACAAGCTGAGAACTTGTGACCCTGCTGTTTACAGTAAAATCAGCATTGCAGATATTGTTATTTCCTGTCTCAAGGGATCTTTGTAACCCACTATTTGGATATATTCTTATGATTCTTGAGGTGGCAACCTTTGCCCAACATCTGCCATCTAGGAAGATGAAAAAGCCTTTTGAGGTTGACATCCTGCAATGGGTCTCTCTCTTGGAGTCCACAGTCCCCTTGAATTGCCATGGAGATGATGGATTCCAAGTCCTGTGGAAGCGCTAAATATGCAAAATAGTATTTTTAGGTTTAACTAGTCCAAAAAAACATAAATGAGAGTTGCTTTTGTTCAATCCACCATCTGGTGCTACAGCTGAATCTCTTTTACATCATCCACCTCTTGTTGCTGCCTTGTTTGGCCCTTAATGAATAATCACATTTTTACTCAAGGTGTCTCAGAAAGTTACAAATGACCGATAAATGTTGAAGTCTCATAATTATGATTATTATTTTGTTTCCTCTTGTTCTGTTCAGCCTTAATGGTAAGTAGAAAGTTATCTGACTACCATAGCTAAGCTAATCAAATTAGTTTTTTCAAAGGAGGTTTTACACTCATTACACCTTCCTTAATGCCAAACCCTTGATGACTTATTCATTGCTGATGTATTGTTTACAATCTTAGGCCAAATATGACTGGGGGTGAGAAAAAAGGTTCAAAAGTGTGGAAAGAGTAAGAAAGATAATACAAATACAGAAAAACATATAGAATAAAGCAACAACACCTGACAACCAGCTGCTACCGAAATCCTCTCAAGCCTCCACAGGTAAACCTGAGAGAGACAATCACAAACAGCCGCAAAGAGACTAAACTAACAAGAATAATTAATCAATTAATTAATTAGCAAACAAATGAATAAATACATAAATAAATAAATACTACACAGGCAGCAAGAATGCCATCAGTGACATTATACAACAAACTTGCTGATCCTAATGCACTAAACTACAGATCAGCTCGGCTAACATGGCTATAATGTGATGGAGGTTTTGCATGGATTGTGCTCAGCATGGGTGCAGAGGGCAACTTCCACCCCTTTTTAAAAGACTTGGATTGACGTACAGAAAGGTCCACAAGTCCCAGGACACCAGGGGCACCACAAAGCACAGAAGTCAGAAAGTCCACCACTGGGATACCACACATCCATCCAGAGGACAGCAGAGGAGGCCAGGGACAAGCCCCTGTGGCCGTGGGGCCGGCCAGAGGACACCTAGTTCCAGACCCAGCCAGATCCACAGTCATCTGTGCATGCTTCCTCACTCACTCAATCACTCACTCACGCGTACAGATCAAGGGAGAAAGATAATACAGAATTAAGAAATAAAGAAAGAATATGAATAAAATATATATGGAAATAGATAAATAAATAAACATCGTACATGATGATTTGAATGAAAGACTTCACAGGACAGTCCATCAGAGCAGACAAGACTACTATAATTTCTATCAATCAGATAATCTGTTTTTCAGGGAAGGCTAAACTAGCAGACCAAATATACAGAAATATAAATATATATCCATGTATGTGTATATTTATATATGTGTGTCTGTAAGTGTATTTATTTATGTTTTATATTTTAGCGCTTCTGGTATTTATGCCGTTTTTACTCATTCCACTCTTACAGTTTACCCCCATAACACCCTGCCCCAAGAGCTCTGAAGGGCACACAGGTGCCAAAGTGGTTGCTGTAATGAGTACTAATGAGCCCATTGGAAGCTTTTGTATAGGCTGCTGCAAACTCACCATGTGCGTCACAGAACACATCTTGGCTCATAGCACCAACTTTATGGATTACTGTTGAGCCATGCCCTCTATTTTCTCTTATGTGGTCCATCAAAGACGTCACATTCTAAAAATCATAAAAAAAGAGGTTCAACCAACCAATACATGACATACATCTCTGAGTTTTGTTAGCGCAAGGCTTTCAAAAACTTCTCAACACTCTTGCACAAGACTAAATTTGACATACGCACATGGTGTAATTGGCTTTTAGTTATTACATTTTAAATTTCTTTTTTATTAAGATTCTCTTTTTTTCTATTTCTCTTTCTCTCTCCGATGAGTCAGAGCCATACATTAGTGCCTCTTGTAAATTTGTCAACCTCGTATGTTGCATTAAGCATTAGGTCCTTGCCTCCACTACAACACCTAATCATTTTTCGTACTACATTCCAGTGTGATCACATGAACAGTCCGGTGGCTTGATCAGATCAGAGGCAATTGGCCAATGAGACTCGTTTGCAAAGTCCAGCCTATTGTATATACTAGGAATAGGAATCTGAATTACAGACAGTGTTCTTTGGGTCCAAGGTCAAAGTGAGAAATCTCACTCTGAGCTCAGCGCTGTGATTCTTTAATTGTAACCTGAACAATCTATGCACCAACAAATTCTCTGGTATGATTTTGGGTTTCCAACAAACAATCAGGGTAAAAACGTTGTGCTGTGACTGACTGATACTGCATCTGATTTGACACCAGAGTTGATTTTGGGCGATTCTTTTCAGACAATTTAACGTGCCACAAACACAAAGCTAAGCAGAAAACCTTTCGTACATGGAAGTTTTGCACATTAGGCGTACCAAAACAAATCAAAAGTCCATGCTGCAATCAGGCAAAAGCTCCTGGAAGCAGTAAAGCAGTGTCACTGGTATGCAGTTGGGCAAAGCAGGTATAAGACATAGGAATACGGTCCCTGGTACACTATTGAGCCATTAGGACTCCCGTTGAGCAGTAAAAAATAAATACATTCATTGAATAAAAAAAGTGAAGGCCTATAGATATAATTATAATCATTAAGAAATTATTAATGTCTATATATACAAATAGTACCAGTACAACATCAAAATCTTTGTCTTCTGGAGGTTGTACAGAAGTTAAAATAAAAGAAACTTTACATGTATATCTTCAAAAATCATGTACACAGGATACAATGTGTTTTTGAATATTCCTGATCTAGTCAACATTTGGACACTGTCCCATTCACTCTCTTTGTATAACATGTAATATTTTTTCAATTGTCGCAGTCGAAAAGTTGAGGGAGTGTAGATCCAACTCTGTGTTGGTGATATGAAACACTGAAAGGTGTACAAAGATTTAGAAATTGACATGGAAAATGGATTTTTAGAGGGTGTAAAAGTGCTCCACCATAGTTAAACATGTTAACATATTTATCAAAATATAGCAAGTTTAGAACAGTCTACAGTAAAGTTACATTACCAGAAGATCTGCAAAAAAGTAGGACAGACAAGAAGTTAAAAATGCTGAAAGATTCATGGTAGACTGTCTGTCTTTTAAAGTTGAAGTGAAAATTTCCATTACATATTTGTCTTTGAAGAGGGCTGGGTCTCCATTAATTTTTTGGGTGTGAGAGTTTTTTTAATTTGAATTTGTATTTTTGCTCTGTGGTTGGACCTTCTTCTATATTTCTAAACATATTAATTTTACTTAATTTTACTTACTGTAAATTGTGTATTCTGGGTTGATGTCTGATCACTATTTCTGCAAGATTTATTTCTTGTTTTACGCTGTAGAGCTTGACTTCCAATTGGCTCCTCTTTCATAATTTTGCATTGAAATAAATTGAATTATTTTATTGCACACCTTATTCCTATTTCTTACACCCCAGAAACACTGATGCACAAAACCTCATCCTTGAAGGTAGTGTACTGCATATAATCTTAAATACTTTATGTATAAATGATCCAATAGAAGTGTGTGTGGGAATGGTTCAACTTGGTTGTCATGTAAAAGTCCTGTCGGTGGTCAGGAAGACTGGATACTGCATAAATACAATCCATTACCTCCCACTTAAAGCGCTTGGCATGTTTCCGTCTTCTCACATGTTTTTCTTCTTTATCTTCAATCCAATCACTGCTGCCTTCTCTTATAGTGTTTTTTTGTCAACCACTATAATGACTTATTTTTTAGCCATCATTATTTTAGCTTTTTATGCGTTTTATAGAGACGCTTTTATATGTCACTATGAATTAAGTGACGTATAAAAAACATTTTCAATCAATTTCTCTATTATCTCATTGGCCTATATATTTAATGGCCTATATTTGGAACCTCTGTTAGCTATATTATGAGAAATAATTTTGCTCTTTGATATATTTTCATATTCAAATCAAGTAAAGGAAAAAGAAAAAGCTCATTTAAACATAATATAGGGACACACCAGACATTTTCACACACATGAAAATACACACTGATGGCATTGTGGTAATTGATAGGTGGACCCAGCTGGTTTATCTGGTGGCAGCAGTGAGAGAAAAGAAGAGGGTTGTAATGTGCAAATATTAATGATCCTGGGCTTGGGTTTCTGGACACGCATAGATGTTTGAGGTTGTGTGCTTGTGTGTGTGTGGTCAAGTGCCAGAGGGTGGGATGCAACAGCCGGGATTTAATCACTGGGACCCCTCTCACTAAGATGACTGTCATGATCTGCCAGTTTCACTGAGCTCCTCTGATATTACCATCCCAAGTGAGGCAGCTTGTTCTGAGCTACAACATTTGGCCAAGTCACCAAGATCATCATAAGTCCACATTAGGCTGGAAACCAACAATGGTTTTAGACCTTCATTGCTGCCTGAAACCTAATACAAAGCTTCAGTTAAAATATCCCTTAGTCCCCCTGTAGACGCTGAGCTGCTCTTCAAAGGGCGTGTCATCGAGATCTCAGTGACTTTGGGATCAAAGATTGTCTCAGTTCTTTTCCAATGACTTTGTGCATGACAGATAGATATCCTCTGTGCAAATTTTACATGTTTAACCTACTCTCTGTTTCGTTTTAGGGTAATATGAGGAGCAATCATGCAACACTGATTCTAGTGATTTCTTAAAGGGATGCATAAAGCGGTTCACTTGTTCATGCTTTCACTGCTAGAAACCATTAAAATTTCTTTACTGTAGCAATCAAAAAATAAAATGTGTTGAAGATGTGTTGAAACAAGTAAAGTAAAACCAAACATAATAAATAGCATATAAAGTAAATAATTATGTAAAAATGTAACATCAGAAGTTTCAAATAATAAGCAACATACATGTATTGAACTATGACACAGAGAGTCTAAAACATTTTTGATTACCATCTATTAGTTCTAATATTACAACCTCCTGGTTCATATTTAAAATACATTACATTACCAAAAGTATTTGATCACATACTGCTGCATATGAAAGACATGCCATTTTGATCTATTGGGTTAAATATGACTATCTCTTCTGGGAAGGCTGTCCACAAGGTATTTGGAGTGTGTTTATGGGAATTTTGACTATTCTTCCAGAAGAGAAGTTGTGTGGTCATACACTGACGTTGAACAAGCAGACCAGGCTCACAGTTGTTGCTCTAATAGAATAGAATACAACAGAACAAAACAGAACAGAGTAGAGTAGAGTAGAGTAGAATATTTATTGATCCCACAGTGGGGAAATTTCCATGTTACAGTAGACAAAAGGGAAAAAGCACAAGCACAGTGGAGGCATAAATAAATAAAGGTGATTTACAATTCAACAAAAATAAATGAGGGTTAATTACAACTGAGAGTTATAAAAATATAATAATATGATTATCAAAATATTTAAATTAATTAAAGACAATTTACCAATTGACTAATTTACCAATTTACTACTGAGCCCAACATCATGGATCAGTCAGTGCACGTGTTATATATCCTAACAGCAGTAGTGACCTATGGTATTTCTCCTTACAGCATTGTAACAACCTGGAGCTGAAGGGAGCTGCTCAGTGATCCCACAATGACATGTCGGGGGTGAGAGGTGTTGTCTACAATGGAGAACACCTCAGCGAAAATTCTTCTCTATCCCACTACTGCTACTGAGTACAGTGGACAGTGCAGGACAGAGCTGGCTCTCCTGATAAGTCTATTGAGCCTGCTCCTGTCCCTGTCCGTGCTGCCCCTTGCCCAGCAGACCACAGCATAGAAAATTACTGAGGCCACCACATAGTCATAAAATGTCTTCAGAAGACTCCTACACACTCCGAATGACCTTAGTGTCCTCACCTGGTGGAGGCAACTCTGGGCAACTTCTTGCAGATATTGTCAGTGTTTTCAGTCCAGTCCAGTTTTTTGTTCAGGTGAACACCCAGGAATTAGTTGCTGTCCACCACCTGTTTGATCCCTGAATGTTCACTGTCGGGTGTCTTCCTACTGAAGTTGAAGATCATCTCCTTTGTCTTGCTAGTGTTGAGCTCACACCAGCTGACATAGTCTTTGATTACCGTCGTACATTCCAGGTCGTTCCCTTCAGAGACACAACCAATAACGGCTGTGTCATCAGAGAACTTCTGGATATGGCAGTTTGTGGTTTTATGGGTGAAGTCTGACGTGTAGAGAGTAAAGAGAAAAGGGGAGAGCACCGTACCCTGAGGAGCACCTGTGCTGCAGAGCCACACATCAGACTCCTCATGTTCCTCCTGTTCCATAAAACCACTGAACTTATCATCTTCAGTGTCCGAACCGAACAGCCTAAGAATGACTTTGTCATTAATTTCTGGTCTCTGTTTCTTTGTTGCATTAACTGGAGTCATCAAGCTGCAATCCAGCCTTTCACCATAGTTTTAGTGATAGTGTTTTTTTAGGAGGCTACTTGTTATTGTGGCTTGGAGCTTGTTAAAAAAAAACATGAGAAAAAAGTTATGGCTTATAGTCCGCAATTTACAAAATATTACCTTACATGTAATCCTCACTCTCCTCTATGTATTTATCCTCTTCTCTGTTTATGCAAATAAATGTTTTTAATGTTAACTTGTGTTTCTCCATCTCTTTCTCAGCAGGTATCCCTAAGCTGCAGTTACAGATGACTAACCTTGATGAGTCTGGTTCTGCCAGAAGTTCCTGTTACAAGTTTTTTCTCTCGACACATGCCTTGTGCACGCTCAGAATGAAGGATTTCCTCGAAGTGCAATCTGTTGGTTTCCTTAAATTGAAAACATCTTCGAAATGACTTTATATGAATTTGACTTAACTGGGATTGAAGGATTTAGAATTGATCCAATTCTGATCACGTTACAGTGATTTGGATTTGGATTGTAACTGGAAATTGAACTGAAACTGAATTAAGCAACAAGTTTCTGCAGTTACTAAATGCTTGTTAAGTTTCATGAAAAAAAACAGATATCACACAGTGATATACAGTACATGCTTACAATACAAAATATTAATCAATTTGAGCATTAAACATGGTTTCTTTGTAGTCTATTCAGTTGGATTTCAGTTAAAAATTACTCTCGGATCATTGCTTTCTATTCTTATTTTCTTTATGCAGTGTTTCAATTTCAATATAAATGGCGTGTGTACTTGTTAGTACGTGACTGACAGCACAGAAATAAAGTGGCATACTAAGCTGATGATTCTAAAATAAAGAACTATTCTACACAAGGATCTAAACAATGACCTTAAAATGAAATGGATGCTCAAGTGCAAAGATAGCTTTTGTATAAAATAAATTCCATTCAGGTTGTAGGGAAAACGTTGCTCAGGTTACTCAGGTGTATCTGACAATCCGCAATTCAATTCCTCTGTTCACAGCTTTTCCTGATAAGTTTTGCATGAGTGTGTTTGTTAATAGGTCAGGTAACTGGTAAGTAAAAGCTCCTTGAGTGGCGGGGTACACTGAAAAACCCTAACTCCATGTGGTAAAGTATATTCACTCATTTGTACATATTTGATCGTTCCACTTCTATATCCTGATTATTGCATACTCAAGCACAAAGTGCATCATCTTTTGGTGATATATATACACTGTATATCCATACACACACACATATATATATATATATATATATATACTCGAGAACATAGTGTCACAGACTCGGGCACTGCTTGGCCACCAGATATGCGCCACTGTTGCTGCTGATTTGTTGGAATTCTGTCAGAAAGCCAAGCTCTAATCGAAATGCTACAATGCAGCCAAACTCCAGGAATCATTTCAGTGATAAAGTTATATGTTCAGCCCAGAAAAACCGGTGGAGATAATGTTTGGCCTAATTATTATTCTCACCATGTTTAAACAGGCGGCCGCTGAATGCAAACAAAAGCAGATGAAATTTGTAATGTATTATCAATATTGCAGATAGTGGATGCCCTTTCCAATCACAAGCTGCATATCTCTCATGGCAAATATATGGTTGAATAGTTCATTCATTTCTATTGTATGTTTCCCTGTAGCTCATATATATTTATGCAGAATTGATGAAAAGGCCAAATAAGCTACCATTACATTTGGGTGGAATTCACTAACCCAACCAAAGTACGTGTATCTAAAAAACATTACTTAGTTGTGATAAATCTTCCATTTTGTTCTTCTCCTATCTTTGGATCATCCTCCAGTAGTCCTTTTCAAAAGCTAAGCTTTGAAATCCTGATATGCTTTTTGGTACAGAATATTTATATACAGATGTAACTGTATAACCGCACAAACATTTTATATATATATATATATATATATAGGTTTCTTAATAATGATCGCATGTGCCTATCACTGGGGATGTGGTGTAGTATAGATATACATGCACAGCATTCATAATTTCTTTGTGTCACCATCCATTCCTTACACTGCATATGACTGCATGTATTTTTCAGCTCTGTTAATAGTTGGCTGCTGGAGCAAAATAATTGTCATTTTCCAGCCAGTGGGTCTAAAGTCATACAACATAATGGAATGTATAAAAAAGAGGGGGAAATGGTTGATAGGGGGCATGCTAAATCAAATGTAGAGAGATGTGAATAATTTAAGGCACAGGAGGGCAAGAGAAGGAGGTGTAAATGGAAAGATGTTAAAAAGTATCATTTAGATTGACAGCACTATGTGCTTGGTAATGTGTGTGCATCAGTAAAGGAGGAGCAATATTCACTATTGTCACAAGAGAAACAACTATTAGAATATCAATTTTAGATCTGTGCATGTGGCCAAGCAAATGTGATTAATGATTTTGTTAACTTATTGTTCGATTTGTTAATTTTTCAGCTCATTATTATTCAAAACTTTTTGATGATGTAATGACAGGTGAGTGTCTGCAACAGTTGACATGTTCACACTAAAAGCTTGTCATATGAGATCCACAGCCTTAAAATAGCAATTACAAGATGGACTGCTGGGAATTGAATATACAGGAAGAACAGGAAGACACTGTTTTATTTCATTTTTGCATCCCCTTTTTTATCAGAAAGGCAGGTATACATAAACTCACTCTGTCTTTAAAACAAATTCAACTCACCACACAACATGTGGCTCTCAGAACAAAAATCCAGCAGAAGGGATGCTAGATGATGATATAATCTTTACAGTAAAGTACTGCTTGCTGCTTCTGGTTCTGGGTAGACAGTAAATTCATAAGTGGAGTTCAACCACAAATCTCATTGTGAAGTTCTTCTATGGGAGAGTAGACAATAAGTTAGCAATGGCACTGTTGTCAGAGTTTGTGAGGTGAACATGCATAAAATTGAGTTTTATTTCCTAATGTCCTTAAATGAGAGTAGAAAGTTTGCATGGTGCACATGTTCTCACCTTCAAACAATATATGAGCTTTCCAACCAGAGATGAAAGGACCCTGGACCTGATGTATACTAACATTAAAGGGGACATATTATGCAAAACCAAGTTTGTAATAATTTGATTATGTACATTTGGGACTGTGGAGGGTCTATCAGCAGGCAAAGTGTGAAAAAAAATGACTCAGTCATATTTTTGTGGGCTGCCTCTGTCTCAATACAGGAGATAAATCAGGCGGTTTCAGGAATCGGTAGTTTATGACGTCATTAGCTCTAGCTCATTATAATATTCCAGCCTTTCACCTGCATGTTGCCTCCCACCTCAGTTTATTCCGCCTATCTTTGGCAGACGTCATGGTAGCGTGAGCATGGTAGCGTTAGCATGCCGACTTCGGCACACCTCCCGGAAGAAAGTGGGCGGATAGCCTGTGTCTCATTTGCATTTGAAGAGACAGGCACTCAAAACCGATCGCTCTGAACGGGGCTGTTTTGGCAGGGTGATTGAACTGCTATTGTGCTTCATCCTTATGGTATTTTGACCAAAGGTTGTCACAGACATTACATTACGACATCAGGGAACTAGTTTAACTTGTTGATATAGGGTATAATATGTCTCCTTTAAGTACGCATAGATCTCCTCTTCTCTCCCCCCTCTGGGCAGGTCAGATCACAACCTGGTCCACATCAAACCCTGCTATGTGCCTCTGGTGAAAAGGATGCCCATGACCACTGTGACAGTGTGGAGGTGGTCGGAGGAGGCAGGCCTGCTTTGAAGTGACAGACTGGCCTGCACTCTGTGAACCCCGCGGGGAGGATATCGATGGGCTCACAGAGTGCATCACAGAGTACATCAACTTCTGTGTGGACTGTGCAATGTCCCAGCTCGGACTGTCACCTGTAACCGCAAACAAACCATGGATCGCCAAGGACATTAAGGCCATCCTGAATGACAAGATGAGGGCGTTCAGAGATGGCAACCGTGATGAGGTGAGGAGAGTGCAGGGGGTACTCAAACTTAAAATGAAGGAGGAAAAGGACAAGTACAGGAGAAAGCTAGAGAATAAACTCCAGCAAAACAACATGAGGGATGTGTGGAGTGGCATGAGATCCGTCAAAGATGGTGCATCCTAACGGCCCCCAGGACTACAGGCTGGTGGCACTGACGTCCCATATCATGAAGACCTTTGAGAGGCTAGTCCTGGAACAGCTAAGGCCTATGGTTAAACCCTTCACGGATCCACTACAGTTCGCCTACCAGCCCCGCCTGGGAGTTGAGGACAGCATCATCTACCTGCTGAACAGAGTCTACGCTCATCTGGACAAGCCGGTGAGCACTGTGAGAATAATGTTCTTTGATTTCTCCAGTGCTTTCAACACCATCCGTCCGGCTCTACTGGGTGAGAAGATGACGGCGATGCAGGTGGATGCCCCATCGTGTCCTGGATTTTCGATTACCTGACGGGCAGACCACAGTATGTACGCCTACAGAACTGTGTCTGAGAGCGTGATCAGCAACATCGGGGCCCCTCAGGGGACTGTCCTCTCTCCCTTCCACTTCTTTTTTTTTTTTTTTTTTTTCCCCCTTTTCCT
>CAJRST010000001.1:4682384-4746310 GCA_907169785.1 Menidia menidia
ACTATATAGTATCTTTATCCAGTCTATAAAGCTAGATCCAAACCCAACTCCACTTCACCCTCTTCACCTCAGAGTCCTGCCACCTTCAGAAGATTTCTTACCACTCAGTAATAGTTGGCTGCATTGAAAGGGGTGATGAGGGTTAATATAAGACTGTGGTGGGTAGCTTTGTCACTTGAACTGAGCTGAACCATCTGCAGCTCAATGAGACAAATACTAAGGAGCTACTTGTGGATCTGAGGAGGGCAAGAACACCTGTGACCCCTGCTTCCATCCAGGGGGTCCCTGTAGACACTGTAGAGGAGTATAAGTACCTGGGGGTGTACTTAAATAATAAATTGAACTGGACTAGAAACACCAAGGGCGGTCTACAAAAAGGGCCAAAGCCCTTCCTGAGGAGGCTGAGGTGTTTTAACATCTGTCAGATGATGCTGAAGATGTTTTATGAGTCTGTTGTGGCCAGTGCGATCTTCTCTGCTGCCATATGCTGGGACAGTGGGTTGAACATTGCAGACAACAACTGACTTAAAAAACTGATCAGGAGGGCCGGTGATGTCGTAGAGGAGGAGCTGGACACTCTGACAACCATGGCAGAGAGGAGGATGCTGTCCAGGCTTCAGTCCATCTTGGACAATGTGTCACACCCTCTCCACGACACACTGGCCCAGCAGAGGAGCTCCTTCAGTAGAAGGCTCCTCTCACCCAGATGCACCACAGAGCACAACAGGAAATCATTCCTACCTGTGGTCATCAATCTCTACAACACCTCCCTCAGAGAGTCAGTCACCCCCCCTCTGTAAATTCTTACAAATGTATTGGCATTATCATTATCACTTATTTTAGATCTATATATATAGATATAGATACATATGTATGTATTTATTTATATTTTTTGTGGAATGTTGTAAATACAGTACAGACCAAAAGTTTGGATACACCTTCTCATTCAAAGAGTTTTCTTTATTTTCATGACTGTGAAAATTGGAGATTCACACTGAAGGCATCAAAACTATCAATTAACCCGTGTGAAATTATATACTTAACAAAAAAGTTTGAAACAACTGGAAAATATGTCTGATATTATAGGTTCTTCAAACTAGCCAACTTTTGCTCTGATTACCGCTTTGCACACACTGAATTTTCTTGATGGTTTTCAACCTGAAATGGACTTTCAACAGAGTTCCCAGAGTTGCCAAGAACTTGTTGGCCCTTTTTGCCTTCACTCTGTGGTCCAGCTAAACCCCAAACCTTCTCGAATTGGTTCAAGTCTGGTGATTGTGGAGGCCAGGTCATCTGGCGCAGCACCCAATCACTCTTCTTCTTGGTCAAATAGCCCTTACACAGCCTGGAGGTGTGTTTGGGGTCATTGTCCAGAATGGTCCAACTAAACGCAAACTGGATGGAATAGCATGCCACTACAAGATGCTGTGGTAGCCATGCTGGTTCAGTATGCCTTTAATTATTAATAAATTCCTAACGGTATCACCAGCAGAGCACCCCCACACCATCACACCTCCTCCTCCATGCTTCACGGTGGGAACCAGGCATGTAGAGTTCATCCGTTCACCTTTTCTGCTTCGCACAAAGACACGATGGTTGGATCTCAAATTTGGACTCATCAGACCAAAGCATAGATTTAAACTGGTCTATTGTCCATTCCTTGTGTTCTTCTACTTGTTGCCTGTCCTTAGCAGTGGTTTCCTAGCAGCTTGTTTACCATGAAGGCCTGATTCACACAGTCTCCTCTTATCAGTTGTTCTAGAGATTTGTCTGCTGCTAGAACTCTGTGTGGCATTGACCTGGTCTTTATTCTGAGCTGCGATTAACTTGCGATTTATGAGGCTGGTGACTCGGATGAACTTATCCTCTGCACCACTGGTGACTCTTGGTCTTCCTTTCCTGGGGCGGTCCTCATGTGAGCCAGTTTCTTTGTACCGCTTAATGGTTTTTGTGACTGCAATTGGGGACACTTTAAAAGTTTTCCAAATTTTTTGGACTGACTGACCTTCATTTCTTAAAGTAATGATGGCCACTCGTATTTCTTTACTTAGCTGTTTTTTTCTCTCCATAATACAAATTCTAACAGTCTATTCAGTAAGACTATCAGCTGTGTATCCACCTGACTTTTGCCCAACACAACTGATGGTCCCAACCCCATTTATAAGGCAATAAATCCCACTTATTAAACCTGACAGGTGACACTTGTGAAGTGAAAACCATTTCAGGGGACTACCTCTTGAAAAACATTTAAAAAATATAGTATGTGCAAAGCAGTAATCAGAGCAAAAGGTGGCTACTTTGAAGAACCTAGAATATAAGACATATTTTCAGTTGTTTCACACTTTTTTGTTAAGTATTTAATTCCACATATGTTAATTTATAGTTTTGATGCGTTGATGCGTTTTCATATACATGAAAATAAAGAAAACTCTTTGAATGAGAAGGTGTGTCCAAACTTTTGTCTCTACTACAGTATATATATACATATATATATATATATGCATAGACATGTATATATGTATATGCTGTTGTATTTCTGGAGTTGGTAACAAAAAATAATTTACCTCTGGGATAATTAAAGTATTAAGTTCTGTATAGCTTATTGTCATAGTGATGATAAATGTAATATTGTGTCTACTCTGTAAGTCGTTTTGGATAAAAACGTCTGCCAAATGCATAAACACAAACATAAACACATGATTACTATCACAATTCATGGCGGAAACAAAATCAGGTAGAAGATCCAAATGCAATGCTTACTGAGGACTGAAAACCAGCAATACATTGCTAAGACAGGAATAAAAAACTAATACGCTTACAACTAAATATAAAACATAATTAGCAGAAAAAGTAGGATTGATTGACTCACTGGCTGGCTGAGTGGATGACATGGACGAGCCATGACAGCACCTTTAGAATATACTGAGAGAAGAGCTCTCATACAGAGTTGGTGAACCAATCAGGAACTGAAAACCAGGTGTTATCAAGGAAATTAATAAATCAGATTAGACATGAGAGCCATCTCTTCCACATGAAACATTATGCAGAGATCTAATCAGAGAACAGGAAACTCTTGAGAAAAAATCGAAAACCAAAAACTAGAACATATTGAAGCCAAAAGACAATGTCCAATGCAAACCATCAAAACTCATACCATGACTGAGTTGCACGACTCCCAACTGATGTGTCACTCAGACTGACTTTGTGTGTCGTGTAATAATTGATATACTTAATATATGAGAGCCTGAGAAAAGTAAAGGACAAAGAACTGGACAAAACAGAATGCAAGTACCATTATAACAATCTACACAAATTGAACAGAAGTGTTAATATTTGCCATATAATTCTGACTTAGTTTAATAAAATTTAGTTCAACAAATTGTCTGTAATGGTAAATATTGTGTATCATTATAAAATGTGTATTAAGGCACCAAAACATAAGGGCCTCAATAAGTGCGATATAATTAAATATTCTTCACTGTTGACTAAAACAACTGCTAACTGCGACAGAACGATGAATAGACTGCAGGTTTAGAACACTTTTTCTGTCTCTCTGACACCTCAAAGAGCTTTCACAAAAACCACAAAGACATATTCATACGACGTTTAGCTTGCACATGATAAAGCCTAAGACATGCTGTATGTCTTCATATAGCTTAAAACTTTCATATGTGGTAAAGAGGAGCATGGAATCAAATCTCAAACTTAGTTATTTGTAGATGACTGCTTTCTCCTAAGCCATGTCCATCACAGATAAATAAAATGGAGGATAAAAAGATTGTCATCATTTTAAATTTTTTTGGAAAGTATCTCAGTCTTTCTTAGTGTAAATATCCATGTTCCAAGTAGTTTATTTTACAAACTCATGTATAGTCTGGTGTAACGATAAAGATTTATTTTACTTATGATTTCTGGCTAATTGCGCCTTCTAAGAAAAGAAAAGTGACTTTATTTTAAATTTGGTTGTTTGATAAACCTATGATGTAATGTTATTACAAAAAGTTGATTATCGTCGATTTTGAGAAAATGACAAAGGTAATTTGAAACTGTGAAATGGTTAGTATCACTCATGGTAAATAAAAAAAAGAAGTCAGATGCTTTGGTTCAGATATGATCTCATGATCAGCAGATAAAACAGGCTTTGTTTAAACAGATTGAAATGTAGAAGTTGTGTTGTGTTATTCGCTACTTATGGGGTGTTTTTACAGATCAGGTGACAGTAAAGGAGAGAGACGGGAAGTAATAGGGAGATAAAGAAAGAGATAGATAGATAGATAAAGAAAGAGAGAGAGAGTGCAAGAGAAAGGGAGACAAGTCCTGTCCAAGAAGAATTATTATAGTCCAAGAAGTATTATTTCTCTTTTTAATTTTAGCAAGACGAGAAAGTCGGAATTTAAATGAAAGAATCAGTTTCCATCCAGCAAAAAGTAATCCATAATCCCACCAATGTGTCTAAAGCACAATGTGGCCATTGTGATTAACTTTAATGCCTCCCTTACTCAATTTATTGAAATGTTAGAATGAACACTGTTGGTTTGGAACCAATGCATTGGCTCGTGTTTAAAATTTGAATGGGGACAAGAAGGGGGATTGATGAGACAAAAACACTGAATTACAGTAAAAGTTTGTGGGATAAAACAATATGCAGGAAGTTAGAGGAGGTTATAAAAAATGTGCATGGATACAGAGGAAGTATAATTTTGATAAAACAACTAGAAAATAAGAATAGAAAAACTGTAAGTGTAGTGCACAATTAGAAGGAGATGACTGAGGCAGAAATGAAACAGCTTCTTCAGTGAAAATTAGTCCTTTATTGTTTCATTTTCAGGTCCAGCCTGACAGCTTTAATTTCTAGAAATGACACACTCTACAGACAGACAAAAAAATGGAAATGAGAGTAAAAACTCTGTGGTATTAGAATAATTAAACATGGAAAGAGGGTTGCAGTTTCATTTTCAGCAACACTTCAAATGAATTCCTGTAATGATCCTGAAACCTCGAAAAGGCAAAAATCCAATCAAACAATATCTACTGGCTTCATTTTCTTTGCTGAGAGAATGACCCCTCTTTGTCAAAGGCGAGTCATGGAGAAAGTGGGTCGTCATAAATATATAAATGAAGGACAGACAATTCAGTCTAGTTAAATCTATTATGCTGACATGTGCATATGAGATAATGTGGAAGTGTATGACAGTGTGCATGTGTGTGTGTGTGTCCATGGCTGGGAACACACTTTGTATGTTCTTTAGTTGAGGATCTGCAAGCATGTGTATGTCATAAAAGACAATCTATGTGTTTAAGAATGTGTGACAAGTGTGGTACAAATTTAACATTTTGAGCGTGTTATATGATTCATATAAAATAATGCCACAGAAGGTCAATTGTGGATGTCAAAATGGCTGTTGATCGAGGCGAAGGGAGAGAATGTTTTACGTTCCCCTCCTGCCTGGATGCTGCTGCAGAAGCTTCTTGATTTAAAAGAACAAATGGATGTGTTGAGGGTTATTTGTCTCTGACTAGCACTGTTAAAAAATAACACCTCCTCACCGATATTTCTAGGAGGACCCTTATGCTTTGCATTCATTGTTTTTTACTCCCTCTCCTACCTTTGACCATTGGAGAGGTAATCAGGCATGAGTTCCATGGATTATAACACGAGTGGATGAGCAGCTGCATTGCTCCAATGACCTTTTGTAACTCATTCCTGGACACCCAAAATTTAACGGAAGAAGAATGAACGACTGAGGAGGAAAAAAGTCAAAGGAAATTTCATTGGCCTTCTCTAAAATCTTTAGGGATGTTCAGTGACCATGATGTGTTATTGTATTCCTCTTGTTACCCAGAAAATGTTAACTAGTCTGATTGACAGTCTGGTCAACTGCAAAAGAAGAGGAAAGAGAGAGCAGATTATGAGGGGTTTGAGAAGAATAAGGCAGTCAAGAAAGGTTAAAAGTCCATGGGCGCTTTTTAGAGAGAATAGTCAAGTAAAGGAATGATTTTCACCTCAATGAAAGAGAAAAAGGTGAAAAGAGAGAAAGGAATGGAAATTAAATAAATAGGTTGGCTGTTTCTAAGCATGGCAAAGTGCATCACAGTCGGGGGCAGTAATTTCTTTGACCTGTAGGTCTGCTGGTGTGTATGCCTTAAATACTTCAACACTTAATCACATAAACACACTCACACAAAGACAGATATTTGTTGCTCTCCTTTCAATGGAATATTACAAACATATACATTTTAAGTGGCTTTTAGGTGTGTCAGAAATGCTATCCCTGGCAGACATGAACATTAAAAGATAAGCACTTCTTTGTAGTTGTTCCTAACTGACATAAAAGAGTAACTACTTATAATCATAAAGGTACTCTGTCACTGATGTCATCCATGCAGATGCTTTAAAAAACTGAAGCCTCCAATGCTTAAAGCAATTTAGATGAGAGTATTGAGTGACTGAATGCATGCCAACTAGCACATACACACTGAAGAAATAAGAAATGGTTTCTCCCACAATTAATGCAATGCACCTGTGATGCTTGATAAAGAGTGCCGCACTGTGCACAGGTGTGGAACATTAGTTCTGGGGGTGTTCCTTGAAAAAGACAAGCTTCTCTCTCACTCCCCTGTAATAACACACTGTGACACATATTCAGCTGTGATGTGCACATTCTCACACACACACATGCATGCACGCACATGCATTCAGCAAAGGGAAATGTATAAAAGGAGGAAATTAAGAGTGTTGATGCTGTTAGCAAAGTAAAAATATGTAAATTAACTTGATGCCCAAGAATAAATCCTGTCATTCACAGTGCTGCACCCTTCAATGCTCAGGTAAGCATGCATCACTGCTTTTTTCTGCATCCATTTGTTTGTACAACCATGAATATTGGGAAGTGTGAATATGAGGGCTTTTAGACGGGCAGATGTGTGTGTTTATGTGATTGAGTACATGTAAAGAGTGAAGCAGAATTCAAATTAAACTAAGACGAAAAGAAGAGTCAGAAGGCTCCTCTCTCATCAAAGGAAAAAGGGGCAGTTTGGACCACCAGAGCTTAGGCATACAGATTGAATGCATTGTTCACAATTAGAAAGACCTCAAAATAGTGATATGTGTTGACTTTCTGTGGTTAAGCTCCAAATAAGTGAAATGTGGGTGTCTTAGAATTAAAATGTCAGTCAAGGGCTGTACTTTAGTATGTGGTAGTTTGAGCTCATTAATGTTTGGTAGTGTTTGTTCACAGGCAAGGACATACATGTTCTCTCTATTTGTAATAGCATGCTTCATGAGTTATTGAATTAAATCTATGTCCAAATTTACATTTGCTTTGTTGTGAAAAGCTTTTCCCATTGCCTCAATAGAAATAGGCTTACATCACATTGCAGACAGGAATGGATATACTTACTCTTTTCCTCGGAAAAGACTTGTCTTGTGACATTTTAAAGCATGTCGCATATACGTTGGTAAACTTCATAAACTTTGACAATTATTAATGATATCTCTCCCTTTAAAAAATTGGCCACAGGGATATTGTAGAGCATACAATTGCAAAGGTACCTTCAAAGCAAGAAACATGTGACTTTACATGTTTTTCAAGAAACACAATTCTGGACCCATTATATCCCCAATGTAAGGAATGTTGTGTATTTTCATATGTTCAGTCCTTTTTTAAATGATCTTCACAGACTGGCCACTTATGTTGTGTATGGGTGCAGCTGGTTTCTGATCAACCTGGAGCTTAATTGATCCATTAATCGCTGGGATTGGTCACAGAAAGAAAACACCTGCTTCCCCACCTGGTTCTTTGTCAGATGGGACCAAATATAGATAGAAATTCACTATTGTCATTTCCGAAAGACGATTTATTATGAGCTTTGATGCCTGAATGGTTAATCTCATAATGATTGCCTTTTTGCCAGACAAAAGAAAAACAACTAAAATCATCATGAAGAATTAAATATGTCAACACATATTAAAACAAAGGCATTGCAAGAACACTCACACGCACATGTCACCGGGTCTAATATCAAGAAGTCAGTCTTTTAATATGTAGTGGTATTTCAAAGGCCATCAATATTATAACAGTCATTTTTTTTCAAACAGAGAAATTATTAATTTTGGGTTATGAATGAAATTTTTTTGGGAGTGAATTAACTAAGAACTTCACTTTAGATGACCTTGGGGTTTAACATATCATATTGTTATTTATTATATTGTTTTAGCAAAAAACCCTTTCACTTACACCACATAAAGAAAGATTTTTTGTTAGTGTTCAAAAAGCAACGGTTTTGCACTCTTAAAGCTATAAAATGCATGCTAACATGCCAGTTGTTTTATGCTGTTTTACGCTGTTTGAACTGTTTTAGATTTTCTAAAACGTGACCAATATAATGAATGACAGACATACATCTTTTCAAGAAATATTTTGATATTATGACTAGTGCTTTGAGAATTTGTTATCAGCACACCTTTAAAGAGTTACTACACAGCCAGAAACATTTGGAAAAGATCTGTTTGACAAACTATAGACGACTGAATATTCAGAAGCCATTTGAATATTGTTTAGTCTAACATTTTTCAGCTCAGTTGTCTGAGCTAAAAAATATAAAATGCTTCTTCGTTATTTTATTTAATTTTATCTGCAACAATATGTCTTCGTGTGTCTTGTTCTGTGCGGGTGCCAGTATTAGGGAACACCTAGTGGCACACCACCACAGGCATATTTTTTCAGTGAATGACTGTCAGTCCATGGCTTTCTATCACTAATGTTAAATGTGCTTGAGATGTATATGTTATTAGCATGAATATTAAGTTTAAATCTGAATGAATTTTGTAAATTTTGTATTTATAGCATTTGTATGCTTCTTAATAACAGTTCTGGATCACAAAGTGGTCGGCCTGTGGTTTGCTCCTAATATCTATCTCAAGGGCTGCGACCACAGGGGGGTGGTAGTGGAGTTTTTTGATAAAAGTGGATCTTCTTCTGGGGTTTTGATGTTGTCTTCATATGACGCCAGCAGAAGATTATAAATGTGTGCAATATGCAAAATATTATACTGAAAATGAACTAAATTAGGTTTCCAAATGCAAATTAAAATAAAATGAAAAAACATTGCATTCAGTAGTTTTTCCTATTCTTGTCTCTGAAACATGTCCCTCAATCCTACATGGAGTTTCTGTTTATTTAATTTGATTTAATTTTGTTCATTTTTCCTGAAAGTACTGCAGTAAGTATTGTTGTGCACTCTGCAATCACATTATTCAGGTATGAATTTTCATTTTAGTATGAAAATGATTATTTTGAAATAAAGAAATAGCCGGCCCTTGCTTTTTAGATTAAGGAAGATGTTTGATCACCTTGCATTAAACAAAATAAAGTAACTCATCATGATGATTCCTCTGTAATTTTTTTAAATAAATTGCCATGTTAATCTAATAATCCCAAATTAATTATTATGTATAAAAAAAAAAAAAAATTCAAGTTTAAGTTAAAAGTAAGCCAAAACTGTGAGACTGCTGTTTACATGCACACATGTTCATTTTTTGTTTCTCCCATTTTTGATCATTTCCCCTCAACAAAATGAATAAACGAACCTGTATTTTAGTCTTCTGAAGCCGTGCGCTATATTTAAAATGCTAATATAAGACTAAACTGATTAATAATTAAACAATTACTGTCATGAATCAATAACTTCTGCACATATTTTTCATTAGTAAATTGCACAGTGTAAACAAAAAAGCAATATTACCAATTCAAATGGGTATGTTGTGGTGTGTATATGTGTGTGTGCATGGTGGTGGGGTTCCTAATCGTCCTAACTTTGATGAAAAATAAACATTTGAGACAGTCACTCAAACACTAAGGCCTCTGCGACAATTTTTCAAGTAGATCATGTTGTTGCTTTACATACTTTTATTTGGTTGATTATTCAAGTAAACACATTTGGAGCATTTTTAATGAAGTGGTCCAGTATCAGAAAGTCATGCTAAATTTGTTTTTTCATCAACGCACAGAACATTTGGACACATTTGATGCCCATCTAAGCATTTTAAAATTCGAACTAATTTAAGCTGTGATCTGTCCCTACTTAGAGAAACTTACACATAATGTAGAGTAATAAAGAAGTACTCCTATATGGGGCTCAGGCACAATTGTTACATGCTTCTGATTAGTTCTGAGACTGGCTTTGGAATTTCCGTAAAAAGTTTATTTCACTTGTTTTTTTTTACGTTAAAGTGATAGTTTACAAATAATTCTTGTTTGCTAACAGTAAATGCATACCTTACCTTCTCCTTTTTCCAAATACCAGGGTTGTATTAGCTGAGACCCTACCAGTTAGTGTAAAACCTGAGAAACATGCATAACGGCACAAACAAATCTATGATAAGAAATATGACATGGTTATCAGCATGCAGAATAAGCCAGGCACAGTGAGCACAAGCACCCAGATTAATGATAAATTACAAGGACCTAGGCTTGTTTATAGCACTCATTTTCCCTGCTGCACCTGCTCATATTCTCTTGGCCTTGAGCAGCTCCCACTTTATTTTTATTTTGTCTCTCCATCTCTCATACTTCTTACTCTTTCCTCTGTCCCGCCACCTTCACGACCACCGCACAAACCCACACATTTTATTTTTCTCTGAGTTGCTGCTTAAAATGAATCTGCATTTTTAAGTCCCCATGTCAAAATCTACTATATGAAAACGTAATTTGTGGGTTTATAATTGTGCAGAAAAGGAGAATTGAGGGGAGGGAGCGAACATATCAGCACAATAAGAGAAGGGATAACTACAGTAAATTAGTAAAGTCAGGATCAACAGGAATTTCTTGTATGGCAGAAAAAAAAACTGCACAGTGTTAATGGATGTAATAAACGGCAAGAGAGATATTTTGATAAATAACGAGAGAAAGCATGACGGGAAAATGGGAACACAAGCAAAACCAAAATGATATGAGACCAATGGGCAAGCACAGCAGCATTTTAGTCACAGCTTTTATAATTATACACCACCCAGCACCAACACAATGCTTAATTTTAATATTAATTACAAATATGTCTCCACACAACAAGGAAATAATTTGACAATCACTTTGGCTCCAAGTACTGTATTAAATGCAAAGTGAGGCTGGGGGCAAAATAAGTCAATATGGAGAACTAAAGTCTTGCACCCCTGCCACCACCACCATCTCATTACATGAAGTGTGAATGGTAATTCTAGTGGGTTTATTAGTTAGAATCAAGGAGGAAAAATAAGAGTTTTTTTTTTTCTTGGTTATAATAAGTGCCTCTCACTTGGCAACTGGGATCTCTTCTCTTTTGCAGCAGTAGGGGTGATAAGGTGTCTTATCTTTTTGAGTGTCAGGATTTGCCCATAAGCAGTCTTCGGAAGAAAGTGCTATGAGGGCAGAAGTGTTTGCATACCAGATAATACGAATATACTCATTTGACTGTTAATAAGTCATAGCCACTTACCTTAATTTAAACCAGTTGGTATAGTAAACAAATGTCACTTGAGTCTGATGGGATTCGACAGACAAAAGACACCTGATGAAAGGCAACTACAAACACACACACATTGTGCTAAGCAATGAACCCAATGTACTCCGCGAAAAGTGTTTTAGTGGTTGTGTGCTTTGTGTTGCAAAACATCAGAAATAACAGCAATTTTACTTACATGTGCGTATCATGTAAGTGTTGGTCATGACAGCTGCTTATGCAGATACCGGGATGCTCTCAGTAGAACGCAGAAAATTGTGCAGAAATTTGACTAATTGTACGGAAAAAGTGATGCTGACAACATAAAAACAAAAAAAGCTTACTTAAAAGTGAGCATGCACAGAGATAAACAACATATGTCTTCATGCAAGTGAAGCCCCTATACATTTACATGTGTATATATTTGAACACATATTATCTTTTACCACTGACAGCCTACTGTTAGAAATCCTACATAGTTTAGCTATACAGTAGTGAAATGGATTATGTACCTCTACATCTTTTCAAGTGATTCATCACCATAAAAGAACTGTTAATTTGGGGTTAAAATGCTGTTCAAACAATGAATCATTATACACAAGCAAACCAAAAAAGTGACAAAAAATATTGCTGGAGATATCTGTAAATACATGATTGGATTATAGGGTTAAGGATAAAGAACATTTATGAAACAATTAAAAATGGATTGATTAGCCAAAATAAAGAAGAATCTATCAATAATTTTCCAAGGAAATCACTTTTTTCTTGTATTACAGTGACTGACTATGCTAATATACGTTTTAACAAATGCTGAATACCATTTTCTTACAATAAAATGCATTTATCAGTGCTTGCCAATCACATCACTTTTTAGGAAAATAACAAATTGGAGGAAGTCCTTGTGAAAATATTAAGAAATCATCAATTCAGGAATATTCAACATTCCAGTGTCAAAAGAAGATACGTTAAAAGTACACTGGTCTATTTGTTTCCATATTCAAAGGTCCTGAAATGGTGAGTTGGTAACTATGCCTGTCATGTGTTTTTATGCTCAGTCTAACAATGCTTTTTTGAACGATATTATCGTTCCAATGCATGTTTTTATGCATTACCCTAACAGTCATGGCTGTTATTTTCCCATCGATCACGGCTGATAGAAATGTGAGTCTTAATGCAGGTTTAAACTAATTCTTTTTCAAAAGGGTTTCTCTCATGTGACAGTCTATACTGTAATATGACATTTCTTGACCTTGCTAAGGGTTATGCGCAGGATGACTACCAGTTAGGATGCTCAATGTTCATTGTTGTCATTATGCATATGCATAAAAAAAAATAACTCCCTGATTGTGTTTTACTGATATTCGGTTGGATAAAAACCAGAAAGGAGAAAAGCCTCAGGTCATTTTTTTTGCCTGTGATATAAATTAGAAAACATAGAGAAAAAAAATAAAAATGTGTTTCCTTCTTTGCTTTAATCAAGCAAAGAAGAAAACTAAGGTAAAATGTTGGTGAATGGTTGCTAATGACTTTCAATTAAACTCCATTCAATAGGGATAAATAATACCTGTTGTTTTGCAGTTTCTGGTGCAAAATGCAACACGACACCTTTGTGAGTTTCCCACTGTTTTAGAAATCTAGTCTCCAGTGGGTCAGTAAATTTGAGTAAATCTAAGTCTATGATTTCCTGATGACTTGATCTCTTTTTTTGCACAAGAAGAATTCCCTCCATTATTGTCAAGAAAACATATACAGTATGTTGAGAAGCACAATTTCTGACTAGCCTATGTCAGGGGTGTCCTGAGGTTTTAGGAAGTTTCTACAATCTGTTTAGGAAGCAGGTTTTAGACATTTCCCAGCTTCGGCACTCCTCATTCTGTTTAAATTGATGTATTCCGAAGGTTGTAAAGCTTTGCAAAAGACTGTTAATGGCCCACTGATCAAATTCAGATATGTTGAAGAAGGGAAACTCGATAACTGAATTTGAACATCCCTGGTCTATGGGGTAAACACATCTGTATCTTCTCTGAGACAGAGAGAGAGTGAGAGAGAGAGAGAGAGACTTTGACTTTTGACTTCTTTTATTTGCGGCACATTAGAAATACATAATCTTAATAAAACTCAAATAGAGTCACTACACCCACACACACAAACACACAAACACACACACACACACACACACACACACACACACACACACACACAAACAAAAAAGTCAAACATTAAGAAACAAGGAGCCATCTTCCTCCAGTGAACATAAAACACGTCTGATCCCCCACAGAGCCATGAAAGTCTCCAGATTGCTTATCAATGTGTAATATGCGGGCTCCACTCTCAGAAGGGCTGCAACCAGACCCTTCAAGCACTGCACCACATTCGTCCAGCCCTGACCCAACATCTGATGCTTCCTCGTCTCTCAAATTTCCAGCTTAGCTACCCCACATAAAAAACGTATTAAAATTAATGTCAGTTTTATCCTCACTACATATTTGGGTCCAAAAACAAACATAGGGACAGAGAAAACCTCTCCCAAAGCTTTCAGCCATTCCTTAAAAACTCTAAGAAGACCAGCTAGCCGAGGACAACCCACCACAAAGTGCTCTAGTGTCTCACTTTGAGTGCAGAATGCACAGCCCAGTGCTTGGATCCAGGTGAGCTCTGTGTCTGGGTAAAACTTCCCTCTTTAACATCTCTTTAACATCACCCTGATTGCAAATATAAACATTTACACCATCAGCATATGCTGATACGACCACAGGAGGAATCTGAGCCCTGAGCCAATTCAATTCATTTCAATTCAGTTTTATTTATATAGCGCCACATCACAACAACAGTTGTCTCACAGCGCTTTCCAAAGGTCTGACCCTACTCTGAAGTTAAATACAGAAACCCAACAATTCCCACCATGAGGAGAAGCTCAATGGCATTACTGTAGAGCTGGCCTGAGATGGGGCATTCTTGTCTGTTCCCTCTCCTAACTAGAGCACTCAAACCACCTCCCACCTTTACCACACAAGAATCATCACGGTACAGCAGTTTTGCCAACAACAGAAAACCCTTCCCAACACCAAAGGCCTGTAGAGTAGAAAAAAAGAAAACCATGATCCAAACGGTCGAAAGCCTTCTCCTGGTCAATAGATAGGATACTGACCTTAATATCATACATTTTGCCAATGTCAATGATATCTCTCCTTCAAAAACAAATTATCAAATATAGACCTATCTGGTACACAGTACAACTGATCAGCACCAATTAAAAGGTCAATAACAGTTCTCAGTCTATTTGATAGGACCTTGAAAAGAATCTTTTAGTCCGTGCATAAAAGGGCTACTTGCCTCCAGTTTTTAAAAAAGGCTAAATCTCCCTTCTTAGGCAGCAGTGAAAGAACTGTACGCCTGCAGGATGCTGCTGTGCATATTTTATAACACACTCTTTAAAATCGTCGGAAGGTCCCGTCCCAAGATGGTCCAGAAGTGTTTAAAAAAGTCAGATGGTAGACCATCTATTCCTGAAGCCTTGCCAGATGCTATCTGAGACACCGCAGCAGTCAGTTCATCAAAAGTTATATCAAAACCCTGAGTCTCCCGATCTCCTGGATTCAGGTGAGGAAGTCGTTGATGAAGCTACTCAGCAGCAGCCACATCACAGCTGTGCGCCCTGAACAAGTCCGTATAAAAGTTGACTGCATGCCTCCTCATCTCTGCTGGGTCTGCGGTTACCTTCTCATCAGGGAGGTGGAGACACACCATCTGTTTTTCTGAAGCAACTGACTTCTCCAAGTTAAAAAAGAAGGCGGTTGGTGCATCAATGTCTTGTAGCCTGGTGAAGCGTGCTCGAACAAGAACCCCTTTGGCTCTCTCCTGAAGAAAAGCTCCTGTTTTTTTATCGCAATAGATCATTTTGCTGATCACCTTGTAAAGCATTTTCAAGGTCTCTTATTTGGTCCTCTAACTTCTGCACAACTCTATTTATGCTCGTTGTGACACTGGTTGTGTATTCCTGACAGAACACCCTAATCTGAGCTTTCCCTACCTCCCACCACTGATGCATGGAAAGAAAGTAATCTTTCTGGGCTCTCCAGTAGGCCCAAAACAATTAGAAACTTTTACAAAAATTACGATCACTTAATAATTTAACATTAAAACGGTTGTTGGTCTTCCAGTGGGAGAAAGGATCAACTCCATCAAAACTAAATTATGGTCTGTAAAAACTGATCTGACAGCTAAAAACTCCTGCAGTAAAAGAAGCAGGTAGATAAAACCTGTCCAGTCTAGCTGTACTTACTCTCCCATCTGACATTTTGACCCAGGTGTACTGCCTATCTGAAGGGTTTTTCCATCCCAACCCCCATTTATGTTTAACGAGGCTACTCTTGGACCCTTCATGTAAAGAGAAGAGAGACAGACCAGCAGGGAAAACCAACAGAGATGAAACACCCAGTGTTGTATGATCATGGTACTTTAATTTGAAAGTTTATTTTCTTTGACATTTTTTTCTTTGTCATTTTGAGAGTTTTCTTCAGACCAGTAATGTGCTTCTTTAGACGATAACGTTTCTTGCTCTCCAGTAAATCGAGCCCAACTACTCTCGGCAGCGTGGTGGGTAATTTATCTACATCAGGAAAACAATACCTAACATTCACTTTCTTCCCAAATGTGTCATCCAGGCAGTCGTTAATCTCCTCCGGGGAGTACAGATCAACACTCTGAGAGTAGCTGTCTGCTAGAGAGAAGCTATCAGAGTCAGATTCACCATCCATATCACCATGGCCACGAGCAGACTTCACCTGATCATCTGGCTGACTGTCAGGGCTGACCTGCAGCAGCTCCACATCTTGCACAGCAGCACACTCTTCATCATGCTCTGGCCTCCCCAGGTCCTCTGCCCTGTCCTGACCACAGCCTCCTCTTCAGCTACAGTACTGTCTCTAACCTGCAGTGCACCATCAACCATCAACAGCGGGCCCCACAGTGCGCTGTCTGTGGGGACACGCCATCCGCTTGTGGCCAACATCTCCACATTCAAAGCACTTCATGTTCCACTACTTATACCATGTAGTGTCCCTGTTCATGCTTAACACAGAACGGCACATCCAGTGTTTGCGTTGGAGAGTCCAACAACATGAACACTTGTCTCCACAGAGACTGAACATGTCTCAGCTTAGTGTCCCTTCAGCCCAGACTCACCGCCCGGAACCCGCTTGCAAACTTCCCGAAATGCTCCAGCTCTGTCTCCAGAGCCTTGTTGGAAATAAACAGGGGGACGCCAGACATGGTGATCGGACCGAAGCGACCACCAGCAGGAAAACCTGAACAAACTCATTATCCAAGACTAGCCCGCTTTCAATGAGTTGACTGACAAGCTCTATATTTCTCAGAAACCCCACCACCGCTTTCTTCATGCATGAGGCACACAAGATGTTTCCATGCCCCATCTATCCTCCTACCGCCAGCAGCACTTGCTCCACCGTGGTGCTGGGCTTGGGCACCACCCTCACCCCATGCTTCAGAGACAGGGACAGCATCTCCAAGTAAGCCATCCCCGTCTAGAAACACGGCGTACCGGCCCCAAAAGTACCCAAACGCACAACAACTTAGAGTTACAAAAAACAATCATACAGTAAACACTTAGAAGGGAAACCAAAACTCTCAGCCAAATTCACCATACTCTCCACCACCAAACTCCCAGCATGAGAGAGAGAACGAGAGAGAGAGAACAGAGACAAACAGAAAGGAGTCACCCTTGCAAATAATTTTCTTATTCTCTCTATATATTCTTATAGATGCATATTAATACATATAAAATCTTCTTCACAGAATCTTCCACATCCAATATATTCCACACATGCTACATTATTATTGTCAAGAGTCACTGAGGTCTCATGTAAAAATAATACAAGTGATAGAAATTTAGAAAGGTTTTTAAATCATGCAGGATAACTATTACCTTTCAGAGATAATTGTGTCAAACCACTTTTTACATCACACCAACCAATATTCAGATTATTTATAAGACAAATGTCCATCACAAATCTATTCTACTCTTTTATATGCATTCTTGCATTTTTATAAATATGCAAGAATAATGAAATAAAAAAGATACTCAAAACTAATAATTAAATGAAAAAGATCAATTATATCGCCCCTTTCACAGAAGGCAAAACACAGGCTGCAGATGCACATGCTTTGAAAATACACACACCTGCAAAATATATATATGGTGTATCAATGTAATCACATCCACTATTTTACGTGGCTTTCAAATGATTTAAAGCCAGATTTAATGCATGTTTTCAAACTAACTTGGATATTTTTTCTTTTGGTTTGAAAAGTCTAAGAACAATAAACTATTATTCCCAATTCCAATTAACCTTCAATACTAACAATAGAAGGATAATATATTAATTTTCTTTCGATCAAAGTTGTTATAACATCCTAGGTATGCATTTGGTACATATTTGATATATTTAGGCAAATAATCTTTGAATAGATCAGTACCTAAGATATCTCGAGTTTGAGATAACATATTTATCTATTAAAGATATTTCAACACATAGTGGAACCCAAATAGATCTCACTGCCTTGGTTCATTTTATTAAAACTATTTGGATTCACTCAAATTTTGTAATTTTGCACAACTTATCCTTAATACTCTACTGCTTGCCCCCAACCTTTTAGAGTAGAATTTGGGGCAAATTACTTTAGAGAATTAGCCACAGTTTGATTTAGCAGGTGACATAAACTCCCTCAAGATGTTTGCATCTCACATATGTTTTAAGGAGATGCACATAATATATATATGAAGTTACTGACAAGTTTCAAATGATGTGAGCATGGTCATATCTAAACAAAAAGACGAATTAAGGCCTCAAAGTATCAACAACTTGAAAAATACTTGAGAGACTGAGAAGGACTAGTTCCCATTACAATAAACACAGTATTAAAGATCCATTAAAGCAGCAACACTTTGCTAAACAAACAATGCCCACAGCCTATCTTAAGATTGCATTGGGGTAATTTGAAGTGAAGGACAATATGTGTGTGAGTGTGTCTTTTCACAAATATCTTCCATTATGTTTGCAGGCATGCAGACCCCTCATTTTGGTCTATATATGAAGTTTGTAAATGCCATCTAGTTGTGACAGTCAGAAGAATCAATGGAAGTTGACAGTTGAATTATAACCATAGCTAAATCAATCAGTCTTTTGTTTTAACTGATGAATGGAAGGTATTTAAATCTCAACAGCGGTCTTTAAACAAATTCTCAAGGTTTTAGACTTTAGCATTGCATTAGTTTACTGTTTATGTTGCACCATTGATATTGATAGCACATTTTCACATAAATATAAAATAGCTCCCAGAAGTCATCACAGCATTAAAGGTCCAATGGATACAGTGGTTGATTATTCAAGGAAACACAGTGGCAATTTTAATTTTTGCACCCTCTTCAAACAAAAATGCCTATTGGTTTAGAAATCCTTGCACAATGGAACAAAATGAGATGAGGATATTGATTAATAGAAACTTTAATGTAGTGATGCAGAGCACTGATACAAATATCTGTATAGGGATATAAAAGAGAATATCACATGTCTTTTCCCTTCTCTCACCAATACACTGATATCCACATACATGTAAACACGATCATTAAACGTGATTTAAAGAATTCTCATCAAATATAACCCTCCCATCCTCGAACCTATTACACAATAATATAAAGGTACTTGAATCTGCCCCAGCAGTGCGCGTTTAAAAGGTCTTATAGTGAAACTGTCCATGAAAAAAAAGGCATCTGGGTTTATGTGTCACCAGCTTGAATAGTATCTGTTTTTTCTATGTGTGATTTTTTATTTAACTATTTAGGGGATACACTTCCATTCAATGGTTATTGGTGAGTTAAAAGGGAAGTAAAAACATGTTACTTGTCAGCTTGTACGGATTTTGCAAATGTGTGTGTATAAAGGAAACGCAGACAGGGAGATGTATGCAAGATACATGATGCATATAGTTTACACATAATAGTTTATGTTTATTTCAAGTTTCATTCATAAATTTTACCTTAAATTTACAGACTGATTAAAGACCATTTCAGTCATTGCTAAAATCATTCAATTGATATCTTTACTAGCAAGCTTTCATATTCTACAAAAGAACAAGACATCAATCTATTAGTTTACCAATTTATAACAATTCAGTCTTGGGTGCACTGTATCAATGTTGCTGGGCGAGGAGCAGTCTCAACCCTGGACAGGCTACCACCTGAAAAAACAAGGAGGACAATTACACACAATTGTAAGAAGAAGCAAGACAATGCTTTACTTAATTGTACTCCATTTTATGAAAACATTCGTATAATATAACAGAAGTATTAGTAGAAATATGTTTTTCTTTGGCTGCATGTCTATCACCAAAATTGTATCACACTCCCCTTTTTCGAAATACATTTGTCAAATAAAGTAAATATGTCACATGTTCAAACCTATAACAATTATACCTCATGAAGTACAGATATTGGCATCGTGTATTTTTTTTTATTGATTACAACACTACAGAAAACCAACAGAAGAAAACTTGTTGCAGCACTATAAAGGAATTTAGGCTGGAAATAAAGCATTTCAATTTGTTTGTTGTTTTTATGTGCAATTTCTTAAAGGCCACATGTGGATTGTGTGAAAACAGCAATATTTTTGGTAGATAGAAATTTGTAATAGTTAGATTTTTTTTTTTTTTTACGTTAAATGTTTTTATTGTTCATAATAACCTATAGCATGACAGAATATCATGATTTCAATTAGGTCATGGTCCTTGTTGAAGGCATTTATAGTACTTTACAATGACGTGCAGTAAAAAGAATCCATTTTATACGGACATAAAAAACGCTACATATATTGCACAGATTTCTCACTCTGTGCCCTGGGCTGTAACATTTGCTTTCTTAGTCAAGGAGAACAATCTCATTTGCAGGAAAAAAAGATGAATTAAAAAAAAAAGAAAGACATGGCGGCAACAATACCTCAAATTTCATGCTTTCTTCTTCATCTTTTTAATTTACAATGCAAAGTGTAAAAATAAACATTGAGAGCTCAATTTAGTGTGGTTTTGAGCCGTGGCAACTAATCCCCAATGCACCCATCATCATTATGTGCTGGAGGTTATAGATTTTCCCCAGAGCAGAGGTTCTCTTCTCATGAGAGATAGGGTAAAGAGGACGGTTTTGTTTTGTTTTATTTTGTTCAACACACATACACACACAGTGGTTTCCATCACTTCAGAGGACATTACATTGACTTAAATTAATTTCTTAACTTTTACCCATCGTACAACCAAACCATTTTTTTAATTTTTTTTATTTCCTTAACCTAAACTAAAACAAAAGTAATGTTTTATGTTATTTATAATGAATTGAATTTAAATAATGGACAACATAAAAAAGGGTGTAAAACGTATACTCTTAAACCGTAAGGGATCCTGAAGAACTGATACTGTAAACTTACCCCCATACACACATTCTTTTTGACATAAAGAAAGATAAAGATAAGATACTTTTGTGGCGATCGTGCTAGTGTTTAACCCAGCACTTGCAATCACCCACGGAAAATAATGCTGAGCTTGTAACAAAACAAAGTCCATAATAAATTAACTTGTGTAATTAGTAGGCCAACCTGCATGATTAGTTTCTTCCTCTCTGTGAATTTAGGTAAAACAGAGAGAGAATGAACAAGGCAATACCAAATTAAGTTAAATCTTTTGCAATAAGAAAACTTTTCAATCACTGTTGAATAAACTAACTATTTGTAAACACTGATGCTATTGCAAAGCCAACCAGTGAATGACAAATGCATCAACATTAGCTTGCTGATTCATCTTCCTCAAAGTTTGGAATATTTCATGCTGACATTTATAAACCAAACAATGCTCAGTTTAGTGGTATATATGACTTTATTTCTTTGGTAAGATGAGACTTCTACAGATGTGAAATTTTAAATCTCCTTGGGTAGCTGCTGTATTTAAATGTTTTTCTTTGGGTCTGTACAGCTTAACGCTATTCTTATATTGTGTTTCCACATTGTCATTCCTGGCTGTCCATACATTTCTGCATGTAAACTATCATTCAGAAAAAACCTAAATTCAACTTCAGCAGTTAAACATGGGCACTGCTGTCTACAGTAGTTACACACACTTCAGTTCTATGGTCGGGCCTCTCTTATCAGAGCTGCCAGAAAGTAGTAAGCTAGGATTAGTATCTAGATCTACATCATCACTGGTCCCCAGTCTTTGTGGACAGAATGAAAAGATGATGATAGAGGGGGTGGCTAAGAGTAGAGGGTTCAAAGTAATAGTAAGATGTTATGCTCACTAACTATAGTTTTAAAAAAGTACTTCTGCTGTATACCTATAACTTGTTGGGGATGTTTAACTATATATTTTATATTTTTCTTTTACTTGTTTTTCTCTTGTCAGAAATGCATGAGAACAGCAAATGTGCATGCCTTCTTGGACGTTTTTGGTGGTCTGTTGAGGAGGACACACTTCAAAACCATAAGCATCACACTCATGGAGCAGGCTAAGTGGGCTGTGTTTTTGAAGTCTTTCTTTGAAATAAGCGAGGCAATCCCTTGGCCCAGGGATCATATTCTATTTACATTCCCTTTGCCAACAACAGAGGGAAATGCTGGCCAAATTCACAAAAGAAGATCCACATTGGAAAATCCGGCTAATCCCTGATTGAAAGTTCATGTGTTGGCTTCGATGGATAAGCTCTGGCAGATTTTCCCAGGAAAGGGGAGTAAAGAAAAAAAGGCAACAAAACTGGGATCCTTTTTGGTTAAAAAGTGGACTCAATGTCAGTTGCAGGCTTGCAAAGCTCGTGTCAACTGGTGATGCACTGCCTTTTGTGATTAAGACTATAGCGGGTTATGTCATTTTCTGTCTCAGAAGTGGTCTGGCTTAGTTGATTGTTTCTAAGGTTGAAGCAGAATGAGCCTGTCAAAACCTTAGTTTATAAAGCTCCTCATTTGTTGTTTTTCTATGTCCATGTTAACTCCTAAATGTTTTGTATATATTTTTTCCTCTCATGTTACCAATACTTTTTTTCCTCCTATTTTCCTCCATCATTCCATCCTTGGCTTTCTACTCTCTCTCTTCCAGGGGTGGAGGCTATGGCTAGAGAGTCTGCACAGATGGCAGGCCAGCTTGCCTTCAGGGGAAGGGCTTCACAGCTTAAACTTCCTCAAATTTTTGTCTTTTCTTTTTCTCTTTCTAAAGCTCAAACTTTTGGCTTGCAACTTTTCATGCCTGGCGAGCTTTTATCTTACGGTGCATGATGTGAGGGAGAGAGGGAGTGGGTGAGATGAGCTGTCCTCAGATCAATAGGGGCCATCAGAATTAGTGGAAGCCCAACACAGGGTCCAAAAGAGTGTCAGTGGTGACTTTTAAAGGCCAATGCTAATAACCTGTTGTCACTTTTTAATATTATATTCAAATCAATCAGGAAATTAATTACATTTAATCTTTAAGTCATCCTATATGGCCTTGTGGTTACGCTCTACATTTTTAGTAGAAGAAGCATGAGAAGCATTAACAACAGGGATAAGTTTCCTAATTTTTGTTAACTAAATACCTCTAGATCAATTTCTTCCTGAGATGACCCTGTGATAATGATAAGATTACCTCTTGCTCTCACTCAACAGATATAATTTTTCACTTGAATAAATGCCACAAATGTTCCTCTAATGGCTTGCTATACTCAAAGCTGCCCACATGAACAAGTGGACTTGTTAACAGCCCTTGTCTCATCAAGTGACCAGCCCAGCAACTTGACCATTGTCAAGTGATCTGAGAGCCAGTTCCACAGTTAAGGCCGTCTCACATTCAGCCCTGAATACTCATGGAGCTTCAGACCTTTCATGTAACATAAAATAAAATTACAGGAATACAAGAAAATTGAATATTTAAAGAATTGATTAATACAAAAACTCTGGAACACACACACACACACAATATATAAATAATTTATATGCATCCATCCATTGTCTAAATGGGGCCTATACCAGCTGACATTGGATGTAAAGTGGGATAGATTAAACACACACATATGTGTGTATATATATACATACAGTATATATATATATATATATAAATATATATATATACAGTAGATATAACTACACATGCGTAGATGGTGTGTGTTTATCTGACCTGACATGACTGTGGTAGTGTTGTCATTGTTCAAATGATAAGGGTTTTGTATAAGAATCACCACTCACCTTGACCTGTGACTTGCACTCTCGATTACGCATAAAATTCTAATTATACAGAGAGATTATACCATTTTTAAATATGATTGCAGCATTTAATACACTTTAAAAGTTGTACGTGCTGGTTGATGGGCTTTTTTCCCCTAGAATGTTCCTAATTAAAGCTTAGAGAGGATTTGTCATCAGTGTGCTTCAAGCATGTCCTAATTCTCATTTTCATAAAACATCTGAGAAACGGTCTATATTTAACACATGATGATGGATATTTCATGTACTTTTTTTACGTGTCACGTGGATATCCTGGTGTGCTGTAAATGTACTATCAGTGCAGTTTAGGGAACTCAAACACACTTTTTATACATATGAGAGAACAAGATAACAAGACAGACATGGAAGAAAGGAGGGGATGAAGGATGAAAAATTGTTTTGGACTTTGTCAGAGAAATCAACTGAGAAACAGGCAGGCATGGGCAGCAAATTAGGTGATGAGTCCCATGTCCTTCGTCTTCTAAGCAAAAAGCACTGAGGCATGAGAGTAGAGGAAACAAGAACAGTTCTCTTTCTGACTTTCTTACATTTTCTCTCTAACACATTCTATCGTTATTGCAGCTGCTCTAGTCCTTTCTCCTACTGCAATAATCAGTCTGTTTTTACTTTAGATTCTGCGTTTTCCATCTTTTTATCTCTTTGAAAAAAGGTTCATGTTAATGTGGACAGGAGGCAGCTACCTCTTCATTTGAAGGTATGTAATATTTAAGGATTATGCTCTGTCTTTAGGTATTTAGTGCAGGCAACAAGAGTGTATGGCATCTTATTCGTGTACTTTCTGCAAAACAATGCAAGCAGCCAGACAATCAAAGTGCTGAGGTATTGTGCAGGTGTCCAGAGAAGAACTCTTCTGCACCAATGTACCAGTCTTAGGCTCAAGCTGATAACCCCCCCCCCCCCCCCCCCCCCGATCCCCAACCCCCCTCCCCCTACCACCCCCCACATATATATGTACACGCACACAGCAGCACCACCAGATGGACTCATGTTTTTCCCCACACTCTTGCTCTCACAGTTAAGACCTAGGCTTTCCTCCCTCCTTTTTTCTCCATCTCCCGACAAAAGAAAAGCGCTTTGGCTGCAGGAATACCACAGCTGAATTTTATGGTACTGCTTCTTTTGCCAAGCTGATTTTATAATTCAAAGGGACAGAGTGCATTGAAATGCAGTTTTTGGGCTGTTTCATCACGACCATATCTTTTTAGATGCAAGTTTGTGTTGGCAGATATGTTTGTCACACTAATATTTCCCTTCCCAGTGTGAAATCTCGATAATATCTGGAGTTGCAGAGAAACACGGATTAGTGTGTGTTGAAGTGTGCTTTGAGCAGATCTTCTGGTTTTCCAATTCCAACATAGGCTCAATAAGGTGACAACGGTGTCAACACAAACGTGATCACTCCATCTATAGATATCATGAGTTACCCAGGGAGGTAGAGTATTTGGTGGCAGTGTGTATGAATATCTTCCAGCACATGAACAAATACTTGAATGTGTTATTTGGCACATATCACCTAGCACGAACTACATTAAGTTTAAGTAAACTCTTTCCCTTACCTTAAATTTCTGAATGAGATGAATCACAAATTCAGTTGCAGACCCTGTTATTTTGTTTCGCTACACCTTGCACTGAGCAGGGGGAATACACTTACACCAGGGACAGAATTAACATGCAATTTCCCACTTCTCATTACAATTCAATAAAAGCCAATCTCCTTTTACCTTTAGAGCACTATTTTGGGTAGATGCTTTCAGGGGCCCCCACTCCACTCTGAGCCCAATTAAGAACATTTAAACATATTAAAATCTCAAAAGCTCTTCACTGTCCTGATTACTGTTTAAATATAATCTGCTTTTATATCCCCTCTCTGCCTGTTTGACTCATTTTACTGTAAAATCATATCCATCAGTATTGGTACCATTGATGCTCCTTCATATCTATTTTTTTTAAAGGTAAAATCTTTCAGCAAAAAGACAATTCTGATATAGTTCTCTATATTATGTTCATAAAAAGTCCTTAAGTAGTAAGCAGTTTTTATGTCAAGAGTAAAAACAAAAATGTACTTTCTTTTCTTTCATACAATGTAGTAATTTAGGGAAATACTTTTGTTTTAAGTGCACATAGTGAAAAGAAAATTACATTTGGTTTGAAGGATACAGAGAGGTGGGGCAGCACAGTTGTGTGGTGGTTAACACCATCACCTCACAGCAAAAGGGTTCTGGGCTCGAGTCCCTGGGGGAACAGGGACCTTTCTGTGTGGAGTTTGGTTGTTCTCCCTGTGTCTGAGTGGGTTCTCTTCAAGTCCTCTTGCTCCCACAGTCCAAAAACCTGCATGTTAGGTTGATTGGATATTCCAAATTGCCCTTGGGAGTGTGTGTGAGTGTGCATGGTTGTTTGTCCTTGTGTGTATCTTTGTGGCCCTGCGATGGACTGGCAGGACCCTCATTGGTGTACCCTGCCTCTTGCCCATTGACTACTGGGATAGGCTCCAGTCCCCCCACGACCCAATTAGGGAATAAGCAATTACGATGATGGATGGATGGATGGCTGGATGGATGGATACGGAGAGGTAGTAATGGGGAGAAGTGAGATTATTAAAAAAAGTATTTACCTGCCTTTATACATTTTTTTAACTCACTCTACCAACATAGAACATGGAACTTTGGAAATGTTGTCATGACACCACCCATCCAACTTTCTCCGAAAGGAAATCAATACCCTGCACTATAATGCTAGGTTGCATTCAAATTATTATGTGAAAATAGAATAAATCCATTCACAGATTTTACAAACACAAAACACACACACACACACACATATATATAAAACCTGAACAAATAAAAATGTATAGACAATAAGTATACACAATTTTTTAGTGGGTGCTCTTTAATCTGCGGACACGATTGACTTTCTGTTATGATGAATAGCTATGCAAACTGAAAACATGATTGCACAGGGAAGCGATTGATTGAGCTTTCCAAATGCCAGCTATATAATTTAAGGCAGGATTGACAGGGTGAACAAAAATAAATTCAAGTCCCTCTGATACTGTTGGACAATGTAAGTTTGCTAACAAATGCGCAAATTAGGAGTTTAGGAGGGACACAAAAAGGATACAGAAAAACCGTATGCGTTCTCAGTGCCATTACTGCATAAGTATGTAATGAAATTTCAGATTAAATAGTTAGAAAGTATACTTTCTATCACATAATTAAATCAAAAGAGAAGGCAGATGTTTTTTAACAACCGATAGTACAATTCTAGAAATGTCATCATGAAGAAAAGGATTTGTCAAAATTTTTAATTCCATATTCCATAATTCCATAATTCCATAGTTCATTTGACTTAGACATCAAAACATTTAGCATTTCATCTGCTCAATTTTGCAACGATTCCACCACCTTTATGGAAAAATATCCACTTTTATACATTTTTATATCCATCCATCCATCCATCTATCCATCCATCCATCCATCCATCCATCCATCCATCCATCCATCCATCCATTCTCCACCGCTTATCCAGGGTCGGGTCGCAGGGGCAGTAGCCAAAGCAGGAAAACCCAGACTTCCCTCTCCCATGCCACTTCTGCCAGCTCCTCTGGGGGATCCCGAGGCGTTCCCAGGCCAGCCGGGACACATAGTCCCTCCAGTGTGTCCTGGGTCTTCCTCTGGGCCTTCTCCCGGTGGGACATGCCCTGAACACCTCACCAGGGAGGCGACCAGGAAGCATCCTGATCAGATGCCCGAGCCACCTCACCTGGCTCCTCTCAACGTGGAGGAGCGGCTCTAATCCGAGCCCCTACAGGATAGCCGAGCTTCTCACCCTATCTCTAAGGGAGAGCCCAGCCACCCTGCAGAGGAAACTCATTTCGGCCGCTTGTATCAGGGATCTCGTTCTTTCAGTCACTACCCAGAGTTTGTGGCCATAGACGAGGGTGGGAACGTAGATCGACTGATAAATTGAGAGCTTCGCCTTTCAGCTCTCTCTTCATCACGACAGACCGGTACGGCACCTAACGATCTCACGCTCCCTACCCCCATTCGCGAACAAGACCCCGAGATACTTGAACTCCTCCACTTGGGGAGGGACGTCCCCCCTGACCCGGAGAAGGCGCTCTACCCCGGTGAGAGACCAAACAGGGACCAAACAGCCCGTAAAGAAAGGGCCAGGTACCCCATACTCCCGGAGCAACCCCCACAGGATACCCCGAGGGACACGGTCAAACGCCTTTTCCAAGTCCACAAAACACATGTGGACTATTTTGGCGAAGTCCCATGCACCTTCAAGGACCCTGCTAAGGGTATAGAGCTGGTCCAGCGTTTCACAGCCAGGATGAAAACCATACTGCTCCTCCTCAATCCGAGGTTCGACTTACCGACGGACCCTCCTCTCCAGAACCGCTGAATAGACCTCCCCAGGGAGGCTGAAGAGTGTGATCCCACTGTAGTTAGAACACACCCTTCGGTCCCCCTTTTTAAATAGGGGGACCACCACCCCAGTCTGCCAATCCAGCGGAACTGCCCCTGATGTCCATGCGATGTTGCAGAGTTGCGTTAGCCAACGCAGCCCCACAACATCCAGAGCCTTTAGGAACTCCGGCCGAATCTCATCCACCCCCGGAGCCTTGCCATCGCGGAGCTTTTTGACTACCTCAGTGACTTCAAGACAATGACAACAGAGGACTGTTGGAATGCTAACCCAGTGTTACAGGGTTACATGAAGAGGATGTGGGAACTGTGGAGTCTTCTAATCCATAGTCCCAATGTTCAAAGCATCCATGCTGGACCGTTTCGTTAATGCAGGAGTCAACTTCGTCTTTCTTTCTTCACGGACATTTTTAGACTCCTAATGTCCACATTCTGTGTTAAGCTGTGTGTTTCTGAGAACGTGAGTTGCTGTTGTTTGGTTCACTTGCATTATAAAAGTGTTCTTTCATAATGGCACTTACTGTTTTCTATGCCGCGGTTTTATTCAGAGTGATGCAGATTTGTGGGTTTGTGTACTTCTCCAGCAGAGTAGTAGCGACACAGGTCTGTGTGTTTGGTTTAAGCGTAGCGTTCCAACATACTCAAAAACAAACTAGAAATTGATGAGGTATGATGCAAATACTATGCCAAGGGGGACGCCAGGTCAGTGGGGGGATTTCACCATCATTCCCCCACTTTGAGTACCAAGAGTACCCCAGATTGAGTACCAAGCCTCATGTTCAACTGTTACACTGAATACCAGAACAACTGACCTGAAAGAGAAGATGACGGCTAAACAGGAAACCTGGACCCCCCCTCGCTGACTACCAAGACTATGTGAAATACCTTTTGAAGATCTATTGAATAATATGAATGTGGGATTATAAGATATCCCTTCGACAACCACAGCAGCAGTGATCCTAGACATGTTTGGCTCCAAATTTTACATAAACAAGGAGTTATATCATCCATAGAAACTCAAGGCAGCAATGAGAGAAGTGTGCTAATTATCAGAGCTGCAGAAATGTGTGATGAAGTAAATGCCTAAAAAGTACAAAAACAAGCCTTTCATATCTGAGGCCTTGGAAACTTTCAAGCAAAGACTCACCTCAAAGAGAAAAGCCAGGAGAATTAACCAGATGTTCTACAGTTGAGCAATATGAATACAGCTCCACCAAGGCTGTAGATGGTGCAATACTGCAAGAGCTTATGGAAGAAGGATGCAAAATATAAACAAGTACAGTGATTACTGAATCTAAGGACCAACCACAGCAACCTCCCTGAACAGGCTACAGTAACTATCACAGTGGCAGGAATCCAAGACAGTGTCCCAACTATGAAGACCTAGACAGCATCATCTTCTGACATAATTCATGGTACTGGCTTAATAAGCTTACTCCACTCCATGAGCGCCTGGCAACACAAATGAACCAACTGCTAATGGATGGAACAAACCCAAAATGGTTAACCGAAGGCCGGACAGACCTGATCCCCAAGGATAGCCAGAAGGAAACAGCCTCATCCAACTATAGGCCAATAACCTGCCTCATCACCACATGGAAGTTCCTGTCTGGCATCATAACGGCTAAGATTGAAAGGTACTTGGCTCAATACATGATCAGGGTCCAGAGAGGAATTGGCAGCAGCACCAGAGGGGCAAAACACAAGTTTCTGGTAGACAGGGCAGTCACTCGAGGTTGCAAAACCAGAACAACCTTTGCACTGCCTGGATTGAATACAAGAAAGCCTATGACCCAAGCCTGGATCATGAAATGCCTAGAACTTTACAAGGTCAACTGGACCCTGAAAACCTTTATCAGGATTTCAATGGCAATGTAGCGAACAAAAATAGAGGCCAACTTCAAGCCAATTGCACATGTCAGCAGCAAGTGTGGAATCTACCAAGCTGAAGCTCTAACACTGCTGATGTTCTGGATTGGCCTTACACACACAGAAAGCCATAACTAAGTGGCCAGGATATGAATCCCCCGCACCAGAAAAATGGCGAGGAAGACAAAAGAAGTCCTTGATGTGGACCCAAGTTTAGCTTACTTATAAGAAGTGTAAATTGGTGTAACATTTTTCTATTTATATTGAAGACTTTGGAAAAACTAGATCTTCCACATTCTAGTCATGCATCTGAAAGAACGGAACATTTCAGAGTCACTGCTGATACTGTATTGAATTTGTTTTTAATTGACATTTAATTTATTGTAAATTTAAGGTTTTCATGGAAACTTAAAGTTTAAGGTTTAAGGTTTTTAAGGTTTTCATGGATATCGTAAGCTTCTTGTTCTAAATTCAACTCTAATCTGGAATGTTGAAGATTTATAGGAATATATTTTCCATAAATCACTAATGGTTTTCATGAATATATTTACTTTTGATAATTGTCTCTACCTTATTTTAATCTGAACTTTTGGCATTTGTGATTAATTACCAGATGCCATCTCGTGGTCAGTAGCTGCATATAATTATTACAGAAGGAGTTGTATTAATTAGACCTGTATATAAAATAACTAAACAGGAACATAAACATGTCTCTATGCACTCTATTATTCAACACAGATGGATAAATGTGGTTCAGTCCAAGTATTTTTTTACAGACACTTCAGAAATTGAGGAAATTATTTGTGGGAACTGGAGGGTTATGAAATGGAGTGTCTTTGTTTATTTGAGTTCTTAGTTTTATCACCATACAGTTTAATCAAGAATTTGGCATTACCACACCCTGAAACAAGGCACATGAATGGTGACCTCGCATTTTTATTTTTGGCAATGCTTGCCCCCCTTGACTCCATTTGCTTATCAGAGGCCTCATGAAGGTCCTTGGGAAGCCCATCCGGGTCACGCTCACCAACAAAGCCTAGTCATGAGGGGCCTGAGACAAACACCACTTGAGGCCGCTGAACACCAAACTCACAAGCTCACAGCTGACTGGTTTAATCTCTTCTCCCTTTCAGATGTTGGTGTTGAAAGAATTCTCAGTCAGAAGTAAAATAACTGGGCAGCAATAACTGTTAGCACCATCGCCTCACAGCAAGAGGGTTCTGGGTTTGAGTCCCCATGCGAGCAAGGACATTTCTGTGTGGAGTTTGCATGTGTCTGCATGGGTTCTCTCTTGGTTCTCCGGCTTCCTCCCACAGTCCAAAACCTGCATGTTAGGTTGATTGGACGTTCCAAATTGCCCTTAGGAATGAGTGTGAGTGTCTGTGGTTATTTGTCCTTGTGTGTCTCTGTGTGGCCCTGCTTCTTGCCCATTGACTACTGAGATAGGCTCCAGCCCCGCCCGCCACGACCCCATTAGGGAATAAGCGGTTATGATAATGCATGCCATTATACATTAACTTATACCTAAGATCATGTTCTGTCTTATGGCCCTGCGATGGACTGGCCGACTGTTTAGGGTATACCCCGGCTCTCGCCTATTGAACACTGGGATAGGCTCCAGTTCTCCCCACGACCCCATTAGGGATTAAGCGGTAACTATAATGGTTGGATGGATGGAGGTTCTGTCTTAAATGTAATTCAGTCCAAGTTTTCCTCCAGTTTTCTCAATTTTTTTTTTGTTTTTCTTATGCCCATATATAGTGACTTGAATTCCCTATTTATGTTACTATTTAACAATTATCAATATATAGTTAAAACATGGTTTTGAATGTTTCTTAGAGGGATTCAGTACAAATGATAATTCTGACTTTCTGGTATTAGTGAGACTAATGAGACCAGTGAGATCAATAAGAATTTTCCTTCTATAGAGAAAGTGGTGCCCTCTATTATCAGACTTTTTTCCTGGAGAAGTTTAATGCTTTGTTAACATTTGTGATACACATTTAGAACTACCTGTAACATTTTGGCATTGTTTTAATACATTTGGTATCCATCTTCCCTCTTTGATGTAGACATTTTGATGGGCTCCTTCAAAAAGACCCCTCAGGTCCTCAAGTTTAGAATTACAGAACACCACATGACTTTTAATCATAACAGTTGGTATATAGAGTTTTTTGAGCATTTTGACTGATTTTTCAAGAGCCACAGAATAGTTTGTGCAATGACTATGTAAACACCGAACACACCAAAAGAAAGAGTAGACTCTATTCTTTCATAAGGGAAAAAAAATTGTTTCTACCTTATTCCGTTCTTTAGTAATCAGCAGTAGAACATAGGTTGGTTTCAACAAAAAAAACAAGCTTTTTGTGAAAAGATACAGTTCAAGCAGAGAAGTGTCTTTGATGCTATTTTTTTGGCTTTAGTGACACCTCAAACATCTTAAAAGTTGTATCCTTCTATAAAATGGCAAAAACAACATCTCACTAAATCGCTAAATTCATCTGACCCGGAACTATCTGCGGAGTTGAGCTGTGGTGAAACACGCCGTGAGCTAGGCCTAGGCCTCTCTCCACTTGGCCCGGGTTGATCTCCTTCATTTCCCACGATCGGAACCCCAACCGAACTACTGCGATTGCGACACAAACTCTGTTTGAGTGTGAGCTTCCTCGAATTGCGTCTCACCGGCGACATGTTCTCTCATATCGAACCGTTACCTTTTTCTTATTTGCCTACAGTCTATGCTCATCTCCCATCAAAAGTGGCACTGCCATCTAGAGGGTCAACTTTTTTAGTACATACTCTGTCTAGAAGCCTGATATTTATGGACAAGCTTTAGCAGATCGTCCCCCAGCCACTCTCGTTGAAAAACATAAAAGACGTCTATAGACATCTTTGGCAGTCAACGGTTGTATTTGAATCGACGTCTATAGACGTCTTTGGCAGCCAATGAGTTAATGCCGATAAATGAGACACCTAAAATATAAAAATGTCATAAACTGCTACAATCACAAAAAAACACACTTGAACACCACATTTGACTGGCAACAATGCTTATCATTTTTAAGAATGCTTCTCTTTTCTTAATCTCGTGGTTAACACAAAAGTATAAAACTGACAGTTGTACTTTAGAGGACAACCAAATTCAAACTGTACTTACCTTTCATGTAGTCAATGAACACACTGAAATCAGGCTAATTGAATGTAACCTGCAATGAAATTAAAACTAAAAATCACATTAGGTTTGATTACCGTTTCAGCCTAAAATCCCTACTACCTGACTATAGCAGATATAGAAGGGTATATGGACAGATTCCCAGTCCATCAGTTTGACTAAATCTGTTTGAATTTATTTTTAATTAAATCCAGTTCAGTTCAATTAGTACAAAAATGTTCAAATGTCTCAAATCACAAATGGTTCAGCTAAGAAAATCATCAGTTTTCATGCTATTCTCTTTGATTCAGTCGACCATTTGACACAAACAAACACAGTAGCCATCAGTGAGGGTTACATTATACTATAAAAAATGAGTGAAAACTAAATTATTGGAAGGCCAAAAAGTAAACAGAAATTCTCATTTGTCAATTTTTGTATCTTTCGGTAATTTTTTACTTTAAAATGACAATGGGATGTTTTTCTTATTGTGAAAGTTACACTACACGTCAATCCTGAGGTTGTTAGCTCTCACATTAAAGTATACATAAACACAGCAAGAGAAATTAAGAATTTAGAAGGCATATTTTATAACTGCTTATAACAGTAAAGTTGTGAATATACAGGTGTGTGATTGTAAAGAAAAACAAAAAACAAGAAAAAAACTTCTTCTGTATTGTAAACAACATCTGTGTGGTGTACTCACTAACTTATCCATAAGTGGAAATAAGTAACTGTTTTATAAAAGACACTTTAAAAGGATTGTAGAGAGGAAAAATAGAAGGATTGAAAAATAAAATGAGCTGGCATAAATCTGATGCAGATATGGGAAGGAGATAAATGGATGTAGGGAAGGAGAAGTTAAAGTTAAATGATCTGTATATATGTGTCATCTAACTGTTTATGAAATGGAACTAATGGTGTTGGGAGGTGGGATAGTCTGCCTTATTTTTTATTCAAGAAATCTTGTTCTTGGTATATAAATATGTGTATGTGTCCATACACTTGTTACTTGTGTATGTGTATATGGATGGGATGTAGGTGTGTATGTGTGTGTCCATTTTGAGCATATTTTTGCCCGTTGTGTGCTAGTGTGTGAATATAAAAATTAATCAAAGCAGGGTTGATGATGAACAGTTTCTATAGAATTCTGTCAAAGGTTAAGAGCTAGTTATTTTTAAGAATCACATGAATCTCAGGCAGACAGTGATTGCCTAAATGACCACTGTAATTACCAATTACTTCTTGAAGCAGAGAATATATTCACGGCATGTAGCCAACTAAATACAGACAGGCATTAGCCCATTTACGTACTAATGCACATAATTTAGATCCTGAAAAGGGCAGATGGGAACACAATGGAAGATGTAATAGATACTATCTAATATCATTCCTAAAAGAATATTGGATTCATAGGAGATGCATATTACTTTGTGTCAGATTGTTTTTCCATTAAAAAAAAAAAAATCTAAATATATTTAATCTTTTTTGTACTCGTTCATGCTTTCTGTCTGGCCCCCTATTGAATACCACCACTTCCATGCTGTTAACATTAAAAAAAGGGTACTGCAAAGGAAATTGCCATTTCCCCTTAACGTTCAAATGGAAGACTTGGCTCTTTTCATGCAGATTGCTTGGTAACATATAGCGGTTACCTGGCATTTTGTTAGGCACGCATTTCAGATGTAAACTTTCACAATTATGCCCATAAAAACAATTTGCTTCAAATCAGAGAGAAAATATATATTTTATGTACAGTTGTGATTTACGTCGCACAGGGTACAAAATTAAGCAAGACAAGGCAAGTTGAGGATGAGATGCAGACATGAAGGCACGGAGAAGAGAGGAAAACAATGGCTGACAGGCTTGACTGGCGAAAAGATATTTACTAAATTAGACATACACTGTGATGCTCTGCAACTCTGCCAAGGAACTTGTAAATCCCCATAAATAAATAAAGCACAATGACAGAGACAGAGCATGCAAGCAAAAGCATTGTAGAAAATGTGACTGCAAATGTGAGCGCATATTTTGTGTATTTGAGTGTGCTTAGGATGCTTTCGATTTTGGGATAATGAGTTGTCATTTTCCTGTTCTCTGATTAACAACAACCTTTCCCCCTTGTGTGTCACATATTTCTCTCTTCCCCTAAATTCTCATCTCCAACTCTCTCTGTCACCTGAGCAATTGTCAGTCTTTTGAGTCCTTCCTTGCCAGGATAACAGGGACACATTTTTTGCTCTCAATGTAATCATGTCTGTGTTATATCTGATAAATATTTGGAGGAGAAGCATTCTTTTATGGTGAAAAGTGATGATCAAAGGGGGATGTGCAAAGAGGGTGTGTATATTTTTAAAACAAAATTCTGAACAAATAATTTTACTACCGTCCTTCAAAATGTCTTGCTGCCTGCAACACTTTGTAAACTCATGTCCGCACTGGCTCTGAACCACTGGAAAGAGATCAGTTATTTCATAGCAATGCAATTCATAGCAAATCCAAAGGTACCTTGGTATTCACAATGTAATGTTGAATGGGGAAAAATAAAATAAGCAACTTGCTTTCGAGATGGCTGAAAAGTAACCTTTTTTCCCAACAATATATTTTCGTACACTCATCAATGATATAAAGCCCTGCCACAGATTGTGTCTGGATTCAAAGCAAATTAAGTTATTTTTAAGCTGAAAGAATCTATTCACTTTTATTTCTATCATTTAACTCTTTTCATCTATTGCCAAAACCTGTTTATTAGCAGTCACTAGTTTCTTTGCCACTGGCTCCTTGCTCCCTTTTTCTCCCTTTTTTCTAGAATTTAATTTGATCTTATTAGCTTTTTTTTCTTCAATTATTGTTCTTCCTCAATTCTGATTTTAATATTTAGTGGTGGATTGGTATTTATTTTATTTAATACGTATTGTTTGACACAACATTAATCCTAAATTATAAATTTCCCTCTAATATCTTTGCATTTGAGTTTGTATAACATGTTGTTAAATATTGTGTTGGGGTCAATAAATCCCTGATTTAGTCGTGGCTTTTACTATTGTTGTAGAAATAACAGTGGTATTTGTTGTCATGTTTATCTTTGTGTTTGTTTTTCTTTATAAAATATGTCATAATTTTACAAAACAATAAATTGTTCATACAGATACAATTGGCAGGTATATTCGTGTTGATATATTATTGGAAAAGAAAAGCCATTGAAAACTGTTGTCCATCTAAATCTTTTGTTGTAATATTTTAGCATTATTTGTTATATTTATGTATCATGTTTTTGCAAACCTGATTCACTGCCTTTTTAAATTTGATAATTGTTTGGCTTGTTAACAGAAATAAATAACAGATCACAAATTCTCTGTGGAACAGATGAGGTACATGCCCCAGTAGCTCCCTGTGTATGTTGAAAACATTGATTTATCCATTTAAAACTGCAAACATGTCACCTTCGAATATAACCTAAAATTTAATTTGGTGAGGATTTGTTTAGTAAAAGCACACGTGTGACATAATTATCAAAATATGCAGATATAAACATAAAAAAAAACATGTCCATCTCAAATAAGGGTAAAAGTAGTAAACTTAACTTTTTTAAATTAGTGGGCACTTTTCCACGTCTCTTTTATATATTACATATTCTAATGTTGTCATTTTCTTTGTAGAGTTTTGATTATTCGGTGCAATGACAATTTCTACATATATATATCTATATCTATATATATATATATATATATATATATATATATATATATATATATATATATACAAATCTTTCCCTCTGCTCACTTATAGATAATTATAGATAATTTTCCATTTAATAGTAATTTTATTTTGTAATAGCATCTGTTACTCTGATTTCGCAGAGTTTACTTTGAAAGGTTTATTTTTTAATATTTCGAACGAAAACTTCTGTTTCACATTTACTTGAAGATATCGAAGATGAAAAAAATATCTATTGTGTTTTTCAACTTTCCCTCAAGTATCTTGCATGTAATGCTCCTGAAGCTTGAAGAAGATGTCTAATTTTGAGCCTTTAATTTAGGAATTGGTAAAATTGAGAAAATGTCACTTGCACAGATAACTACAAATACAAAATACTAACCCTGATACCCATGAGCACAGAACTAAGTGGTGACTGTGAAGCCATGGCATTTGAATGACACTTTAATGGCCACAGCTCATGAGTGGCATGCCAAGAGTCCAGAAGATAGAACCAGTCTGGATTGGAGTGGGCCAAGAGCTTAGTGGGGAGTCCACAAACTGCTCAAAGCTGACATTTGTGCCTCCAGGAGGTATGCAAAGAGGGATAGGCAGACAGTTAGCCCCCCCACCCCCAAACAAACACGCACATACCAACAACTATTCAAAGATACTCCTTTTCTTAGAAGAAAATGTCTTTCTATGCGTGTATTGTAATTATTTTCCCACTGGTAATGTTATAACATCAGTCGACTAACCACTGCTCTTGGTTGCCTGTTCTCCAGAAGAAAGACATTTTAAAACCAGGGCATGTCTCAGGTTTTCTGATGTATAATCTCTCACAATAGTTTTGACTTAATCTAACAAACTCTTGGTTCTGATTAAATAACTGATTTCTAGTAAATGACTGATTCACATTTGTTCACAAAAAAATAAAGTTTATAAATTTGGACTATACACAGAGGGAGTGAGAGTACAACTTTAATATTACAATGCAGACAGAAAGTAACAAAATCTAATATTCTATATACAAATTCAAATACACCACTTTCATTGGTACTAAAAACAAGATTGAACAAACAACAGTCATTCCGACTCTAGTTTCTTCTGTGAAGAAAGTACATGAACTGTTGTGTAATTAGAAAAGTTACTTTCTCGGGGTAGAACCTATATGGTCTCAAAGTCTTTAAGGGAATATAAAAGTCTGCTTAGTCCACGGGGAAAAGGTGCAGAAGATTTGTGTTCCTCCCCCACAGAGTATTTTAGTTCTGTATCTACACTCACAGTGTGTTTACATGATTTCAATATGAAAAATAAATAAAAAAGACATTGAATAAAAAGTTTCAAAATTTCCATTCATTCATTCCATCTATATTATTGTTCAAAAGTTGGCTCGTATTGAATTGCACCTTCACCAAAACTTGATTCTTCTTTTGATCAAGACCACCCCCCCGGAGCGGGCTGAGGATGCCTTCCCAGCTGATCCCAGGGACAAGCTGACCCTAACCAAGGAACACAGCCGTCCCAGCAACTGCAAAGAGTGGAGACACCCACGCCATGTCCCTTGCGTCAATACAGAAAACCCAGAAACTCATGTCAGCGCCGCCCCCCACGCTAACTCACCAGTCCAATATGCAAGAGTCCCCTGAACCCCGACACTCCCCCAGCCACCACAAAACAGAGTGGGGACTGGTAAGAGAAGCCATCCAACCGTAGTATCAGGCTGCAGCAACAGAGGACCAGGAAGAATAATTAATTTATTTCCTTATGCATTTATGTACATAATATTGCTTCTTAATCAAATAGTTAAAATTGACTTAATTTTGAGGTGTTTATGGACCTGGGCAGTTGCTTGCCAAACTTTGATTCCTTGTATAGATTTATAAAAAATGTTTAAAAACAGACTTTGAAGGCATACCTGGTAGTATTTGGACAACAATAACTCATATGTGATATTTGATTTCTTATGGAGTAATCTTCAACATATTACAGCAGGTGTGCTGTTGCTAGCACATCTGCGGCTCATCAGCTTTCATTGTGTGGTGGCCTTTTAAGGATTGTTAGGAGCCCCAGCCTTCACAAGATTGTCTCACTATATATGTGGCAATTAGGCCAGACCATTGTACCTCATTCATAGATAACAATCATTGCTTAACCAGCCCACTTTCCAGCTCCTAGATAATCTATGTTTTACTGGAAAACATTGTAAACTTGATCTCTAAGTCTGAACACACAACCTCTAATAGAATCCCTCACCTCTTTACCAACCATCGCTTGCCTTAGCACCGAATGGAGCACAGCACATCACAGTTTGCCATGATTTGCTGTTTCACCAACCAACCAACCACTATGTACCAAACCAAGTCTCTTCAACAGAATCTGCATTCCATGATGCTGCCTTCTCAACAACTGACCTATTATGGGATGTAAGTAAGTGGAAACTTCCTTCTCCAGTGCTCAAAGGTGAGTGTCATATGGCTCACTACAATCATTCACATCTGACTCAAAGATATTGTATGTAATTGCTCTATGAAGTGGCAGGGCACTGGACCAGGTGATGGTATTTGGCAATTCTCAAAAGATTAAGTAAACTCCTTTCACAATTTTTCTAGAACAAATGCAGTTAAAATGCTACTTAATTTGTTTTAAAAGTAATCAGCCAGTCTCTGACTTCATGATTCTGACTTCATGACTGGTTAACACAGGACAGTGACTGGTGAACACAGGACTGTCCATCAGACCAGATTTCCCTTAGGTGATAATTTGCCAAGCAAATCATCTGCAGCAATGTGAAAGGTGCAAGGAGGGAACTCATTCTGCTACATGGGGAAAAAAGGCTAAAGTATATTATTGCAAATCAGTATACCTTTATTTGGGAAACAATGCATAACGACTGACTGTACAACCAATGATGCCTACTTGCTTACTGCAGATTAGGTATCGTGGGAAGTACAAGCTGACTATGATCATTATCCACTATCTATTGTATAATCAACATAAAAATCTTCCTGTTTATTTAGTGTAGTGCATAAAACTCATTTAAACATAATAGAAATAGTCTACAACTGAGATTTCTAAACACCTCCATTTTTATATTTACAGTGTTCCCAACCTCAAGCTCTGTGAGATCTTTAACTATCAGAGGCCTAAAGGTATATCATCCCAGTCTCAGAGGAACATTTTCCGACTCAATTCTGCAAAAAAGAGTAGTTTAAAAAAAACAAAACATATTATTGTATTATTTTTATGCCCCTCACAAATCTTCCTGCTGTTTATGAAGATTGATGCGTATGTAACAGCCGTACCAATCATTAATCTGATCATATATTCTTAAATAATGATTTTGCTTGTAAAAGACAATAATCTTTGACAATGGCCTTTTTTAAGTTAAATGAAAGTTATACATGTAAAATTGGCCTTAGTTCCAATTTTAAAGTAATTTCTGTATACTTTTTATTTACTTAAAATATAGAAGAAAATTAGGCTAATACACAAGTATTTTAGATGTAAAAGTGTTTGTGAAATAAAAAGCTGTTGAGGCAACTTGATGACTAGTTATTATTAGCAGTAAAGTTACAGTTTGTGATTAGAATACAAGATTATCCCTGTATTTAGTAGATCTGTTATTTGACAAAAGGAAAAGTTGGTCTTTTCAGTTGATGAAGAAATATCCAGATGACCTCCTACAACAAGGACGACCTTCATCCCGCTGCAACCTTCTCCAACAGCTGCACTTTCCTCTAGATAAACTGTATATTATTAAAACAAATCTGTAATGCTGAAATTAGGCATCCTTTTTCTCTCGAAGCCAGCACCAATACATCTGTGAGAATGGCAGTGGCGGAGGGAAAAAGTTCCATATAATCTTACATGAACTGTAATGATTTATTCTTAAATATAAAATATGAACTTTACTTATTCTCTTTGCATATTTTTTTCTAAATTCCTTCATAACAGATAAATAAAATTATAACAATACAAATAATTTCTGAAAATATATGGAAATAGTTTATTGTTTTTATTAAGCTCCCCTGGCTAATAACCAGGACCCTGAAAACTTTTTGGAAGATGTAATTATATTATTCAATATTGCTATAATTTTCCCATTATTGATCTGATTATATGAAATATTCCTCAACAATAACCGCAGAGCGGTCTAATGCAGCAAAGTTTTCCCACACTAAGATAGTGCACTATATTAACTATACCATAAATACAAACAATGCTTGATGGTGGTAAGCAGCCAAAGTGTGCCAAAAAAATATCCCCCAAACCATTACACTATCAACCTAAACTGTTGACACAAGGCAGGATTGGTCCATGCTTGTTTGTTGTTTATGCCAAAATTTTGACCGTACCATCTGAATGTTGCAGCTGAATTCAAGAATTGTCAGACCAGGCAATATTTTACAGTCATCTATTGTTTAATTTTGGTATGCCTGTGTGTATTATTGTCTCTGTTTCCTGTTTTTAGCTGACATGAGTGGGAACTGGTGCAGTTTTCTGATTAGGCTAAACTAATACAATTAGTGAGCCATCTGCAATCTGTACCTACCTTAATCTATAATAAACTCCAACAGGCATAACTTGAAGAAAGTGGTGAATACATTTACAACTAATAGTTTAAAGTAGGTCATATATTAAACAAAACAATCTCTGGAGCAAAGTCATAACCATCACTACCTTATTTATACATTGTTTTCAGTGGATGAAGTAAAAGTGTGTGACTGACCTCACAAGTGAGAGTATAAAAAGATGAATCATAGATGTGTAAGAAGATTAAAAACATAGTTAATTGCTTTGATCAAATGTTATATAATAATAATTGTAAACATTAGTCAACACTTCAGTACTGATCATTTTTTTAAAGTTTTAATTATACTTTATCAACACCAGTAATGTAATACTCCCAGTATGTAGTATGTATCTTGAAAGTGTGTATAAATCTAGTTATTACAGTTGAGTAACATTTTGAATTTACATTTCACGGATAGTATATAATGATAATAAATTCATATTTTTATTCATATTTATAATATTCTTGCAGTATTGGCCTGTATCGGCTTGTCAAAAGGGACGTACAGTGACAATTAAATGTATGAGGTGCAAAATAAGAAATGGAGAGTGAGCATTTTATGCACAGATTTAAGTGTCCAGAGAAAGAAGGTCAGAGATTACAGTGAACAAGACTGGTGTAATCACATTTCTGTCAGACCATCGAGGCTGTAAGTACATGACTGGTTCCAAGATTGGCGTTATATTTTTGTCTTAATGCCAGCTGTGACATTTCTGGTAGGTCCCAAAATGATGCATCTTCTTTGATACATTCTTAAGCATACCCAACACACAGTCAAATATTAATCTGCCTAACTTTCTGGACCAACAACATCTGTCTCAAAACATGAACTAACAATCTCAGATTTTCATTTCTGGCTTGCATAAAATATGCCCCTCCATCTTTAGAACTTGTATGCACAAAGCTACGTGCTGTTTGTGCAGATATTTACCAATTCATAAAATTCAAATACTCTGAATAAAATGCTGCAAACAGAAGAGCAACTATAAGCATGAAAACACATCAGATTTATTCTGCCTGCCTTGTTTACTGGTTCATGGAACACTGCATGCAAACAAAATGCAAATGAATTTGATTTAATCAGGTGATGCTGAAGTAATTGTATTTGGAGAAATGTCCAAGTTTTTTCTTCATTATCAGTGGGGGGTTTCTTTATGAAATCCATCTTAAACAAAAGCTACAATCACTGCCAAGCTGTGTGATCTTCCTTTGTCACATGCAGGACGTGGATGCGTCTTTAATTTCCTTTCAATTAAAAGTAAATATACACATTTATTTTCCCCCCACTGAGATTTCCAAACAAGCTAAGTCAACATGAATAGACAGGTGAGGAATATTCATTTCTGTCTGCCTGGGATTTTTTTTATTTTCTGTTGTTGATGCTGATGATCTGGTTCAACAGTCAATACTGTGCCTGCATTCTATAAAACACAGCAACAAGTTTGTATCCATACATCAGTTTTACATACTGCTTATTTCCTTGTAAGGTCAAAGGTGGGGGTCTGGACACATTTGGTATGAGGCGAGGTACACCCTGAACAGGTCACAGGGCCACACATGGATAAACAACCACACACATGTACACCTAGGGGCAATCTAGAAACTTCAATAAATGCATTTTTTTAAACGGTGGGAGGAAACCGGATTACCTGAAGGAACACACGAAGAAACAGGGAGAACATACAAAATCTACACAACGGTTCCTTGGGGGAAGTGCAGTAGGAACCCACTTACTGTGAGGTGACACAGTAAATATCATATACCCTAGTTTGTAACCAAAGAAGAGGGAAATCAATACAAAATTATGTCTAACACTTTGTTCCATTCAGATCTAGGAGGCTAGACAAAACGAATGAATGAATGAATGAATGGATAAATGAATAAATAAATAAAACAGTACAACCTCAATTTCATCTCTTTTATTTTTTGCTTGTCACTGTAGATGTATAAGTGATTAAAGAACTGTTTATTGACAGTAACTGATGACTCAAGAATGTTTTACGCATACCTTCTCTTATATGGGTAGTTTTGGATTATTTGTTATCTGGTAACAATTTTACCACTGCCATTTGCTGTACTTTAATACTATTTCTGAAACTGTAACTGTGGATTATTTACGCAGGCAGTTATTGCAACATCTGAATGTTTTCTTTGGTTGCTATAAAACCAACTACATCCAAAGCTGTAGCTGTCGTAAAACGGAAAATCGGAGTACGGAGTAGTACAATAGTGCAGCCATGGATTAATGAGCCTATGTGGTGACAGTAATGTCCAATTGTCATTCATCTTAAGAACACCTTGGTGTTCACACCAGCTGCTTTTTCTTAAGATACTTTTTACCTCTTTTTTGCTAAAATGAGTACATTTACAAAATACAGCAGTGTAAAGCGCATAAAAAACATTATAAAAATTATATGCTAAACTGGTAAATTCAATATCCCTTTTCAGCCAAATTAGCATGACTGTCTTTCAGTAGCGGCTGGTGAAAAAAAATCTTGGTGGGGCTGGTGTGCCAATAGATTTCCCTGCCTAACCCAGTACATGCATTCAAGTTAAAAGTCGTAAAATTAGTACAATTCCACAATAATGATTTAATTCCCTTATCAGAATCAGCAGTTTACATATACAGTTAACCATTTGAAGCTATATTAGCTATTATTTTGGAAAGGAACAGTATTAAATACAACACTCAATTTTACTATTTGTCACCAAACACACAAAGTAGACACACAGGTGGTTAGCTTAAAACGGTTAGCTTAACACAGTTTTCCATATGAACTCGTGATATTTCATGTTTCTTAATTGTTCAGAGATGTGTTCTAAGTTTGTCTGTCCAGACTGTGTCCACGTCAAATCACTCCGGTCACTTTTAAAAGGATGCGGGAAAAACATAAAAGTGCATTGGCCGTCCCACCGGCTGTCAGCCAGGACTTACGCTGGAACCAGCTCCTGTTAAAAGGCCGGCTGTAGGACTTAGCTTTTTCATTGGTTCGCTGAGTTAAATTTATTTCGGGCTGTCAGGTCCCAGCTCCTTTACATTTAATTTTTCAACCATTGTCCTTCTCACGAAAGGGTAAAGATCTCACTGAATTATGTGAAAGCTGCTCGTTGTCGCCGTCATCTCTACGTCACAGCCTGACTGACCACTGGCTATACGTCTATGGCTTTGGGGCGCCGGTTCCAGGCGCCCCAAAGCCATTAATTTCGGCGATGCTGATTGGCCAAATATTTATTCATCTTCCCTAGCAACATTTTTCAATTGGTTATTTCGCTGCACCTCTGGGGCGCTTGGGGCTAGCGCCCCAGAAGAGAAACGATACGTTCTGTTGGTGGAAATGCACTGTTGAATGAGAGTCAGCTGGTGGAAGTGTTGTTTTAATAATTCATATGACATGTAACCACATACTATTAAGTAAAACTGACATTGATAATACTTTAAAAAAAAATATATATAAATATATATATTATGACTTTCCCCCTCCACATCTAGGGGGGGCGGCGCCCGAGCGCCCCCTATGGGCCGGCCGCCACTGCTGTCTTTATTAACCCAATTTCTTTCCTGTAAAATGTATATATGGAGGTTGCCTATTTAACATCTAATCACAACAACTGAATTTGTTCAACGGCATACTATTTATTTCAGTTCTTTAAAACAAGCTATATTGTAAATTTAACTGTAATGTGTTAGTGCAAGTATTAACTTTTTTTAAATGTTTATATTACAGTAACATTTCAATTCTACAAAGAAATGTGGTCCTTTTCACATACAGTGACCGTAAAAAAATGATTCATTGTTTTGTTTGACCATATATTCTATTTAAATATCTGACTCAAACACTGATTCATTATTTTTCTTGTTACAGATTTTTAATGCCATGAGTTTATAGCATATTATTACACACACATTTTTACAGTGTATGTGATACTGAGAGTAAATACGTATACAGTAGTGCGTTTTTAGATTTACAGTTAAGTGTAATATTCTTCAGTTTGTCTATTTCCTTTTGTTATGAATGGTCGCATGGGTGGTCTATTTAGTATCGCAAATTATTTCTCCCCAGCCAACATTTTTTTTCATCTCTACCTCCCTGTTTCACCTGATTTAATTAAGAGGATTTGTGGGTTATAGTGTTTCAGGAATTGCTGCCTTTCCTTTGCCAATTTTTGTTGTTTTGACCCTGAGCTATCTGAAGAACAGAACATAGATGACAGTCCCGTATAGTTTGCAGAGAGGCATCATGCAAAATGAATGGGGTAATGGGGATGGCACATTTCACTGAAGTTTGATTTAAAGAGGGTGGGTGGGGGGCTTTGGGGGTGGAGGGCAGAAACAGGAAGAAATGAGGAAAGAAAGAGTCGAATCATGAATAATTTTACTCATATCCAGCCCTACCGATGTATGTTGGGTTAGTAAATAATGCATCACCCAGCGCATAATTAGGACAACACTATTCTTCTTCTTCACTCACACTTCAATTTAAGTATGTTCCCCTTTGAATGTTCCTCTTAATGGATGTGGAAGCCACCTGACTAACCTGAAAAAAAATTGTTCTGAAAATTATTGAGTGCTTTTGGTTTACACTCACACTGTCTATGTACAGTTTATTTCTTTCAAATCTATGTTAACACTTAAATGATATATGTTATCCCACAAATAGTCATTATTATTTGTAAAGAAAACAAGTATAAGTAGTGTATCCCTAAACCCAGAGGATCCACTGTAATGTTTGTCACCGCTGATGTATATTGGTTTCACAGATTCATTGTTACCCAAATGCTCTCATCTTTGATTTTAATGCAATGTGACAAAATGCAAAGCGCTGTCTAAAAAAGGCCAATGATACCAATAATATAGGACAGAAGAAGAGGTCATTATTTAATATTCATATGTGAATGTATATGTGTTCACGTGTCTCATCTTTCCTTAGCAATAGATAAAACCTTTGTGGAAAAAATGTATTGAAGCATTATCCCCTAGACATGATACATTGCTAATCTTTAGCTTTGAGCCATTACGTTACTATTATCTGTGACCTCCTCTTGCTTATATCATTAGAGTTAAAGTCCATAAAAGTGTGTTTAGACAAAGAAGGAGGCATTACCTGCTCAGAAACCCCAAGTGCTATTATAGGCTTAGGCCCCTGCAGGCGTGCACTGGATATTAAATATCCTTTATCTTTAACTCTCTCTTTCTTGCAGGGCTCAAGGTAAGCTGATATCTTACTCCGTTCTGCTTTATATTGCCATAGGCCTAATAAATACAAAGATATCAATGGGGCAAGTTTGTCCTGGTCTCAAACGATTATGTGAGGCATGCCTCCACTTTATGTACTGGGAGTAGCGGGAGAGCTTTTATTTATTTCCAGGGGAAGGTAAGGATAGATATAATTACAAAGCAGACATAGTGGAAGAGCAGTTTATGTTATCTCCTGAACATGGGTATAAAGGCTAAACCACCCTGGATTTGGACACACATTTGTAGAAGCAGTCAGTAACACACAATCAACATTTGCACACAGTTACAGTGAAGAAATGATTTAGACTCAATGGATTGTGTATGCCACAGCTAGCCAAAATGAACTGCATTGCTGGATGCCAAAATAATTATTTCATGTTTTTGTAATCGTTAATATGTATAATGTCCATAGTTTAAATCATATTTTACCATTAAGATGTCATTGTTATTTTTATCAATGCATTCTGAACTATACTGTTTAAAAAATAATAAAGAAAAGTGTTTCTTGATTAAGATGCTACGTGATATTTGTTTACTTGCATGCCTGAACAGAAAAAAATGGTTTTAGCAATACAAAAGAATCAGTAAAAAGTTCAATTAAGCAGATACTAGACACCTAGAGACAGAAGGACGGTCAAACGTGAATTGTCCATTGAAAAAGATAAAATTACTTTTAACCAGATATAAAATATTTTGTACAGTTTTTGCAGTGAGGCTGCCAAACACATGCATGTTAGGTTCATGTGTGGCCATCTGATGGACTGGTGGCCTGTCCAGGGTGTACCCTGCGTCTCGCCCCAATGCCCCCCCCCAGTAGTTCTGGTGCTTTATAGCACCCCTCATGGGGACTCCCATGTTGTGCTTGGTGAATTATTTGGGCAATGAAAGTGAGACCTGGAAGGGTGTGGTTGGGAGGAATGCTCCTCTTAGTCTGAACCCAAGTTTTTCATATCCTATACTTTAGGTTTCGTGATTTGGCTTTTCCTATTCCTGTGGTTTTCATTGGGAATCTGTATAGTCTTCCTGTTTCCCCTTGTGCCTCAAAGTACTTAACTTCCCTCAGGTCTCTCCTTTTTCCCATTATCACTCAACACCCTGCACCTGCGTTTCTCAGTCACCTGCTTTCATTTCACTAATCACTCTCTCCTTTATAAAGGCTTCTCATTCATGTCACTCCTTGCCAGATCCTATCATCATACTGTCAATGCATTGTTATACCTTGTTCCAGTCTCCATTTGTCCGTCTCCAGTCGTGTTTCATCATCTTTCTTCCAGTCTAGGTTTTATTAGTTTTAGGTTTTCTTTGGTTTGTCCAGTTTTGTTATTTGCTAACAAGTTTCTGCCCTGCTTATAGTTGTTGTTTTTTTTAAATAAGTTTACTTGGTTCCTCCCTTTGTTTCCCCTCCCTGGGCCTTCCAATTGAATCTCTTCACCACAATACCAAACCCCATTTTCTGATAGAGGAGTGTTTTGTTGTTGGATTTCTGTGCTCGTCATGGATTCTCCATTATGAACACCATGTTTAAGCATAAGGGGTCCATATGTGCTCTTGGCACCAAGACACCCTACGCTGATGTTCAATGATCGACTGGCCTTGGACACTTGGTGAAGAGGAGGGCAGAGCTTTCTGCCACAACTTGTTGTTGAGTTGCTCCGATTGCAGGGGAGGATTTCGGTTAGATGCCGGTTGGGCGGGTTCGAGAGTAGCAGCAACTCTCAAACTGCTGCAAAAGGGAACTGCTAAAAGGGATGTTTTCAGGCTGAAGAAGGAGTCCTATTGGGTCTTTTTGGCCTGTGGGAATTCGGAAGACGCTGATGGGCAGTCCATGCAGCTTGGGTGGTTGCTGAGGAAACAATTATGCAGGTGTAGGAGGAGTTCAGAGGTACTATGGAAAATCACCTCCTTAAGGCTTTGAGGTGATTCTGGTCCATCATCAACACTGTTTACAGTGGGGATGGTGTGCTGTTTGCCTCAACTCGGGACATTGTGTGTCGGTGCTTTTCAAAAACAGGGACTGTTGAGTGTGATCCAACTAGAGGGGAATTCCACTTTCAAGGCTCCCGGTTAAGGTCTATTTAGAGGTTCTGAAGAGGAGAGTCCATCAGATAGCTGGGTCCAGGAAGAGCAGTGTGATTTTTGCCCTTTCCGTGAAATGCTGGACCAGCTCTTTAACCTATGCAGGGTCCTGGAGAGTATGAGGAAGTTCGCCTAAACAGTCTACATGTGGTCTGTGGACTTTGAGAAGTCCACAAACTCATTTCCAGTGCGGTCAAATTGGACTCCTTCAAGGTTTCCCTTTCTGTTCAAAACTTTAATGGACAGAAATTCTAGGCACCAAGGTGTTGAAGAAATCCCTCTTGGTGACCTTAGGATTGCATCTCTGTTTTTTGGAGATGGTGCTGTACCGGTCTGTGGTGGTGAAGAGGAGGAAGCGGAGTCGTAGTGTAACCCTCCTCCATTCCAGGAGTTACTTAGTGAAACCCCTTTAGTGACGGTGTCTGTCCCCCGGTCATTGAATTGTTTTAAATCAAGGGTAAACAGAGCATTTGTGCATAAAAACCATAAGAGAAATAGTGCAAAGGAATAGGAGAGTAAAATTTGGACTCTTGATCTGTGGACTCAGATCTCTCTCTTCTAAAGGTGTGCTAGTAAATGAATTAATATCAGAGAATGAAATTGATTTATTTTGTCTTACTGAAACCTGCCTGGGTGATGGAGAATATGTGAGCCTACATGAATCCACCCCTCCCAGTCATATGAATACTTACACTCCTCGAAGCACAGGCCGATGGATGTAGTTCTAGCTATCTTTGACTGTAGTCTTGTAATCAGCTCTAAACCTAAACTGAATTATAACTTTCTTGAAAACCTTGTTCTGAGTCTTTCCCACCCAAGCTGGAAATCACTGCAACCTATTCTATTTATTATAGTGTACAGAACAGCCGGTCCATATTATGAATTCTTATCTGAATTTGCAGTTTTGTCAACTTTATTTCTTAAAACGGAAAAATAAATGATCGTAGGGGACTTTAATATTCATGTGGATGTTGAAAATGACAGCCTCAGTACTGCGTTTATCTCTCTGTTAGATTCCATTGGCTTCTCACAGAGTGTTCATGGACTGACTCACTGTTTTAACCACACCCTTGACCTTGTTCTGATGTATAGCATTGAAATTGAACATTTAATAGTGTTCCCACATAATCCGTCTTTGTCTGACCACTGTTTGCTAACTTTTGAGCTTGCTGCTGAATTACCCTCCATTGTGTAAAAATGTCTACTCAAGATGCTGTCTGATACTGTTATAGCTAATTTTAAGGATGCGATTCCATCCATCCATTATCAATACCGCTTATTCCCTGATGGGGTCGCGGGGGGAACTGGAGCCTATCCCAGTGGTCAACGGGCCAGAGGCAGGGTACACCCTGGACAGTCCGCCAGTCCATCGCAGGGCCACACACAGGACATAAAACCACTCAAACTCACTCCTAAGGGCAATTTCCCCAATCTCCAATCAACCTAACATGCAGGTTTTTGGACTGTGGGAGGAAGCCGGAGAACCCGGAGAGAACCCACGCAGACACAGGGAGAACATGCAAACTCCACCCAGAAAGGTCCTGGTTCCCCCGGGATTCGAACCCAGAAGCCTCTTGCTGGGAGGTAACAGTGCTAACCACCACACCACCGTGCCGCCGGATGCGATTCCATGAGCTCTAAATTCATTATCAGGTCATAAAGAAACAGAGGACTCTTATGTTAATTTCAGTCCTTCCCAAGTTGATCATCTTTTTTATAGTGTTGTAGGCTCGCTGTGAACAGCACAATGAGAGGTTTTTCAGTTTCATTGTCCAATATTATTTAGGAAAAAAAGCAACATTTTACTAACTTACTTTTTAAAAAAGTCTGTCTTGAAAAGGGCCTTGATAGTAAATCTGCCACGAAATCAATTCATTTTCCTCCTTCAGCCATTTTGGGGTGATAAAATAGCTATTACACCAAAACAACCATATTTCGGTTTGTTTGCTAGCTTTGGCTGGTACGCTATCTGACTATCCAATGTGACTATCCGTGTGAATATGGTGACGTTGCCATAGGCCTTCTAGAAGGCCCTGGTGTCACCAACTTAAAATCTGATTGGTTAACGACGTCCTTCGTGATTTTCTCGACCTTTTTGTGTATCTTTATCTTGATGATATTTTAATTTACTCTCCTGACCTGGACACTCACTGTAAGCACGTGACCCAGGTGCTGGAGAGACTTCTAAAGAATAACTTTTACGTCAAAGCGGAGAAAAGTGAATTTCATGCCACAACCATCTCCTTCCTGGGCTTCATTGTAGCCCCTAGTAAGGTACAGATGGATCCTGCTAAGATTAAGGCTGATTGGCCCGAACCGGATAACCGCAAGAAGGTTCAGCAATTCCTGGGGTTTGCTAACTTCTATCAGACGGTTTATCAGGGGTTTCAGTGGTATAGCGGCTCCGTTGCACGCCTTGACCTCGCCCAAGGTCCATTTTTTCTGGTCCCTACAGGCTGATGCGGCTTTCCGGCTCCTGAAGCAGCGATTCACCTCAGCCCCCATCCTCATAGTGCCGGACGTAGCCCGGCAATTCATAGTGGAGGTTGACGCCTCCAATGATGGGATCGGGGCGGTCCTGTCCCAAAGATCCCCCAAGGACGGCAGGGTGCACCCCTGCGCGTTCCTCTCGCGACGCCTCACCTCTGCAGAATGCAACTACGACGTGGGCAACAAGGAGCTGCTCGCTGTTAAAGTGGCGCTGGAGGAGTGGCGCCACTGGCTGGAGGGGGCGAGCCTGCCATTTGTGGTCTGGACGGACCACAAAAACTTGGACTACATCCGGCAGGCCAAGAGAATGAACTCTCGTCAGGCCAGGTGGACCCTATTTTTTAACAGATTTTCTTTCTCCATCTCTTACAGGCCGGGGTCGAAGAACGTCAAGCCCGACGCACTTTCCAGGTTGTATGACCCCGAGCCTGTTGCCAAGGATCCCGATCCAATCCTTCCACTGTCCTGTGTGGTCGGAGCGGTGACTTGGCATATAGAAAATGCTGTTAAGCGAGCCAATGGCGTAGCTCCAGCACCTAGTGGGTGCCCGGAGAACAGACTGTTGGTCCCGCCTCCGTTGCAATCGCAGGTGATCCATTGGGCTCATGCATCGCCGCTTTTCTGCCACCCAGGGGTCCGGAGAACCATGTTCACCATCTCCCGGTGGTTCTGGTGGCCATCCATGGGGGCGGAGGTCCGGGAATATGTTGCTGCCTGCCCGGTCTGCGCCCGTAACAAAGCCTCCAACCGACCACGCTCCGGACTGCTCCAGCCATCATCTATTCCCTCCCGGCCCTGGTCGGACATCTCTATAGACTTTGTGAAGGGTCTCCCAGCGTCTCTGGGGAACACCGTGGTTCTCACTGTAGTGGACCGTTTCTCTAAAATGGTTAGATTCTTAGCCCTGCCTAAGCTGCCGTCAGCCAAAGAAACGGCGGAGGTACTAATGACTCACGTGTTCCGCATACATGGGTTCCCGAGGGACGTGGTCTCAGACCGGGGAACCCAATTTATTTCTAGGTTTTGGAAGGAGTTCTGCGCCCTGATCGGCGCCAAACCCAGCTTGACGTTGGGTTACCATCCAGAGGCTAACGGGCAGACCGAGCGGCTCAACCAACAACTGGAGACCGGCCTCCGCTACCTGGTGGCCCAGAACCCGGCGACATCGTCCAAGCACCTGGTCTGGGTCGAGTTCGCCCACAATTCTCTGCCGACGTCCGCCACAGGTTTCACGCCTTTTAAGTGTGTTTATGGCTATGACCCCCCTCTGTTCCCAGCACAAGAACGCGAGGTCATGGTTCCCTCAGCCCATGCCCTAATCCGCCGGTGCCGCCGCATCTGGGCGGCCGCCCGACTGGTCCTCTCCCGGCAGGGGGACCGGGTCAAAAGAGCGGCAGACCGGCCCCTGAATACCGGCCCGGCCAAAGGGTGTGGCTGTCCACAAAGGACTTGCGCCTGCGGGGTGAGTCCCGCAAACTGGCCCCACGCTTCGTGGGACCCTTCCCCGTTGCCAAGGTCGTCAACCCGGCAGCGGTGAAACTGCTCCTCCCGCGGTCCCTCCGGATTCATCCAACATTCCACGTCAGTCAGATAAAGCCAACCCAGGAAAGCCCCCTGGTTCCCCCGATGCCCGCCCCGCCACCCCCAGAGATCGTAGACGGAGGCCCCGTCTACAGAGTGAAGAAGCTCCTGGCTGTGCGCCGCAGGGGCCGGGGCCGGCAGCTTCTAGTAGACTGGGAGGGGTACGGCCCGGAGGAGAGGCTTTGGGTCCCCTCCCGGCACATCCTGAACCGCTCCCTCATCGAGGAGTTCTACAGAGACCATCCTGAAGAATCTGGGCCGTCAGGAGTCGGCCCTTGAGGGGGGGGTTATGTCACGAAGGTGTCCTGGTTGAGGGGGTTTTTGTCTCGTCTGTTTCTAGTCTCGTCATTCCCTGTTTTATTTTGAAGAATAACCCTCATCTCGTTTCAGGTCACTTGCACTTCCTGTTGTGTCACCAGTCTGAGCGTCTCCCTGATTACCTGTTGTCTGCACCTGGGGATCCCTTCCCTCATGTGGTTAAATAGTCCTTGTCTCCCTCTGTCCTGTGCCAGTGTGTTTCGTTCCCAACCACAGTGCCTGTCTTGTCCACAGTTCCCTAGTCATAGAAACCTTTCATAGATCCCGTTCCTTGCCTTTTGAGCCTCCTGCGTTTTTGCCTCTTTAAGAGTGCCTTGTCGTTTTGCCTCCTAGACGATCATTCGCTAGTGAGTATTTTGTTGCTACTTTGTTTCTGTCTTTGCCTCCTCGTGAGAGATTTACGTTGATACTTTCATCCGTATTGTTTTGTAACTTTTCCCTTTAGCCTCGTTTCGAGAGCCTCTTTCGTTTGTACTTTGCCCTCCGTTATTGGAGCGTTTTGTGTTGTCTTTTTGTCCACTCCTTTTGAGTGCACCTTTTGTTAATAAACTTTGGATTTTGAAACTAGCTCTGCTCCTGAGTCCTCGCTGAGTCTCTGAGCCTGACAAGAACACAGTTACCTCAGGAAAGTGGTTCCAGGAAGAGGGGGGGGGGGGGGGGCAGTGTCACGCCCCCTGCAGGGGACGTAACAGTGATTTAAAAAAACACCTCAGTGCATTTAAGCATAACTAAAGTCAAATCACAACATCAAGGACAAATAGGTAGGGAGGGATGGAGGTTTGGGAAGAAGGGGAAAGGTCAGAGCAAGGCAGTGAGCCCAAGGAGTGTATGAAGTCTGTACTTGTGTGTGTAAGCAAGCTGGAGGTACACAATCCACAGGCTTGATGGAATTTGTCCTTGTGATGCCGATACTCCTGCTTGGGAAGGAAGAAGGGGGGTGAGGGTGGGCAAAAAGTCCATCTGCAGTTCCATCCAGGACAAAGTAGCAGCTGAGAAGCTGCAAGGCCGCTCTCGGGAGGCCAGATTGAGATAAAAAAGATAGCTTCCGGACAGAGGGTGTTTTGTCTGTCTTAAGTCCTCAAGTCCTCATTTCAGCCAAATTGTGTTAATTTCCCTCTATCCGTATCACCAACTCATCCAAGGTGGTACCCATCTCCTTGCTGTCAGGCATCGTCCTCATTACGCTCCTATAAGCCTCCTGTCTGCTGCACTGAGCATGCATTTTGCTCTCCAGAGCATCGTGTTTGTGAGACAACTCGCACAAGGTTTGAGTCAGAGTTTTGATGGACTGGAAAAGCGCCCCGATCGGCAACCAACCACTAGTTGCCGTCAGCCTCCGAATTTCTCGAAAACCTCCAATCAACAGGAACCCAGTTATCATAAATCCAAATAGGTGTAAGTCAGGGGTGGGCAACTCCAGGCCTCGAGAGCCACTGTCCTGCAGGTTTTAGAGGTTTCCCAGCTTCTGCACACCTGATTCAGATCAAACTGATCTCTAATAAAGGTGTTTCAGCCCTGAACAGGACTGCTGATGTTGTGTTGATGTGAATCAGGTGTGTAATAGCAGGGAAACCTCTAAAACCTGCAGGACAGTGGCTCTCGAGGCCCGGAGTTGCCCACCCCTGGTCTAGGTCCTCAACATCCTCCATGGAGAGAACTGAAACCTAAAACCCTCCAACTCTTCCAGGCATCCATTGTGTAACCCGCAGGGTGACTGCCAGCTGCACAAGATGCAGCCCCTGCAGCTTGTCTTTGGGTAGAAAAGACGCGGTCAATTGCGTTCAGAGACCAGCCGACCAAATCCATGGTTGATGTTAGGATTTAGGAAGTGCAAATGCAGAAAGAGGCTCTGAGATAGCAGGACAGGACAAAGATAGCAAGCTGGCAAAAAAGGGCAGGGGAGGGAGCAGAAAGAAACACGTCTGCACTCGCCAAGAGCCGAAAGAATTGTGTGAGATGAATAATGAATACTATAAATTCTTTCTTTAGGAAAGGGTTTCCCAGAAGTTATTATACTATATTTAAAGACTAATAAAGATTGTTATAAATTAGAAGAAATACATAGTGTTTCCAGCTTACAAGGAATTAAAAGGAGACAATATCCTCTAAATGATCATCTTCTTTTTCAGAGGAGCAACATTTTACTGCAAAACACTTTGCCGAAGGTTGTGAAAATAAAAGTGGATCTCCCAAATAGCCCTTCCAGTGAACATTTTTAACAGTAAATGGCATCTTCTGATGCCACACAGGTGCAACAGGGTGCACTTAAGAATCCAGCAAGAAAATCCATACAAACAATTATTTTTTTCGATTTCACTGCAGGGAATGTTATGGAAATGTTACGGACATGCTTGGCAAATGTGTATAAGTCAGAAAGACTTGGTCAAAACTGGTAATAATAATCAATTAGAAATTTCTTAATACATTTGACAAGGGTGAGGCAATCCTGCAAAAAAAAGAGATCAAATGAGACCTGTAAAGGAGATGCTAGATTACTGAGAATGTCAAATGGTGGGTATAAATACACATATTAACAGGTATGAGCATGATGAGACTTGATTAGGTGAGGATGAATATTGGCTACGACAAGCAGACACAGCATCAAACTGTGGAGGGGGCGTGGCGCTCAGCTGCAGGGGGAGGTGTGGAGGAGGCTCAGGGAGCAGAGCCAGGGGAGGTGATTAGCACACCTGGAAACAGTCAACTAATCACTCTCCCCTTATAAAAACAGTAGTGTGCTGGACCTGGGGAGGTGAGCCGGAGCCGGGACGAGCCGCCCTATCACGACCCCGAACGGGAATACAACAAAAAGGAAAGCCCAAGCTGGGTGTGCGTGCGCGTGTGAGTGTTTGCGGGTGTATGCATGAGTGTGTGTGCAGGCAGCACACACGCTCCAAATAAAAACCCCTTGCACCAAATCCTGGTCTCAGACTGTGTCAGGCACCCACGGTGACGCGACTGTCACACAAACATTTTTAGATCTGACAGACCAGTTGCCCAACCTTGGTCTTGAGTCCTGTTTGTTGAGATTGATCCACCAGCCTTGAACATTGATTTTTGGTATCGCTTCTTTTCCTATTATGTCAATTATTAGCATATTACTGTCAACGAGTGTGCACTTATATTACCAGTACTCAATTAAATAATCTTATTTGAAGCCATTTGAAACTCATTATTGGGAAAACCTGTTACCTTGGTTGGGCCTTTCAAAAGCAATAACAATCCAAAAAATGGTGCCAGTGCCAGTTAAAATCTTTATGGTTAGATTATAGTATCCCCAAGTATTACTGAGTGACTTTTTGGATGAACAAGACACTTAGGCAATTAGATAGTCCTAACTCTGGGAAGTCTTATCTCTCCTTTATTTATTTAAACTACAATGGGTTTGCAGTACCATAACTCTCAAGGCAGCCAAAGACCTCATCGTCATCCCATTCCATGTTTCTGACCATGCCTACATTCAATTCAATATGGACTTTACAGAGCAAATCCCTGCTACTCCTCTCACGGTCGCCTTCTACCGCAACCTGTGCAACATGGTTCCCAGCACCTTCTCTGTTCTAGCAAGCTCTACTGTCTCTCCTTCCAGGACATTTTCATCAATTGAGGTTTATAATGCATTTGAGTCTCTCTGTTCCAGGCTGAGTCCTTGTCTAGATAGTTTGTGTCATGTATCCACCAAACCTCCATTATCTTCAAGTACTCATCCGTGACTCAATGATACCCTCTGGATGATGCAGACTGAAAGAGCAACTGAACGGAGATGGCAAAAGTCTAATGAGACAGGATGTTTTCCACAGCCTTCACCAGCAGAAGGCTCAGCTTGTGGCCGTGTTGCAGAGGCTCTCCCCATTCCATCCATCCATTTTCCACTGCTTATATGAAGTCGGGTCGTGGGTGCAGCAGCCGAAGCAGGGAAACCCAGACTTCCCTCTCGCCCACCACTTCTGTTAGCTCTTCCTGGGGGATCCCAAGGTGTTCCCAGGCCAACCGAGACACAGTCCCTCCAGCGTGTCAATGGTCTTCCTCTGGGCCTCCTTCCAGTGGGACATGCCCGGAAAACCTCACCAGGGAGGCGACTCAGAGGCATCCTAATCAGATGCCCGAGCCACCTCAACTGGCTCCTATTGACGTGGAGGAGCAGCAGTTCCACTCTGAGCCCCTCCTGGAAGGCCGAGCTTCTCACCCTATCTCTGAGGGAGAGCCCAGCCACCCTGCAGAGGAAACTAATTTCAGCCACTGGTATCCTCAATCTCGTTCTTTCGGTCACAACCCAAAGTTCGTGGCCATAGATGAGGGTGAGAACGTAAATTGACCAGTAAATCGAGAGATTTGCTTTTAAGCTCAGCTCTCTCTCATGACCGAGTGACTGACTCTGGTGTGGGCTCAAATCACTATCCAGCCTGAGTGAAGACAAAAGTTTTTATTTTCACTCTGAGCGAGAAATGGAGACGGAGGGGTAAGCAAAAGGAGGAATCCGTAAGATCCAATCCAGAAGGTGACGGAGGGAAGGTCCTGATCCAGAAGGTGACGGAGGAAAGATCCTGATGCAGAAGGAGACGGAGTTAGGATCCTGATCCAGAAGGTGACGGAGGGTAGATCCTGATCCAGAGGGTGACGCAAAGAGGACTTAGAAGCAACGCTGAGGGTAAAGGAAGATAAAAAGGTTTAGTTTTCACTTGGACAAAGATATTCCATGGAACTGTGGAGCTAAGTGGTAAGTTACCAACTGTATGGGGATTAACCAACTGGCGTCAGCCTTGGGGAACACCTCCCTCTAAATACTGCCTCCTGATTGCAGTCATTGGAAACAGCTGGATTTGCCCTGCTCGAAAGCACCCTGGGAAGGAGAAAGGTGGGGAGGCACTCAGGGTTAATGCAAGCCACCCAGTGGACCTAACACTCTCTTCATCACATCAGACCGGTCAGTGCCCGCATTACTGCAGAGACCGCACCGATCCAACTATTGATCCACGCTCCTTACCCCCATTCGCAAACATGGCCCTGAGGTACTTTAACTCCTCCAGTTGGTAAAGGACATCCACCCCAACCTGAAGAAAGCACTCCACCCTTTTCCGGTGACAGACCATGTGCTCTGGCTTGGAGGCACTGATCCTCATCCCAGATGCTTCGCACTCGGCTGCGAACCACTCCAGTGAGAGCTGTAGAAGCCAATAGGACCACATCATCTGTGAAAAGCAGATTTGTGATCCTAAGGCCACAAAGACGGACATCGTCTGTCCATAAAAGTTATGAACAGAATCGGAGACAAAGGGCAACCTTAGCGGAGTCCAACTCTCACTGGAAACAAGTCTGACTTATTACCGGCGATGCAAAGCAAGCTATTACACCGGTCATAAAGGGACGAAACAGATTGTAACTAACCATACTCCCGGAGCAACCCCCACAGGATTCCCCGGGGGACACGGTTGAACGCCTTCTCCAAGTCCACAAAACACATGTGGACTATTTGGGAGAAGTCCCATGCAACCTCCAAGACTCCGCTGAGGAGGGTATATAGCTGGTCCAGCATTCCAAGGGCAGTCTGGAAACCATATTGCTCCTCCTAAATAAGATGTTCAACTATCCGATGGACCGTCCTCTCCAGAACCGACGAATAGACCTTCCCAAGAGTATGATTCCCCTGTAATTGGAACACACCCAACGGTCCCCCTAATTGAATAGGGGAACCACCACCCCAGTCTTCCAATCAAGCAGAACTGCCCCTGATGTCCATGTGATATTGCAGAGTCGTGTCAGCCAATGCAACCCTACAAAATCTGGAGCCCTGAGGAACTCCGGCTGATTCTCATTCATCCCTGGAGCCTTTCCACTGCATAGCTTTTTGACCACTTCAGTGACTTCAGCCCCAGGTTGGAGAGCCCGACACCAGATCCCCAGGCTCTGCTCCTCCGATAGAAGACTGCTTCCCCCACTGTTATGCCGGATGGTGGACCAGAATTGCCTCAAAGCCGTACGGAAGTATTTTCCATGGCCGCTTGGACTATTGATACCCATCAGCTGCATCTGGGGTCCCCTCAGGCCAAAAAGGCCTAATAGGACTCCTTCTTCAGCTTGACGGCATCCCTCGCCACTAGTGTCCACCACCAGGTCCAAGGCTTACCGCCGTGACAGGCACCGACAACCGTGTGACCACAGCTCCAGGAAGCCACATCAACAATGAAGGCACGGAACATGGCCAACTCGGACTCAATGTCCCCGACCTCCCCCGGAACGTGCTCAGAGCTCTCCCACAGGTGGGAGTTAAAGCTCTGCCTAACAGGGGACTCTGCCAGGTGCTCCCACCAGACCCTCACAATGCGTTTGGGCCTGCCTGGTCTTACCGGCATCTTCCCCACCATTGGAGCCAACTCACCGCCAAGTGGTCATAAGTGGAAAGCTCCGACCCCCTCTTCACCTGAATATCCAAGACATGCGACTTTGTTAAAACTTTTAAGGGAAGTCCTCCCCTGCATAGGACTGACGGTCCTGGATATTATTAATTCTAGCCTCTCTACCGGTGTTGTCCCTATAGCATTTAAACATGCAATAGTGCAGCCCCTTGTCAAGAATGGAAGTTTGCCAACACTTTTTTGACCAAAAAGTGTTGGCAAACTTCCGCCCCATATCCAAGTTGCCATTTTTATCCAAGATTTTGGAGAAAATAGTGTTTGATCAATTAAAGGCCTTTTTAGATGAACATAACTCATGGGAGGTTTTTCAATCTGGTTTTAGAGTTCTTCATAGCACTGAGTCAGCTTTATTGAAAGTTTTTAATGCCATTTTACTCGCATCTGACTGTGGTGACAATGTGGTTTTAGTCTTGCTCGATCTTTCCGCTGCTTTTGATACGGTGGTCCACGACATTTTACTAACTAGGCTTCAGCACCTTGTGGGCATCTGCGGCTCAGCGCTGGAATTGCTCCGGTCTTATTTAGCAGACAGAACATTCTGTGTTGACTTTGGTTGCTCTCAGTCCTCCTCAGCTTCTCTACAATATGGAGTCCCACAAGGTTCAATACTGGGGCCACTGCTCTTCTCCCTCTATCTACTCCCACTAGGTTCCATTCTGAGAAAGTATGGCATTTCCTTTCATTGCTATGCTGATGACCTACAAGTATACATTCCGGTAAATCAGAATGGGGCCCTGTCTTTGTCTTCTCTTCACAACTGTCTTCACGAAATCAAAGCTTGGATGTCACAAAATGTTTTGAAGCTAAATGAAGACAAAACAGAGATTATTGTTTTTGGTCCAAGCGCCTCCCGTGAGCCGCCAGGTGTTGATTTGGGGCACTTGACAAATTACAGAAAGCCAGTAGTCACCAACTTAGGTTTGAAAATGGATGATGATTTTAAGCTGGAGGAGCAAATCAGTGCAGTGGTTAAGTCAAGCTTCTTTCACCTAAGACGACTGTCAAAGATCAAACCCTTTTTAACCCACGAGACTTGGAAACAGTGGTCCACGCCTTTATTACATCGCGGCTGGACTATTGTAATGCACTGTATATAGGAGTCAGCCAGTCTTCCCTCTCTCGCTTGCAGCACGTACAAAACGCTGCAGCAAGACTTTTAACTGGGACAAAGAAGAGGGAACACATAACACCAATCCTGACCTCACTTCATTGGCTCCCTGTCCATTTTAGAATTCATTTTAAAATCCTTTTATTTGCTTTTAAGACAATAAATGGCCTAGCTCCACCATACCTCTCTGCGCCACTACAAAATTACTGTCCCACTAGATCCCTTAGATCAGCTGATCAGCTCTTTCTAAAAGCTCCTAGAGCAAAGCGAAAGCTCAGAGGGAACGAGCATTCTCTGTGGCAGCTCCGGAATTGTGGAATGCCCTCCCCCTTTTTATCAGACAGGCCCCGACACTCAGCTCTTTTAAAACCCTTTTAAAGACCCACTTTTACTCTCTGGCCTTTTAGTGAGACTTTGACTTTATTTTAGTTGTCTTAATTTCCCTCTCTTACTTGGTTTTGTTTTTTATTTTTGCTCTTACTGTTCTTAATCTTTGAGTTTGTCATGTGTTTTATGATTCGCTCAAATGGCCTGTACAGTGCTTTGATTTTAGCTTTGGGTGACTGAAAGCGCTTTATAAATAAAGTTAAGTTGAGTTGAGTTGAGTTGATGATGTATTATATTTTCAAATCCTAGTGATGTGACTCTATTATTCACCAAAGTGACACAGACTAGTGCATTATCACCAATAGTGATGGCGTAGATCCTTGATTCCCTCAATAAAGAACTGCTAAATAGAAAATAATCTAGTCTTGAGTAAGATTAGTATACTGGTGAGAAAAATTACTACCATGCATCACGAAGACCAAAATCATTAATGAATTTAACAATCTAGGTGAACTGCCAGTTATGCGGGCTCCCTGTATTACTGAGCCTGTCCACTGCTGGTCCAAACACCAGGTTGAGGTTCCCTACTTTGACATGTGTATTTTCTGAGTGATCAGAGATTGACATGATCACAGAATGAGGGGTCATCGACATTTTGACTATATATACTAGCAATGCAAAACTTCATATCTTGAACAAATATATTAACTATTATAAATCTGCCTTCTAGCTCTGCAGTTGTGCAGTTCATAGTAAGACATACTGTCTTGTTGGCTGCACCTCTTTGCCTGGAGATCAAACCGGCTGGGAACACATGGGTAAATTATGGTGTGTACAGACATCAGCTGCTTTGTTTGGCAAATTAATCTCCTTTCATAAAACAACATCTTCCATATAGATCATTTAACCAACTCTGAATTGACTCTAAATTTAATTAATCAAAAGAATACCGCAGAATAAAAAAAACAAAAAACAGATCGTCAGTTCACATACTGGTTGCTCACACTGCCAGGAGCATGCCAGGTCTGCTATAGAAGAGCAGACCTGTATATTACTCCTGTGAAATTCTAGCGGCAAATGAGTTGAATTTATTTCCATATATTGTTGATATCTTATGTCCAGAATGTATTATGTTATTTGGTTTTATTATATCAGAATTCTGATGTATAGATGTGATTACTCTATTTCTTAACGCAGGGATCATAATAATGTTTGAGAAAAAAACACAGTGTCTCATAATTTATGCTAATTCCTCATTTATACTTATGTCTCAGAGTCTGAGCTTGTTCATTCGGCTCTAACATGCCTGAGATGTACTCTGGTGAAACACTATGAAGAGACACAAGAAGAACTATTTTAAAGTCCACTTTCTGAGTGCTGGGAAGACAGCGCAGAGACATAAGCACTGGAATAATATGGTGATATTTCCTGTTTTTAGTCAGAAGCATTTGGGATTTTTTGTAACTGAAGTGAGATGTTGACTAGAGGAGCGAGTTATGGTAACAAACTGCTCAGCACAGACTTTGGAAATCTAGTTTGTAACTCATCCAGGCAGCGTGTCAATGGAATAAGACTGCAGATAATCTCTTCAAATGTTTTGTCAGTGATGGGTGTAAACTGTATAAGTCTAGATGTCTTATGTGGGGCAGAGTAGTTCTTTGTGTTGTGGAAATTATTGAATTTTTAATGCATTTAACTTTGTCATTAATACTGCAATACTGCAAACTCATGACATTTAAATGTAGAAAAGAGTTCCAAGGGCAGTGAACCTGGAGGCTTTGTTTAACTGCTTACTGTAGCAAACAAGACATAAGAGTTGTTTCCTCTGTAATTGATGTTTTTAAGAAAAATAACTCTCTTATTCTACGTAAAGTCTGGTTGTAAAGTCTTTCTTTGTAGATCTGAAAATTAAACTGGAGCTTGCACCAACTCCGTTTGGCTCTCCAGCACTCACTTTACTGTACCCTGACAAATTCTGGTTTTCTCGATGGTGCAATTACAAAACCTTTAAGACACTTTATGTGTAAGAGTTCAACAGAACATCTACATTAGAACACTGTCCAAAAACTGTGTTCCTGTGTTGTCATCTATGGGTCTTCCCTGATCAACAACCGACCCAGCTGTTGGTTTGGGTATAATATAATATAATGAATATAATAAATGCAAAATGATCAGACAAAGAAACATAAAACGACACCCACATTTAAAATAACAACACCCTTTGAAATGAGCACAGTTCATTGAGATGATGAGTTACCAGTGGTGGGCCGTCAGGGCCTTCAAGGCCTTCTCTGCAGGCCTAAGAAAATATCTGAATCACAGACTGATGTTAATCATTTTTCGTCTATGGAGATTTATTAAATATCTCTAAATAGTCTGCCCGCTTCCTTTCATAACTTTTCCCCTGGTTGCGCTGCTTCAAGACATGCATTTTCATATAAAAGCATTTAACCAATCACATTTCAGACATCCTTTGTCGCTAGGCAGGGTCAGAGTCAAAGATGTCTGCCTGGAGGCCTTCACAATCCGTTCTGCAGCCCCCCCCCCCCCACAAAATACATGTCGAGTACATTGTTGCTTCAAGCAATCAGATTTTAGGTTGGTGATGCCGGGGCCTGCTGGAAGGCCCAGGAAATGTCACCGTATTCACGCCCGCTTATTGGATAGTCAGATATCCAATCAGGGCAAAGCTAGCAAACAAACCAAAATATAGTTGTGTTGGTGTAATGGCAATTTTATGATTTGGTGGCGGATTTACTGTCAGGACCATTTCCAAAACGGACTTTTCAAGAAAATTAAGTGAGTATAATGTTGTTTTTTTCCTAAATAATATTTTATAAATAAATATTAATTTTTTTTTTTGGGGGGGGGGGGGGGG
>CAJRST010000001.1:4746410-4775992 GCA_907169785.1 Menidia menidia
TGGCGCAGCTGTAGCTGTAGCTGTAGAAGACGTGTGCAGCCCTGATCTTTATACTGTATTTTAGGCTTGTCCCGATCCGATATTTAGATCGTATTGGCCGGCATGAGAAAATGCCGATCCAGACTCCAGATCCATTTTGAAAAAAAAGTCAGATCCCACCGAGCATTAGCATTAGCATTTCCTAACCCACAGGTCTGTGCCCTAAACTTTAGTTGTTATAAGAGTAAATCCCTGTTCAACATGAGTCTGACAACTAAGTAAGAAGATAAATAAATTTCAACTTTAATACAAAAAGCTGGATCGGGACATCCCTACTGTATTTCTACATAATAAGATGATTTCTATAACCATAAAATTGTTATTGAGGGGTGAATTTATTCAGACTGAGCACTACTGAAGGCCTAGGTGTGAAATGCACTGTCCGCCACTGTGAGTTACAATAAACATTTCAAGGATTCAGTTCTTTGCCATACTTGGGCTGCATTCACATGCACATTCAGGTAACCTGTTATGACCAAACAGTCAAAATCAGTGTACACAGCTGAAAGTAATTCAGAAAAATCATCAATAAAACAGTTCCTTGGAGGTTTATAGATGGCGATATAAAAAATGTAAGATTTTTTTTATCTCCATCTTGAATGACACATTAGGGTTGTCACGATACTAAAATTTTCAACTCGATACCGATACTCAGGAAAATACTCAATACGCGATACCATTTTCGATACCACATGATAAAACAAAGACCCCAAAATTTAACTGAATTGTGTCTTTCATTTCAAACTGACCTGTTACTGATGTTATCGTGACTGGTGGCACACATTAATGACCCTGACCCTAATCCTCCAGCCTTCATAATTGTGAGAAATAAATATTTTTTGGTTAAACTTGTTTGGACTTATTGTACAAACCTATTTAACATCCACTATTTTAACATAATATGTATAGACTTTAATTAGGTGTTTGAAAGATTCATTTTTTAAATGAAATTTTATCCACCATACTTCAAACATTGTCAACCAAAACTATGGAATTATGTTCCTTGCCACAGTCACCAGTTTTTTCATCTGGTCATTAACTCCTATTTAAGATTTCATGTTGTCAGATCTTCATCCGTTCGTCAGCCCCTCCTGTCTTCTGTCTTATTTGTTGTTTTCTTGCGATGGCCCCATGTTGTGTCACTCCATGTTGTCCACTAACTTATCTTGGCTTTTGTTTCTTTCTTTAAATTTCTTGGTTCCTCTCGTTCAGTTCTTTGATAATTCGGATGTGTCACTTCTTTTGTTGCTCTAAATAAATAAACTTAGTCAGTTCTTCCACAAACCAAATGTGATAGTCTCTCCTAAAAGTGTAATGTCCTCCTTCTGACGGAAATCGACATTATACATTCATTCATGAAAGTGAATGGACATATTCCAATTGTAAATGTATATATGTGTGTTCAGGCAGGTTTTTCTTTGAATCCATGTATAATTTGCCAACCAAAATCAGGAAAACAAACTTCTAGCAACCTTCACTTTTAGTTTCTCAAGTGTACTGTAAACAGACTCAGGACCGAATCAGGTGTTGTTTTTTTTTTTTTTTAATACAGTGTCTAGCTTTGTTGACATTTTTTATGCTGATTAGGAAACATTCTTTAAAATTCTTTGAAAACCTAACTGCTGAACTCTTGTGACTTATAGTATAAATTAAGAAAAGATTGATCTGGGTAGTGGAGTGCACGTGACCTGCAGACAGAATGGCGGCGTAACGCAATGGCTCTGCTCTCTCCCTCCTGACTTTTACGAATTATCCATCTTTTTTGCATCATAATTTAACAACTCCTTGCCCGTGACCTTCGTGACTTAATTGTATGCGATGGCTGATGGGCTGAGAAGCAAAACCGGGCTTGAACCGCTGAAAGACGACGAAAAGCTTGAGTCATTTAAGCTAGCCGTATCCTCCATGCTAACTGCCGCACTGAAAGAGCAGCGGACCTTTATTGAAGAACAGTTCGCGAAATTTGAAGGACAGCTGGACAACATAAAAACAAAGGTAACGAGGAACTCAAACGACATTAAGAAGCTGAAATCAGACCACAATGGGCTCTTCAACCAATCTGAACAGTCTCTCCAAGCAACATGCCGCAAGCTTGAAGCAAGTTAGGCGGAGTTAGAGGACAGGTCCCGTAGGGATAATGTTCGCATGATAAACCTGCCAGAAAAGATTGAAAACGGCGATGCAGCGGAATTCGTCTCTTCCTCGCTCTCTAAATGGCTCCCCGCTCTCACCGGTAGGAAGATGGAGGTAATGCGGGCTCATCGTATAGGTCCAGAGCGCAACACCGGATCCCGCACCCTGATCTGAAAAAGGCTACGCTACACCGACCGGGATCGCATCCTGAAGGCAGCCAGAGGTTCTCGGATTGAGGTCAATGGCAAAGAGATCCGCTTTGCAGCAGACTACAGCAACTACACCATTAAACAGCACCGTTCATTTTCACAAGCGATGGAGACAGCGAGGAAACTCGGCTTCGTTCCGTTTTTGATTTACCCGGCCAAGCTAAAGCTATCCCGCGGATCAGAAGTGCACTTCTTTGAGACACAGGCAGAGGCTGAAGACTTCCTTGGTGCTCAGACCCCGACGGAGGACTGATGAATTTTTCTGGTGTACTGGTATTGTAAAATAAGACGGAATCTTTAGTTAAGTAAAGTATTATGCCACGTAGCTATAATAACACACCTCCGTTTCTGAAATTATTATATTTCTAGTGTTTTCTGCGAAAATGAGGGATACCATTTTCTGCTTCTGTTTATCATAATACTTACCTTTGTGATTTAAGTCCCTACAAGTGATGTGGATGAATAATTACAGTTTTGCAACAAAGTTTGTTATTTTTCTTTTGATCAGACAATATTTTAGATAAAACAAACAAACTTAACTTTGATGGATAATTTACAATTTGTAAGATGACCAATTTCTCTTTCCCTTTTTTTTCTTCTTTTTTTCACATTTGACTGGTTATACTGAATATTTTGAGGAGGGTTGAGGGGCGGGCTCTTGTGATGTACGATCGCCAGCTCTCTCAGGTCAGGTGCCCATATAGTGGGTGTGGTGTTTGTAGCCATTGCCACCTTGTTAGATATTAAGTGTTGGATGTAAGTTAGTATTTTTCCTTATTTTCAAACTTTAATTTTTTGGGCGACACCAGGGTGAATGTTTGGATACAACTTATAGACAGGAACGAGCCAGCCAAGAAATTGGCCCACTCTTATCTGTAATCATGTATAAGTTATGCATTGCTAGCTGGAATATAAATGGTTTAAATGCCCCCATTAAGCGCTCAATGTGTCTTGATTGGCTTAAAAGACACTCGATAGACGTGGCCTTTTTCCAAGAGTCACATTTTCAACATTCTGACAAACAACGCTTATCAAATCGGCATTACTATACAGTACTTCAGCGGCGGCTACTTTTAACTCAAAGAGCTGTGGTGCCCTGGTGGTATTGAGACGTAGCTTTTCCCTAACTATAGTTGGAAGCTATGAAAGTGAAGATGGTCGATTTGCCAACATATATGGTCAGAAAATTGCATTTCTATGTATTTATGCCTCAAATAATTTTAGTCCAGAGTTCTTTGGCACAATCAGCAAGACTGTTATCATTGGCGCAGATACGAACGCTGTTCTTGATCCTTTACTTGATAGATCTTGTGAACCTTCTAAACATATTCTTCCTTCAACAACTGCCTTCCAAGGTATAATTGACGATTTTAGTCTCACAGACCTATACAGAGCCGTAAACCCTTCTTCGAAACAGTATAGTTTTTATTCGTTCAGACACAAGACCTATTCAAGGATAGATAATTTACTGGCTTCTGCAACTTCATACACTGAAATTCACTCAGCTGTGATTCATCCTAACTCTCTATCTGACCATTGTGTTGTTACAGCGCAGCTCACACTTGCCAAGACTCGAACTAAGGCCACAAGATGGCGCTTCAACACGACATTACTTAAAAATAACGATCATTGCGACCATTTCAGAAATCATTTAAAGAAAAATAGGAAGAATATTGGATTTCTTTAGTCTGAAGTCTTTCTTTGGCCCCTCAACAACATATCAGGGGAAAAAAACGGAAAATTATTTTGATGAAATAAGCGTGCAATAAGTCAAAAATATATTTTGGTGTAGTCTTCTACTGGCTGTTATCAGGTATATCGGAATGCGTACAACAGGGGTTTGTCTCAGATCCAAAAGACTTCAGAAACCGTATGTATCAAATATGACACATTTGGCATTATAGGGTTATAACATCTATCTCGGTGAATACTAACTCAGTAGAGGACCCTCGTGTCTTATGGGAAGCAATTAAAGGGTTTGTGAGAAATATAATTATTTCCTTCGCATCTCATGTCAATCGAACAAGATTGGGCAAAATTAATTCACATGAAAATGAACTACAAAGGCTTAAACTGGCTCAGCAAGGGGAGGGCGCAACAGAAGACAATAAAAAGAAAATTGCTGCGGTCAAAATGAAGTTGAATAACATTTTTAGACTAAGAGCTGAATTTCAAATTCATAGGACTAGAAGGAAGTATTATTTTGACGGCTCTAGGCCGAGTCACCTACTCTCTCTTAGTTTGCAAAAATGTGAAAAGTATTCCAACATCACAGCTATCCGCTCAAACCAAAAACTGTTGATTGCCCCCGAAGAAATTAATACGGCTTTCCAAAAATTTTATACAGATCTTTACAAATCTGAAATCTCATTAGATAAAACTAACTGAAACCTTTTTACAAGATTTAGGGCTTCCCACGCTTGAGGAACAAGCTGTACAGCGCCTAGGGGAACCAATCACTCTGACTGAGTTGAGAGGTACTATAGCTGGTATGAAAAAAGGCAAGTCGCCGGGATAGGATGGGATTCCCCCAGAGTTTTACCTCACCTTTTGGGAGGAGACGGGACATTTCCTTTTAGCCATGATTCACAAAGCTGTGGAAGTTCGTTCCTTTTTCAACGATATGAATGCTGCCTTGATTGCTGTACTGCCCAGACCCAATAAGGATACAACAAAATGTGAGCACTATAGACCATTATCTATCCTCAACGCGAAGTAAAAATCTTTGCCCGCATACTGGCTTCCCGTATAGAACCCCATATAGTCACATTAATTAATAGTGATCAGACGGGCTTTGTGAAATCAAGACTTGCTTCTGACAATGTACGACGTCTACTCCATGTGATTCATACTGCCAAAGATATTCCCTCTCCATGTGCAATATTGAGCCTTGACGCAGAAAAAGCCTTTGATTGGCAAGAATGGGAATACTTGTGGATGGTTATACAGCGCTTTAATTTGGGTCCAGGTTTTATTAAGTTAACCAAATCATTATACAATAACCCGTCTGCAATGATCAATACCAATGGCATCATTTCAAGTAAGTCTAATTTATCATGCTCGTGCCAACAGGGATGCCCACTAAGCCCCTTTCTTTTCATTTTGTCATTAGAGCCCTTTGCACAGAAAATTTATCAACACCAAAATATTTCCCCCATAACTTTCAATAACACCACACACTCTATATCGCTATATGCTGATGACATTTTATTATATTTCGATAGGGCAACCTCATCACTACCGCATATTTTGGATACTTTTCACGAATTCAGCTCTCTATCCGGTTACAAAATTAATTGGGCAAAATCTGCGCTTCTCCCTTTAAACTAAATTGAACCTGAGCTTATTGCCTCAGCACATCCCAGTGGTGAAACAATTTAAATACTTGGGGGTGGACATTTATCCTTCACTAGCCAATGTTGCCAATAAGAACTTTCAGGGTATCTATAATAGGATTGAGGCAGATCTTAATAGGTGCGGAAATCAGTACAAGTCTGTGTGTCAATTATTAAAATGTATATTTTACCATGCATAAAATTTTACTCTTCAATGTTGCCTTTACCAACCCCAATTGATTACTGGAAAAAAGTACATTCTCTGGTATCCAAGTTTATTTGGGCAAGGAAACGGCCATGTGTAAAACTATCTACACTCCAACTAGCTAAAACAGAGGGTGGTCTTTCCATGCCTAACTTCAAGTACGACTTTTGGTCATTTGTATTGAGACCACTGATAGACTTGTCTGATCCAGAATTCTGATCCCTGTTGGAAACCTATAGAAAAGGACATAGCATCCCCAAACAGACTAGAGGACCTGATTTACTTCGCTCTCCCCTTGAAACGGGCTAAGCTGCGACTTGGCCCCATAATGAGTTTCCTCTTGTCTACATGGGTGATGGTTGAGAAAGAATCTAGGAATTCATGCAAATGGCAAACACATAGTCCACTCTTTAACAACTATTCCCTACTCAAAGGGCGGGTCCCATTTTCGTCTCTGGAGTGGAGCTCTAGGGGTATCCATGTTTTAGCTGATGTATACAATGAGAATGGGACTTTGAGACTGTCTTACCAACTACCTGGAACATCTTTATTTCTGTACTTTCAACTAAGGTCATCTATGAAAGCATATGGAGTGCCATGGATTTTTTCTCTTACTGCTCACCCTTTGCATTCCTTCCTATATAACAGAGGACGATAAAGGGGTTTGGTTTCCCGAATATATTCATTTATCAGAGATGCCTCTTATAAAACCCTTCCTATTGAACGTGTGTGGTCCAGTGAAATAAAGCCCTACATTGCAGGTGATTCACTGAACTGGGACATGATTTGGTCATCAATGGTCTTGGCATCAAAAAACTCTAACCATCAACAGATATATTTCAATTATATAGACAGAACTTACCTCACCCCTAGGAGAAACTTCCTCATGAAACGTTTGGCATCTCCAGTTTGCACCCTGTGCTCAGATGGACTTATAGGATCCTATTTACATATGTACTGGGAATGCAAGGATGTGAAGTTTTTCTGGGGTAAGGTTTGCTCTATTTTATCTAATGTGCTAGAGGTTGATGTACCATGTTCTCCTGTTGTGTTACTCCTGAATGATACCACCTCATTAAAATTGACATGCTGGAGAAAACGTATTCTCCTAACCGGCATCTCTGCTGCCAAAAAGATGTTGGCTTTACGCTGGATACCTCCACATACAGTTACTAAGCCCCACTGGATTAACACGTACATTGACATAATAAATATGGAACTTTCAGTGGCAAGAATGCACGGTGCTGGAGCCAATACTATTCAAGCATGGCAAACAATGGCAGATAAGATCCAGGAATTCCTGTAATCACCATTTTTGTTTACATATGTTATTGGAATATGGTCTCTTAGGTCCTGTAAGAGTTCTGTAAAGATCCATGCTGGGGGGTGGGGGGGGTTATTTAATTTGTTGTTTTGTTTTGTTTCTATGTGTTCCTTTCTGTTGTATTAGGTTGTAATATACAATTTTACCTTTATCGGACGAATATATCTGTTTCTCTTTAAAACAATAAAAAAAGTTGTTCACAGAAAAAAATCTCAATTGCATGACACGGAAGCTACAGAAGGAAATAACAAGATTCATTTGTGTTGCCTCAATTTGTTCTGTCATCATGATGGTACAATCATGAACAGTTCTTGCGGACAGAGGCATGACTTTTATTCGTTTGATTATCTTGTCTTTATCTCAAAAGTTAATTGGCAACATCAAGCATGAATGTTTCAGCATACTCGCCATCTGTGAAAGTTTTTTCTGTTTCTCACAATTGCTAAAGCACCAGCAAAGCTAGCAGAATTCCAATGACCTTGTTGTGTCAAAACATGGAGTTGCTGCTGACTAGCTTGCTCTCTGCACATTAGCTCTTGACATACTTTCTTCCATGCTGTCCCCCGCAGGATATTTAGAGCCATCTTCCCTGTAAAAAGGATATCTACAATTAGTTAGCGGACTACTTGATTAAAAGGAGGGAAGTTTACTTCCTGACCTCACAACGATCCGTTCACGTTAGGCCTTTATCTAATAAAAAATTGGTGTTGTCACATCTGTGATTTGCTCCAGCCATACACAACCATGAACGTGAGTGGTATGAAATTAATGGATTGAAATATATGACAATATGGAATTTTTTTATATTCTATGTTTTTTTTATTTTTATTAAAGATTTTCTGCGAGTCAGATGCAGCCATCAAAAAAGGCATATCTGGCTCAGGAGCCATAGGTTCCCGACCCCTGCTGTGGATGCTGGACCAGAATTTCTTAAAAGCTGACCTCTCCAAACGTCTCCCATGAGTTTTCACCTCAGCAACTGTTGAAGCTGCGTTCTGCTTGGCCTGCTAGTACCTGTCAGCTGCCTCTTGAGTCCCACAAGCCATAAAGGCCTGATAGGACTCCTTCCTGAGCTTGGTGGCACCCCTTCCTGCTTGTATACACGAAGAAATTCTGGAATTATGGCAACACCAGGCACCAACAACTATGCAGCCACAACTCCAGATAGCCGCCACAACAATATAAGCATGGAATATGGCCCACTCGGACTCAATGCCCTTCACTTCACTTGGAGTATGGTTTAAGCTCTTTTGGAGATGAGAGTTAAAACTCTCAGACAGGGGAGTCTGCCACCCAATATGTTTGGGCCTGCCTGGCAACTTCCACCATCTGAGCCAACTCACCAGCAGTTGTTGATCATTTGACAGCTCCGCAACTGAGTGTCCAAGACATACGGCCGCAAGTCTGATGATACGACTACAAAGTCGAACTGTGGGCTAAAGTGTCTGTGGACAGTTTTATGTCTGAACATGGTGTTTGCTATGGACGGAAGTCCAACAACAAACTACCACTGTGGTTCATACCAAGGGTGCCAGGTGTGGGCTATGAGTATGGCCCATGGGCAAAGGCATGGCTACCAGGAGAACAAGAACAATATTTAGAGCCACACTTTCCCATATCCCATATCTACTATTTTGGAGACACCACTATTTAAGAAGAATGATCTCCCTTTCTGGGCATATGATACTTTTCTTTTCTTAATGAACATAATGTTGTGTGTGTATTCATCGCAAAAATAAAACAATTAAAACATGGTTTTAGACTTGGTGGTGTGGGGGTTATCATCATTGCCTCTCAGCAAGAGGGTTCTGGTTTCGTGTCACGGGTGATCCAGGACCTTTCTGTGTTGAGTTTGCACATTCTCCCTGTGTTTGCATGGGTTTTCTCCGGTTTCTTCAGCTTCCTTCCACAGTCCAAAAACCTGTATGTTAGGTTGATTGGACATTCCAAACTGCCCTTAGTGTCAGTGTGCGTGGTTGTTTGTCCTTGTATGTTTATGTGTGGCCCTGTGATGGCATGACGGACTGCCCAGGTTGTACCCCGCCTCTCGGCCACTGACCACCAGGATAGGCTCCAGTCCCCCCATGACCCCATTAGGGAATAAGCAGTTACGATAATGGATGGATAGATGGATTAGTTTGGACTTAAAGTAAATACATCATACACCAAACAGATCATTCAGATAATTGTACTTTTCTCTTAGACGTTATGACCAAAAAATAATGCAAGTAGGAAGCGGAAACAAGCATCTTTTATATTGTCATGTGACCAATGCATTGCAGTCAGACATACTTCAATCTATAAAACAGTTCTCCCATTCTTATAATTTATAGTGTTGGCAAACAATTTGATTAAATCATCAATACAACTGCTGTAAATGTCTAATCAAATGTTATATTGAAGTCAGATTGGTTTGCATACGTGCCGGCCTCCAGGAACTGCTTTGGAGTGGTACCTGCTCTGGAGAAACCTCATGACCCTCTAGATTCATGCCTCAGGTTTTTTCCAGCTTCACAGAAAATGTTATAGAAAAAGGTGTTTTACACTTTTAAACATTCTATGGAATGGAAGTGTATCACCATTGCTGTTAAGGCCAATTTTAACCTGAAAGTCATCTACAGCATATAATCTTGGATCATAATTTTATCAAATTTGACTGCAAAAATATAACTACATACATTGACTCTACGGATGTAGAATGGTTGGACGTAATTGTTTTAGTTACATTAAAATCCCCAGTTTATCAATTGAATAGCCTGGACTCAGTTCGACAAGATACAGTGTATAAAATAGGCACTTTGACAAACAAGGATATAGTAATTATTGTTAAAAGAGAAGATTACTCTGCTATGTTTCAGATTATTCAATCGACACTCATCCAAAAGGTATTAGTGATTGAGAATCATTGCGGTGGGTGTGACAGATTAAGAAGCAACTTTGCTGATGTACTTGGTCATGTATAGGCTCTGTGGAAAGTTCAGAGCCATGATAATTCTGTGATGGATGTAACTGATATTCAATTGAATGGAAGGGAAAAGCATGAACAAGCAGAAAACCCAGCTCATTGATTGACTAGGAGCAAAAACAGAAATACAACCCCTTAAGTTGATTTGCACACAATAAAAACAAATAGTTGAGCAATAACATTTGTACGTATAGTTTTTTTTTGTATAGTCTTGGTGTTTCTGTTTTTATGCTGATGTTCAAACAGAGTTATTTTTCACAAGAGGTTGCTAAATGTGAACAACAGGTGAGACAGTGAACTTTTGGAGCACATTGTGAGATGAAGGCAGCAGTAAAAAAATCAGTAATAAAACGGTGAAGAACAAGAGACAACCATGTGCTGCTCTGCTTATAAAGACACTGAGGAAGGAAACATCATGTCCACTCTGTTGAGTTCTTTGGTTTGCTGGATGATTAATTTCATGTCACACTGAGAAAATCTGAATTGGGTTCACTTATAAGAGAACCAAAACCATGTTTTCCAGTGGAGAAGAACTGAGGTTTTTGGTATATAAACAATTTCAGTTAAGCTTTCACACATGCCCAAAGCAGCAGACTGAGGAAATAAACACATGACCAGGACAGTGCCAGAACTTTGCCATTGTAAAATACCCTAAGATGACTGGTTCACTGACTTCTAGTATGTGAATCTAAGTAATAAGTTAAATGTTGAATTATTTAAGTGATTAAAGGCAAATATCTTTATTATACAGCATGCATTCATTCATGCATTTAATCATTATTATTTTCATTATTATCATTAGTAGTTGTGGTCTACAAAACTGACTCAAATAATTAATGTGAACAGGAACACTTTCATGAGTGATGTACCATAACCAAAGTCAATAAAAGGAATGAACACTTTACCACCACCACTACTGGATTAACTGGCAAAAGTTGTAATTGGGAACCTGTTATATTTAAAAAATGAAAAAAGGCAACTTTTTATTTTATTATTTTGCCCTTTTGAATTTCAAGTACATACATGTGTGTGCACACATATATGTGTAAATGTGTGCATGCATACGCATACCCATGCACTAGCCTGAGCTATTCAGCCTCAGTTGTCTTCCAAGTAAAATAAAAGTCCTCTTAAGGCTACCTTTGGCTGAACTTCTGCCATATCCCTCCCCACACCCCACACCCCCACATCCCCACCACCCTCACACACACCACACCCCATGTCTTGTGTATCCACTATGAAATTATAGATGAGGATAATAATAATAATGTCATTTTGTACCAGAATCTTAGTCATTACCTGCAGTAAAGTGCTTCTAATTGATACCACCAGAGAGATAATGATTGCAATGCCCTCCAGGAACATATTATTGCAATATTAACCTTTGTATATACTTTTATGCAGAAGACTCTGCCACATTAAGGGCTCTCTAAATCTTACTTATACAGTGTAATACCATTAGAAAAGAATGGAAACTTGGAGGTGTGCCCTTTCGTGATTAAGTATGTCCAGAGGTTTGTGGCAATCTTCAATAAATGGATGACAGAGAGGTGACATTTTCAACATTCTTCTCTTTTGTTACTTGTTAAGATTTTCTATTGCAGAGCCCATGTGAACTAGGAATAACCCTGCATTAATTGTGCTCATTTGAACATTCAGCGTGTATTATTCTGTTGTTAGGATTGGTATACCATGAATATGCAGTTTGTTACTACAGTAGTTGATTACATGAATCTGACCATCATAATTACCTTTGTGTGAATCTGTGTACTTCTGTGCAAATATCCGGGAGCTTAACAGGATACTGCACAGGCACTACGTTTAGGAAACAACATTGTCATAGGCCCATATCAAGGCAATAACCAATTTTAATTGAAGTAAGGTAATATTCACGTCTCTAGATTTCATGTACTTTCAAGTATACCAAAAAGAAAGAAAATTACCGCTCTGTGCTTTCTCTCTAAAGTTGATACAATAAATACAACAAAAATATTATTCATATTTCAGGAGAAATTGATTATTTGAGAACTATTTCAATAATGTTTTTTCAGGAAACTCAACATATATCTGCCTGTATATAGTTGTGTGCATGCATGCAGTGGTGTGTGTATCTAACTCAAAACAGTCTGAAAAAAGTTAGACAGGAAATATGGATATCTGAAAATATGTTGTAGGTCAAATTGAGGTATTAATTAATTTATTTGATAATGATATCACCCCTCCCTGGCTGCCACCTTATCGTGGTGGAGGGGTTTGAGTGTCCCAGTGATCCTAGGAGCTATGTTGTCCGGGGCTTCAAGCCCCTGGTAGGGTCACCCAAGGCAAACAGGTCTTAGGTGAGGGATCAGACGAAGCGCAGCCAAGAAGACCCCTATGATGATCAAGAAAATTGGATCCAACGTTCCCTCGCCCGGGCGCGGGTCACCATGGCGAGCGCCTGGTGGCCGGGCCTTCACCCATGGGGCCCGGCCAGGCAAAGCCCGAAAAGGCAACATGGGTCCCATAGGGGTCGGGTGCGCTGTGCCCTGGGCGGCGGCCGGAGTCGGGGACCTTGGCGGACTGATCCCCGGCTGCAGAAGCTGGCTCTAGGGACGTGGAACGTCACCTCTCTGGTGGGGAAGGAGCCTGAGCTGGTGTGCGAGGCGGAGAGATTCCGGCTGGACATAGTCGGTCTCGCCTCGACAAACAGCTCTGGCTCTGGAACCAGCGTCCTCGAGAGGGGTTGGACGCTCTGCTACTCTGGAGTTGCCCCCGGTGAGAGACGCCGAGCAGGAGTGGGCATACTCATTGCCCCCCATCTCGGTGCCTGTACGTTGGGGTTTACCCCGGTGAGCGAGAGGGTAGCATCCCTTCGCCTTCGGGTGGGGGGACGGGTCCTGACTGTCGTTTGTGCCTATGCGCCTAGCGGCAGTACAGAGTACCCACCCTTTTTGGAGTCCTTAGAGGGGGTACTGGAGGGTGCCCCCCCTGGGGACTCCCTCGTTTTGCTGGGGGACTTCAACGCTCACGTGGGCAACGACAGTGAGACCTGGAGGGGCATGGTTGGGAGGAATGGCCCCCCCAGCTTGAACCCGAGCGGTGTTCTGTTTTTGGACTTCTGTGCTCGGCATGGATTGTCCATAACGAACACCATGTTCAGGCATAAGAGTGTCCATATGTGCACCTGGCACCAGGACACTCTAGGCCGCAGTTCAATGATCGACTTCGTTGTCGTTTCAGCTGATCTGCGGCCGCATGTTCTGGACACTCGGGTCAAGAGGGGGGCGGAGCTTTCCACTGACCACTACCTGGTGGTGAGTTGGCTCCGATGGTGGGGGAGGATGCCGGTGAGACCCGGGAGGCCCAAACGTGTTGTAAGGGTCTGCTGGCAGCGCCTGGCGGAGTCCCCTGTTAGGCGGAGCTTTAACTCCCACCTCCGGGAGAGCTTCAAGCACGTTCCGAAGGAGGCGGGGGACATTGAGTCCGAATGGGCCGTGTTCCGTGCCTCCATCGATGACGCGGCCTCTCGAAGCTGCGGTCGCAGGGCTGTCGGTGCCTGTCGTGGCGGCAACCCTCGAACCCGCTGGTGGACACCGGCGGTGAGGGATGCCGTCAGGCTGAAGAAGGAGTCCTATCGGGCCTTTTTGGCCTGTGGGACTCCGGAGGCAGCCGATGGGTATCGGCAGTCCAAGCGACATGCGGCTCGGGTGGTCGCCGAGGCAAAAACTCGGGCGTGGGAGGAGTTTGGGGAGGCCATGGAAAAAGACTTCCGTATGGCCTCGAGGCGATTCTGGTCCACCATCCGGCGTCTCAGGGGGGGGAAGCAGTGCCCCACCAACACTGTTTACAGTGGGGATGGGGTGCTGTTGACCTCAACTCGTGACGTTGTGGGTCGGTGGGCGAAGTACTTCGAGGACCTCCTCAATCCCACTGGCGCGTCCTCCATTGGAGGGGCAGAGCCTGGGGATCCGGAGTTGGGATCTCTAATCGCCGGGGCTGAAGTCACCGAGGTAGTGAAAAAGCTCCGCGGTGGCAAGGCTCCGGGGGTGGATGAGATCCGGCCAGAGTTCCTTAAGGCTTTGGATGTTGTGGGGCTGCGTTGGCTAACGCGACTCTGCAACATCGCGTGGACATCAGGGGCAGTCCCGCTGGATTGGCAGACTGGGGTGGTGGTCCCCCTATTTAAAAAGGGGGACCGAAGGGTGTGTTCCAACTACAGGGGGATCACACTCTTAAGCCTCCCTGGGAAGGTCTATTCAGCGGTTCTGGAGAGGAGGGTCCATCGGATAGTCGAGTCTCGGATCGAGGAGGAACAGTGTGATTTTCGTCCTGGCCGTGGAACGCTGGACCAGCTCTATACCCTCAGCGGGGTCCTGGAGGGTGCATGGGAGTTCGCTCAACCAGTCCACATGTGTTTTGTGGACTTGGAGAAGGCGTTCGACCGTGTCCCTCGGGGTATCCTGTGGGAGTATGGGGTACCTGGCCCTTTGCTACGGGCTGTTCGGTCCCTGTACGACCGGAGTCAGAGTTTGGTTCGCATTGCCGGTTGTAAGTCGGATCCGTTTCCGGTGGGAGTTGGACTCCGCCAAGGTTGCCCTATGTCTCCGGTCCTGTTCATAACTTTTATGGACAGGATTTCTAGGCGCAGCCGAGGTGTTGAGGGTGTCAGTCTTGGTGGCCTTAGGATCGCATCTCTGCTTTTTGCAGATGATGTGGTCCTGTTGGCTTCATCAAGTCAGGACCTACAGCTCTCACTGGAGCGGTTCGCAGCCGAGTGCGAAGCGGCTGGGATGAGGATCAGTGCCTCCAAGTCCGAGACCATGGTCTCTCACCGGAAAAGGGTAGAGTGCCTCCTCCGAGTCGGAGCGGACGTCCTTCCCCAAGTGGAGGAGTTCAAGTATCTCGGGGTCTTGTTCGCGAACGGGGGTAGGGAGCATGAGATTGATAGGCGGACCGGTGCTGTACCGGTCTGTCGTGATGAAGAGAGAGCTGAGCCTAAAGGCGAAGCTCTCAATTTATCGGTCGATCTACGTACCCACCCTCGTTTATGGTCACGAACTTTGGGTAGTGACTGAAAGAACGAGATCGCGGATACAAGCGGCCGAAATGAGTTTCCTCCGCAGGGTGGCTGGGCTCTCCCTTAGAGATAGGGTGAGAAGCTCGGCCATCCGGGAGGGGCTCAGAGTAGAGCCGCTGCTCCTCCACGTGGAGAGGAGCCAGTTGAGGTGGCTCGGGCATCTGTTTAGGATGCCTCCTGGTCGCCTCCCTGGGGAGGTGTTCCGGGCTCGTCCCACCGGGAGAAGGCCCAGAGGAAGACCCAGGACCCGCTGGAGGGACTATGTGTCCCGGCTGGCCTGGGAACGCCTCGGGATCCCCCCGGAGGAGCTGGCTGAAGTGGCCGGGGAGAGGGAAGTCTGGGTTTCCCTGCTCCGGCTGCTGCCCCCGCGACCCGACCCCGGATAAGCGGTGGACAATGGATGGATGGACGGATGATAGGATTTGCCCCTTTCTTTAAAATTTGTATTTGTAGAACTTTACAACACAACTCAAACAACAAAACAGCTCAGAGTCAAAGTGGCCCGTTATCCACACAAGAAGAAAAGCTACCGACCCATCGTCTGCATGAGGAACAGTACTCTTGAGTTCTACCCTTCTTTAGAACGGGATAAAATCGGGCTGTATCAAACCCAATATGCCACCCAGCTCCTGGTGCAGTCTATGGTTATCTCCCAGCAACGCTCTCCGGATTGGTCTCCCAGCCTGTACTTTAAAACTTTTACAAATTATCCAGAATGTGGCGGCACATCTGGACTTCAATCACCCCTCTGTTCATTTAGCTTCACTGGCTACCCCTAGCCCCCTGCATCAAATTCAAGTAATTGATGTAAACCTACAAAGTGCTTAAGAGTATGGCTACCATCAACTTGAATTCCCTTGCTAAGGATTATCTCACAACTGTTGCTTCTGACAGAGTCTGACTAGTGATTTTCTTCTTGGTAGCTTATTTTAAGGTTGATGCAAGCTGTAATGTTGTACCTGCATTGCACGTCCCTTTGGATACAAATAAATATAATTATTTGCTTCTCTTAGCTTTTGAGGCAGGTTACTTTGTCTGAGCGAGTCATTAAACATAGGAACACAGGACCATTAAAAACAGTTTGTTGCTCTGTTGTATTGGTGGGTAATTCAATGTGTGAGAAAAAACTCCTGCATTATGTTATACAATGCAAAAATAAAGGAATATACAAGACTACATTGCTTCTGTTGCACCACACAAAAATACTGTGCTAGCTGCTAGCGTAATTTGGAAAATCAAAATTGGACGGCTAGTGTATTAGCGTCGGCAGGGCCATTACCTTTACACACAAATCAAGCAGAATACTACTAGAGGTTATTCATACAAATAGCTCACTGTTATCGCCTGGCTCACTGCTAGCAACAACAAGGTAGGCTTCAAACAGATAACAGAAACTATTCAAATAACAGACAACTTAACTCAGTTTATGGTGTTATATATAAGGAACACCAGTCCTGTCAGAAATGCATGAAGGACTGAAAATGAAGTACAATAACTGTGGTGGATGCAGGGAATTCAACAAAGGAAAAAAGGCTGAGGTTGAAGCAGCAGGCCAGCAGAGAGAGTGATTTCTATAAAGGCCCTTTTCCTAGGGGGCCCCTTTATGCCGTCTGGGAAGCCCAACCCTGAGGGAAAGGCACATGCAATGGAGCCTCCCTACTCCATCTTTAAGCCACAATCAGAATCTGCAAAACAGAGACATACATGCAGGCATACTGGGGCATTCGTCACAACAATGAACCCCTTTAACCACCCTGTCGTCAACTTTACAGAGTCGTCTGTACTTTACTTGAAAGGTGTTAACTGTGAGCCTGGTAGGCCATTCATTACGTCTAATTTGACAGTCCTTTAAAAGCACAATATCTTCTATTTGCAGATTGGGTTGGTCTCCTTGCCATCTGCTTCTTGGTTGTTTGTTGCCCAGTTCATTTGATGCCATGGCTTATACAATGAATCAGTGAGTCCCAGGAACTTCTTCTGCTGACTCCAGTAGCAATCCTTAAGCCAGAGATCATCCATTTTGGCAGACACTTAGTAAACCTTTTGTGTTAAAGGCAAAGCAGGGGTGAGCCTGATGAGCCCATTAGGACCAGATGATTCAGGAACTATTGTCGATACATTCACTATGGCAACAACCTATTCTATTGGCATCACCAGAACATCATATGTTAGACATGGAAAATGCACTTTAAGCAACAGTAAGATACAACAAACAACTCCAAAAAATGTTTTCCCCACTACCCCATGTAGGACGAATGTGGAAGATTGACGAAAGTGTGCTTGGATGTAGGACTTAAGCTGTGCATTTGAAGGTGTGAAGGTGTTATGCTTGTCACGAACCAGCTGGATGCAGGAGCAGGAATCTTTTTAACAAAAGTCTTCATTGATCAGTTCTCCGAAGAGGAGCAAATCAACAAGCTATGAAAAGTTAACATTTGGGACAAAGCACTTGGACAAGGTTCAAGTAGCTCTGCTATAAAATTATTTACAGGCCAGCCGGGACACATAGTCCCTACTACGACAATTATTTACAAACAAGAAATCCATACATCCATTTTCTGAACCGCTTATTCCCAAATGGGGTCGCAGGGGGACTGGACCCTATCCCAGAAGTCAATGGGCGAGGGGCAGAGTACACCCTGGATGGTCCGCCAGTCTATCGCAGGGCCACTTGGAGACACACAAGGACGAACAACCACGCACACTCACATTCAGTCCTAAGGGCAATTTAGGATGTCCAAGCAATCTAAAATGCAAATTTTTGTACATTGGAAGGAAGCCAGAGTACCTGGAGAGAACCCATGCTGACAGAACATGCAAACTCCTCACAAAAAGGGTCTGCTGTGAAGTGATGGTGCTAACCACCACACCACCTTGTTCTGTGTATAGATCTCAAATGAAAGGCTTGCTTTGTACTGTCATCGGAGCCACAAATCCCAGTGAACTGAATAAACTGTTGACTGTAGAGAGAATTCCACCATGAGTTAATACGTTTTCCTCTTCAGAAACAAGGAAGGTAAAGGTATGACGTTGGTGGTTAAGACCCAAACTTCCATGGAGGGTAAGAGGATCCACACCTACCTCTTCATCTTTACCACATTTTTCAGGAAGAAATGCTTCTATCACTGCATTATGGTTGTACCCTATGTTATTCAGCCCTTTGAGTAGGCTAAGATTTCTTTGGTCTTTTTTATGACTTGGGTGGCTCTGTCTCAGCACCTGTTACACCAGGTTTGAGAGACCACAACTCTCCACCTCTTCACCCCCACTCTTAAATTCCCAACACACCTCTACCCCTCGTCCCGCACCTTCACAGAGAGAGAGACTTTATCGAGGTCTTCACGTGGCTGTTTTGTTGACACCATCAAACTAAGCCTCCACCACATACTCAAGCACCTGGACCAGCTGAACTCCTACGTCAGGGCCCTAATCGTAAATCATAGCTTGACCTTCAACACCATCCTAACAGACTGCCTGCATACCAAACTTCTATAGCTATATGTTACCCATATACTAGTTGGCTATTTCAACTTCTCTTTTAAGTTTAAAGCCAAAAAATCTGCTGATTTAAAGTAACCATGCTGCTACAGGTCAGAGGGTGTTAGCATTTGTAAGATAATATAAAAAGGAGTTTCAAAAAGTTTAAGTACTCTTTCAAAAGTTTCAGAAAATGATAGATACTTCCATGTACTGAAAGTCTTTTTCAGTCCCTCTGTAAATACGCATTGAAATAAAATGTTAATAATGAAAACCTACTTAATATAAAGCTATTTTCATTCTGGGAATCCATAAATAGAACAATATTACTGGAATTCTTCCCACTGTGTTAGTTAAGTTAATATTATCCCATTACATCTGAAAAATATGGCAGCAAAATTAGAGAAGAAAATCCTGGGAATCGAAAAGAAAAAGCAAAAAAGAAAGGTTGAGAGGTGACAGTAAGGGAGAACATGGAGAAAGGGGTAATCACGTGTGTGGAGGTCACCACTACTTTGGATGTTCTAATTATGAGCTAATCGCCACTGAAGAGGTCATTTGGAGCCATTAGCCAGTGCCTGTGGGTAGTTAACGGTCCACAGCATAACCCAGCATCCTTAATGTTTCCTATGAGACCGTTACCTCTCTCTCAACAGCCAGTAAGCTGCCTTGTTGCAGCAATTAGAAACCAATTGATACATAACCGTCAAATATGATAGCACTCTATCCAGGAAATATAAGTATCAGTGGAAATATGAAAATAGTTAATTATTTTGCATGAGAGCATTTTTCTCCATTCAGGTTTAGGTAATTGCCAGAGTATTTTGGAGGAAAAAAAGAGTACAAATATATGTGAAGTGCCACCATGGTGGTGGTTACCTCACGGCCTCAAAGCAAATGGGTTATCAGTTTGAATCCCTCTGATGTGTGTGTGTTTATATAAGTATCACTATGGAAATGTTGAATGTCCTCTCGACAAAATAGACATACTAGCTCAATAGACATACTGAAAACTGTTACTGCATTGATACATATTTTGATGTGTCTTTATGTCATCTCTTAAAGACCAGTTGTAACTAAAAAAGTCAACTCAACAGCATGAACTTCAGAACCTGAGTTATGTCTGTGATTGGCATTGGCATTAAGACGCATGGTTTATGTTAAACACACTACTGAAAATATTTTGTTCATGTAATGTAGTATGTTCATGAAGTATTTTTAACGTCTTCACTAGCAACAGGAAGGCAAACTTATACACTATCACAAAGTCACTGACTACATGATAAAAGCAGAAAATCTGATCACACCTCTGAGAGATAGACATTTTTTGGAAGATTGTGTAATTCAAGCCAAGACAGAATATTTCTGAAAAAACAAGATTATTTGAAACTTGATTAAAAGTCCACACAACATGTCACCAAAATATTCTCACCATCACATTCATCTCCCCGATGATCACCACGAAAGGACCAAGAAAGAATGAGGCAATCAGACTGACTGCTGTCAACATCTAAACATTATGGCAACACTCATGGGTATTGCTGTGCGACCAATACATTAGCTGTATAGTAAGATCTTACAAATACGAAAATTAGGAGGGAACACATTTCTTAGGTACCACCGAGATTTCCTGTCCATTGTTGTTGATTGGCAACTATAGGTAGCCTATAATCGCGAATTATTGAATTGTTTAGCCTTATAATTCTTTCAAAATATTTATAGGTCTGAGATATTGAAGTTCTTGCTAATTGTAATGATGGTTTATTGGTTTGACCAGTGGATACATCAGATTTACCTATTTTGTGGGAGAACAGGCCAATATTTAAAGGCAGTTTGCAGCAATTTTTGGTTTTCGAAATAACACTTAATGTCTCAAAGCGCTGTATTTTATTTGGCATAACTGTGGCTACCAAATAAGATAACTTGTCACCTCATTCACAAACACTTTGATTTATGCCGTGGTGAAATTGCGTTTCTTGACTCATTTCTACATGGTCACCATTGGTAATCATGAAAAAAATGTGATCAGCTGGATCATTTAGATACACACAGACATTCTTGAGGTGCTTTGCTTTGGCCATTTATAGTTAAATGTGGGTGTGTAGAGGGTGGAACATGAGGCTTAACCTTGAACGTAGATGTTAAGGTTGAGGATAAAATTAAGGATAAATTGTGTGCTAGTGCACACATACATGGTTTTATAAATCAAGATGTTTGTGGGAGTGTACCATTTTCAGATTTTGGGCAAGTGTACACTTTTAGCATAGATCCTATGCAATCTTTTTTAAATGAGACCCCGGGACTATTCGGTGTTCCTTTGGTGTTCCTCTTAACAAACCCAGTCAGGGTCTCAGTCAGGAAATGTAGGCCTTCTTCTGGGAGAAAAGGAGGTTTTCCAAATCAGGGAAAAAGGATGGGTTAATTATTGCAAGGATAATAATATGTGGATGATAAAGGATCAGCTGCACTAAGACAACATCATAGGAGTCCGGAGAGGCTTAAAAATATTGCTCCCTGTGGTGGATAAAAAGTAGACCAGTGAAATGTGTACATCTTTTTAACAGGTTTGAACAGCAAACCATGTCTCACCTGGCCCATCTTCTGCTGCAACTTCCCTCCTCAGCACCTTTGGTTAACTGCTCCTCCCCCACCTTCAATTCTCCCCCTTCACTCAAAGTCTTGTCACTGACTCAAAAGACAACATAACTCCCCTGCTCCAATTAGTTCTTAACACCTATCCAGGTGAGAGGTCAACATATGTGATCATTTCCAGACTCCTCAAGCACTGCGCTGACAAATTGTGCGGGATTTTGGGTATCTTTGACAGGAGCCTGAAACTGGGCAAATTACCACAGGAAGATGGACTTTGCAGGATTTGTGGATTACTGATGGAGACAACTATCCCCTCCAATTCCTGCAAACATCCAGGGAAATAATATTGATATTGTGACATCTTAAAGTACCTAGCTGTTTATCCAAACAGTAAACTGTACTGGTTTGATTACGCTCTTTACTGAAAGCATAAGAGCAGGCTCTAGTTCCCCGAGAGACAGAGTTTTTTGGGGGTTTTTTTGTGCAATGTGTAATTTAATCTTTATGTACAGAAAATTTTGCTAATCTTCTGTCTTAGCTTGGGCACCAGCCTTTGTCACCAAACACCTGTGGGCTTACCTATTTTCCTGTTGGACAAAAGGTTAGCATCCTTCTGCCTTCCAGGTACTGTGTCATGATGGGTTCAGTTTTTAACAAGCGCACATGCAGAACACAAGACAGGAGAGGTAGGACCAGTGTTGAATGATTTAATAATGATCATACAATTCTCGGCGAGAGTCAGGATGGTCTGGTCCAGGGGAAACGACAGCGACGGCAACAATGGTTCACTATGAGGAAAGAGCTGAGTGGTGAGTTCAGGGGTCGTGGGAAGAAAGGAAATCTCTCTGGGAAAACCGGCTGATCTTACTTGTAGTAGATGAACGGAGTCTTGGAGGGGAAACAATGTATGTCCGGGGTCTCGGTTCTTGGTGGGTCCAGGAACAACGGAGGAGTGCGGTGGGGAGCGGACAGGTAGGCTCGGGTGCAGCGGAGAAACGGAGGAGTGGGATGGCCGCCAGCCGTGGAGTCCGGGAGATAATCGCAAAACAACGGAGAAGTGAGTCTGGGAACTCGGGCAACCTGTGGGTACTTTCCACTGCGTCACGAGGATGGTTCATAAACCAGGAATTCAACCAGGATCTCATCAAGGGATCACCTAAAGGCAACGGAGCAAACAAAGATAGTTACTAGAATGTTCAAGGACAACTAGAAACACAGAGACGGGCTCAGGGGGCTCAGAGGTACCGTGACTGGCTAACACTCAGGCGATGCTGGACTGGCGGCCAACTCCTTAAGTCTGCGCCGCTGATGAAGATGATCACGAACAGCTGCGGATGATAATGCACCGCACTCCAACCGGAACCTGTCGCCATCTGGTGGTAAATGGTGATAAGGGCGCACAGGAAATCCCACCACGCAGCCAGAACCCCGGAACATAACATACTGACTATTTTTTGTCATCTGGTGCTGCACCAGATGTCAATTCAGGGTACCCACCATTGTTTGGACAGTGTTGGAGGTAACCTTCCAGGTACTCCTTTATTCTGTTGGGGAACTTCAATCTCTGATGGGAAAGACAGTGAGATCTGGCGGGCCATGATTAGGAGGGGGAAGCAGCCCTCCATCACAACACCATGTACCGTGGGGACATTGGTCTATTGACCTCTACTCTGTACTTTCAATCCCATTGACATGTCTTCCAATGAGGAAGCAGTCTGGTGACCCAGGTGTGGGTTTTTCTATCCCCAAAGTTGAGATGCTGGGGGTGGTCTAAAAGTTCCTCAGTGTCAGGGCTTTGGGAGTGGATGAGATCTGCCAGGGGTACTTCAAGGCTGTTGATGCTGTCTTGATTGACACGTCGCTGCAGCATTGTGTGGAAATCGGGGGAAGTGCTCAAAGGCAACCACATTAGGGTGGTGGTCCCACTCTTAAAAAAGGGTGACAAGAGAGTGTGTTCCAACTACAGAGATATCACACTCCTCTGCATCCCAGGTATGGTATTTTCGGGGGACTTGGAGAGGAGTGTCTTTCAGATAGTCAACTTTGTCTCAAGGAATAGCAGTGTTGTTTTACCCGACCCCCCCTGTTGGAGTTGCCCAGTCCATATACACCCCGTGCCTGACCCTGGTTTGCATTGCAGTAAGTTGGATTTGTTTCCAGTGAAGGTTTGACTTTACTGACGTTGCCCCTTGTCTATGATTCTGTTCATAACATTTTTGGGCAGAATCTGTTGGCGCGGCTGGTACGTTGAGAGGGTCCAGTTTGGTGTTGTTAGGATTGGGTCTCTGTTTTTAGCAGAGGATGTAGTTTTCTTTGATTCATCAGGCTGTGATCTAGAGCTCTCAGTGAAGCAATTCATAGGTGAGTGTGAAGCAGATGGGATGAGAAACAGTACCTCCAAATCTGAGACAATGGTCCTCAGCCAAAAAAAGGTTGTTGCCTTTTTGAGGTCCTGCCTCAGTTTGAGGAGTTCAAGTATCTTGCGGAGGGACCAAGATATTGACAGGCAGATCATTGTGGAGACTCCGCATCAGTCTGCTGTGCTGAAGAAGGAGCTGAGCCAAAAGGCAAAGCTCTCGAATCTTTCGTTCCTACACTCACCTATTGTCACGTGCTGTGAGTAGTGAGCGAAAGAATGAGATCAAGTATACAAGTTCCTGAAATTAGTTTTCCCTTGAAGGCGGCAGGTCTCCCCTTTGGAGATAGGGTTAGGATCTTGATCATCAGGGAGGGGCTAGAAACAGAGTCGCTGCTCTTCAGCAACAAGAGTAGCCAGATGAGGTGGCTTGGACATCAGGTCAGGATGCCTCCTAGATGCCTCCATGGTGAGTTATTCCAGGAACCTCCTGGCCTGGGAATGCCTAAGAATCCCCCAAATGAGCTGGTAGATGTTTCCAGGAAGAGGGAAGTCTGGGCTTCCCTGCTTAGGCTGCTGCCCCTTTACCCGATCCCCGATAAATAGAAGAAGATGGATTAATACCTAATAAATACAAAAATATATATGCAACGAGAAAGGGTCCAAATAAAGAGCTCTGTGGAACTCCAAGACTTACTTTGATGTGGGAGTAAGATTCTTTGTTCACATGTAAAAAAATAAAATTTAAATCTGATGATTTAAAAAAAATGTTTTATACACATCAAAAACAAAATGTTCTGACTGATTGATGAGCACCTTCTCTTATAACAAACTATCTATAAAGAAACTGTATCTTTCACTTCCTTCCTTCCTTCCTTCCTTTGTTTCTGCTGCATCTCGCAAATTAAACTAAACCAACTGTTAGGTCTACACTCATGTTACAGCTATTTATCTTAAATTGTTATCTATAATATGTGTTAATTCTCCTTTATCCTTTTAACTAGTTTTGGATAAGATAATAATAAAGTCTTAATTTCAATATAATTGTTTATTTAAAATGAATGTTTTTTTATATAATTGCAAGAAATCACATGGGTAAAAGGGTTGAACCACTTTAAAATAACATTGAGGAGAAAAGAAGAGGCAGTGCACTGAAACCAACTGGTATTTTGACTAAGCCTTTCTTATATATCACAATGAGATCAAGTGCATCTTAAAATATTAATTTTGAGAGTTGAATGGTTTTGAGGGTTAATACTAGTAAAAAACCACACCTGTCATAAAGTAGGAGGTTCCCTAACAGTCTTGAAAATAGTTACGCTCTAAAGGCTTAGTAAGAGCAATTCTGTGTTTCTTTCATTTTTCCTGTGGCCAATGACAGGATCAAATCCTTAATAAGATCAAATGAAACAAAGTAGATCTTTCTGTCCCATAATTCCATGCATCCACAGCTTTGATGGCAATTTGATCAGTTTCATCGAGTTATACTAATTGTGATCCATGTGCATAATAATGAGGAAAACAGGATCTTCTCACAGATATTTGTAGTAAACTGAATGCACCAGAAAAAACATTTCTAAAGCACCTTTTATAGTTTTCATTTTGGATCTTTTTTTCACTTTTCACTTTTTTTCTCAACAATCCAGATCAAAAGAAGACGAGAAGGTAGTGTTGTTGGTTCCTGGAACCGACCCAGAGTCCTACTTTTTTTTGTTAGTTTTTTTCCATTTTATTAACTACTTGGTACAGTCAAGGTATTAAAAATGATATAATATCTTTAAATAACAAGAAGTGTATTGGCTGCTGAATAGTAGTTTCCACTAAGAATTCACATATGGATACATGAATCTCACATGTCTGAGAAATATATTATTCAAAAAGTCTTGATACAGTATGTCAGGACATATCAGGACATTTAGTTCTTAAGTACAGAATCATAGTGCAAAGTTTTCTTGATCACTTTCAGGTAAGGGATGAAAATAGACGGACCAGTCTGATTACTTGTTCGAGGAGAAATTGAAAGTTCTGCTCTCCAAATTGCAAGAACATTTAGCAGGTATTCATGAAGGTCAAGCTCTGTCGAAGGTTAACTATTTCCACAGTACTTATTTAGGGAATGGGAACTGCTGAATAAGCTATTTTAAATAAATAGCCAGTTATAGAGATTAAGATCCAGCATGAATGTTTAAACAAATTTTATTACAGTGTCAGTTTTTTTCAAATTAATTGTCAAATGCACAGTTCAATGAAATCTAGAGAATTAGTCACCATAGTATCTTTCATTTGTTAACTTGGGAAAACTTTCCTACAGGGTATTTATTTCCACAGTGTAAAACATTCATGTTAGGTTATTAGAAAACCTTTAATTGCCCCTAGTATTGAATAGGGTATGTGTGGTTGCTTACGTGTGGCCCTTTAATGGGCTGGTGACCTGTCCAGGGTGGAGTCCACCCCTCGCCCAATGTCAGCTGGGATAGACTCCACCTCCCTGTGACCCTACTTGGAATAAGCTTTACGATGAATGAATGGATGGAAGGATGATTTGGGAAAAACTACCAAAAATGGCAGTGTGGTAGATATCACTGTCACCTATCAGCAAGAAATGTTCCTGATTCAGATCCTTTATAGAATTCAACATGAATGCAGTGGTATTTTTCTAGGTAGTCCTACCTTCTAGAAACATACTTGTATGTTTGTTTCACTGTTTGCTCTGTGGTAATTAAGAAAAGCCAAAAGATTTGATATACTAGTTATAAAAAGGGCATAAGAGAAGGTGTTTGAAAACTCATGATTAATCCTATAAACCTTTCAGAGCCAGTAACATCAGATATGACAAATATTATATGACTTCACAGGCACGTGATAGCAAGCTGGTCAGACTGACAAGCAGATATAATCTTTCAAATTCAGTTTAGACAATTCATAAGCTGATGTCCTCTAATTTAAACCTAAAAATGTAGGTCAAGATTAGAAGTTAGAAAAATTGTTGTAGGAGACTGGATACTAAACTCTCTGATGCAGAGAGCTCATGTGTCCCAACTCACCAAGAGCATACACATGGATTCTTTGCATAAAATGTTCTTTGTCTTCAAAGAAAAAACAAAAAGTGATGAACACAAATAAACAAACCTGAATTATGATCTCAGGTATCACCCTCTATCTAATTACCCGCTGGATGCTTAATACTGTGACTTGTATGTAATGGCAGCACATGTGAGACACAAGCATTGGCTGTGCAAAGATACACGGACTCATAGAAATCAAATCAGTATCAAAACAAGGTTATTCTAGACCTACTATGCAGAACATTGTTCTTAATCAATTAGAGTCAGATGTTTTCATTTAAAATATATTTTAATTCTGCTCTGGGCAGACATTGATTCATATGATTTAAATTAAAATCACACTGGTTATCAGTCAAAGGCAGAGTACTTCCTGCTCCTCCACATTTATCAAGCACAGACAAGTTTGATCTGGAGTATACGCTTCTTTCTTGCTTATAAAGAAATACAACACTCCCTAAAGAGTCACAGATTTCTCTGTGTTGAAATCTCTAGGTTGCACTCTAAATATTTGCCTGTGCTGTATTTATGCAAGTGTTTCATTAACGATCAGGGCTGACAAACACACTCACTCGTTGACCCCAGTATTCAGTGGACAACCTGAGACAGTAGTGTGCGTTTAGTGTGCATTTGTTGAAAATGTAAATGCCTAACATGAAGAACTGATGTCACCACCAGAGGAGACGACTGCAGTGGAAATTAATCTGTTATAGTAAACATTTTAAATTGCCAGCACTGTTCTTCAAGGTCTTGTCAGAACTTGAAAGTTTAACTTATACAAATTCTAAAGTTTAATTTTTAAAGTTTACAGTTATGGAGGGTTCAGAACTTCAGAATGTTTAAAATTGCACTCACTCCCTTTTCATTATAGCAGTATAGTCTGAAAACATTCGCTCATCAAAGGGTTGCTACAAATTAGGCTTAGACAAACTCAATTTGGAGTAAAAAAAGGCATTTCTTTCCCACTCGGGGATGCATAAGTCTCAGCAGCGTTTACATTTTAAATATAAACTGGGCACACAATCATGCAATCATCACAAAGATGCCCCATTGACTTGCCATTTTCTTATGCAGGCTCAAATAAAATAATTTTGTTATTAATAAGTACATGCAAGGGGACAACTTTGATATTTCACATATGCTCCTAAAGTATTGTGTCCCTTTATCAGAATTTTCTCCAAGGGCTCTAGAATAGTTTAGGATAAGGAGGGCATGTTGTTGTAACTCGGTAAAGGATAAACAGAGATAGAAAGTCCGATAGAGATGGCCAGAGCAGTGGAATAACATCTTAATCTATCTGAGAAGTGAACAGTGGCCAGTCTGTTTTTTGGAGCACGCTGTCTTGGATGACTCCCAAGCACAGGGGCAGTGAGTGTAGCCATCTTCAGCTGCTATTCACTAACATGGCAGTAATAAGGCAGTGATGACCCTCCCAGGACTGTGAGCCAACAACCGATTTGCTTCCTATCCCTTTAGGCAAGTACACACATAAAATGCAGCCTATGCAGTACATAAGATACTGTAGAACAGGACCAAACACTGAATGTATCAGATTTGAAAGTAAGCGTTTGCACAACACTTTGAACACCCTAATGAATAAACAAACTAACTAAATGTTAAGGAAATCAGTTGAATAAAGTCTCAAAGAGTAACACAGGCTTGTGACTATCACGGTTTGTGAACCTTACGTAAAATTTTGTTTGGCATGCAGAAATTGATGTAATATTGTCGCACCTGTTGCAGACCTAGTGTTTTAAAGAAACCAGTCAGTACTTTCTTATACTTGGGTAATCCTTACTTATTTTAGGCTTTACACTAGTTTTGAGCTATTATTGAACTGCTAAATTTCAGATACATTTCCACACAGATGCAGATAGATAGGGGTGTGCTGAAATTAATATCCCTTGCTATAAATATTCTTATAATTGGTTGTAGTTCTTGTCAGTAATCATTTGAATAGTAACCAATAATATAATAACAAAAAATATATACAAAAATCTGAATTTAAGGTCAAGTTTTAATGAGACTGTAGTCAATAAAATATCAAGAATGTCAATGCATATGTATGTTTTTGCTTGGAGATGTATTGACCAAAACTATGTAAACTGCACATACTTCATGTAAGCCACTGTGATCCCTATTTTCGTATACAACTCACCTTGCAAAATAATTGATACATGCTTACTTAACACACTGTATATGGTTGTGTTCTGAGGGGACAACTTTCAACGCTGTGTGTTGTTAGATATTGGCTTGTTTAAGGCCATGTGGCAACTTCCTTATGACCTTCTTTCCCATCCCCGAAGAATTGTAAGGACTGTCAGCCGATAAAGAATCACTTGACTTGCTATAACAAGTTCAAAAGGAACTGATGATGCGCTGTTGATCCATGGAGAATCAGTAAAAGAAACATCCCTACTGCTTGCTGCTATCACTCTCATGGAAGATAGCCATATTATTGATGTAGTGTTTATGCTAATTTCTTTAGGAAATAATCTTTTATTTAACAGAAAATCTCCAAAATGAGAAAAAGAAAAAAAAGAAAAGGATCTGATACACATCAAACCAACTTGAGAAAACATTTTTATAGAAACAGCATGGGGATGGGATTTTCATAAGGGATTAGAAAAAGGAAACAATGTTGCGTATAGGTAAAGGAAGAAAATCAGTCGCAATGACTTTCAAAAGACAACAATTGCCAGATTATATGTAGTGTGTTTGTGTTGAATGTGTGGCATTGCATTATTGACATGCACACACATCCGTAGACAGGTAGACAGGTAGACAGACAGACAGACAGACAGACAGACAGACAGACAGACAGACAGA
>CAJRST010000001.1:4776002-4814068 GCA_907169785.1 Menidia menidia
AGACAGACAGACAGACAGACAGACAGACAGACAGACAGACAGACAGACAGACAGACAGACAGACAGACAGACAGACAGACACATGCTTGTTTATGAGGAGACTTATTTTTATTCCAATATTGAATTAAAACCAATAACATAATAATAGTTTAAATATACAATAGTTTTCCAGCACAGATGAAGAGTCGTGTGCTCTCCTCCAGTGAACATAACTCTCCGCCTTTCTCACACAGCGAAAGCAGTGGCATGAGATTACACGCGCGCGCGCGCCTTGTGGGATTGTGGGGTACTCTCTTGTAAGGACAGGGCTGTTATGAATATGACCCCGTGATATTCTATTGTAGGCCCATGTCCGGTTCAGGGAAAATTTGATAGCATCTCAGTCAGTGGCATTAATATATCTCTTCGCACGACATTTTGAATAATCGAGGCTGTCTGCCGTCATTCCGCCACTAGCTGTCAGCAGCAACGTCTGTGTGTCTGTCTGTAATATCACACTTTTGTACCCATTTACTTATATTATAGACAACAAGCTGTCCGTTCAAGAGAGCACTTGATACTTTTTTTATTATTATTACCGAACTGTCCCCATAATTACCCCATAATCATTATATAATCCTTCAACAAAGCCTCTATTCAAACCCTGTCTTTGTCAACGCTGGGACACTGAATCTATAATTGTATTATTCAGTCTCATCCACCCTGTATAGAAGCAAAATATATTAAAATCGTTGCACATGGGAGGTTTAGTTGCAAGACACACTTCAGCTAGCGCAGTACTGCTTTTTGCCATGTGCTTGTATTCATGTAAAAAAAAAAAAGTTGTGCCAACTTTAGGTTCCTGTTGTGTTAGTGTCAGTTTTCTCTCGCTACCAGAAAGCGGCTTTAAAAACCTTGCAAAATCTGTGAAGAAATTAATTTTCAAATAGAAGTGATTGGAATACGCGCGTTACTGACACATAATGTCTTCTCAATAATTATAACCTTTTTACGATTTCGCACAACAACAATAAATCTTTAAAATACTGAAGCAAACGGCAAAAGTGATTCCCCGGAGAGCGCTCCTGCGTTTGTATGCTTTGGGGATTGGCAGCACAGCGAGGCTTATTTACATTAAATACGCCACAAGGTTACAGTGCAGATAGATGAGCGTCATTTTTATCACTCATTAGTTCTCTTAAGCAGTGACTGACGCTCAGGACGTAGAGGAGCAAAGACTCATTTATCCAGGAGTTTCTAACGGAGAGGAGGGGGAAGAATCGTAACAGTTTTCCCGAAAGGTAAGAAATTATACTTTTTAAAGTCTTTGTTGACCCGAGTGTCTTGATAGAGAGAGGTGACGTCCCGGCCAATTTTTTTTACCGGTTAATGCCTTTGCAGATGGGTCTCCATGGTTCACGACGGAGGGCAGATTTTCAAATAAGACTGTTTATGAGCAGTTCAAGGTCAGAAAAAGAAATAAGGTGCTTGTGAATCGTGTTTTGTTTTTATCGCAACCACATCCGGGGATATGTAACAAGGAAACATTTTTCAACGAAATTCTGTTTAATGCTAGGATCGTCAGTTGTGCTTTAACCCAGTCAACGGCAAATGCCTCAAGACCATTCGGTTTTGCTTTCTAGACTGGAGTGGCTTTTTAACGCAACAACGCATTTAACCTAGCAGATAGGGGGAGTCCAAGCTGAAAGATGAGGCGAATATGCTGATGCATGGCGATCGGCATCAATGCAAACGTTTACTGTTAGGCACGACTGAGGGGGATAGATAGAAAGAGAGAGACAAGTAATAAACCTGCATTTTTCATCTCAAACTCAGAAGACGCGGCAGCTATAGAGAGAGATACGAAGAGTGGACAGTCTTTAACAGGTCCTAAGCGCACTTTTCAGCACCCCTGTCATCCGACAAGAAAATGATCCGATCAAATCATATGGACATGCCTCATTATTGTTATTATTCAATGAACAATACCTCTAACAAGTCACCATTTACGCACAGGAGTTAGTCGGCGCTTCGCCAAATATAAAAGGTAAGAAGTGTGTAGCTTACAATTCGTAAGTGGACTCTTAACAGGGTTTAGGATGTCTAAGTTACTGGGAAATCAGTTTTAGGAAGCGTTGGGATGTTTGTGTCAGAGGATCGCAGCGGGATTCCCTGATCTCTCCCCAAACACAATTTTAAAACAGAATAACGGTGCAATTTACGTTGCAACTGATGCTTGAAAAATAAAGGCTGGAACCAAAACATAGAATGCAGTGTTCGACACATTGAAAGTCAGCGCGTCCCAAACTTGTTTTCCCGCAGAACCTAAACGATTCGTTTTGCTCACCGCAGCGTGTTTCTCGGTGACACCGTGTGTGCGTAAGAACGCGATCGGGCTCATTGCTTTGCAATGTTGCGCATACTGATCAGTCCAACATTGTGAGACTTTCAGAGAAGTCCAGCCCTGTTCTTGTTTTGAGTGTTCAAGGAAAAGTTTTTCATTGCAATATTAAGACTTATTATAAGAGGCATTTGAAAGGCACCTAACCGTAATGTTTATCGGTGCATTTGTTACCACGTGTCAAAACTTGCGAGATGGAAGAAGAGTCGATGAGACCTGCCATTTTGTGCTCTGATCGACCTCTCATATGTATAAGCAGCGTCCGCATTATGCATTAAGGAGACGTGTTGATAGCATTAAGTAGAGGGGGCAAATGTCGAAAACAAAAGAGCATATCCAGGCTACTGACATTGTCCCTTTTTCGAACCACTCTCAGTTCCATTTGGTATAAGGAAAAGGTAAGGAGCTTTTGTGGTTTTGAGAGCGGGGCAAAGTTGGAGCGGCTTGTAAAAGGCTGCACGAGTGATGGGCATCTGTTAGTGTGTAAATATAAAATAACGGATTCACAAGCTTGCATTGTTCCATAGGGCTAAACCTGTCATGTCATTGCATCTATGTCTTGCTTTCATTTATTTATATTATGGAATCTATGTTAAAAAGGTATGTTTTCTTAGAATTTCCCAAATATCCACCTGAGCGTTTTTATGCGCTAAAATGACTCTAATGTACAAGGCGATTGTCTATTTCGAGGTTTCATATTTCTGGCTTTGTATAAATAAGACCTGAGAGTATTGAATTAATAAATACATTCAATTATATGTGGCACCAGGGATGTTCGGCGCTTGTAATCCCATTTAAAGCATCCGTCTCACTCTGCTTCTCGGTGGGAAGGACCTTTTCTTAGCATAGGAGTTGACCCCGAAAGGAGGGATATGACCTCAGGATGTCCACCTATATCTAACAGCTACCAGCATTGTACATGCTCTTCATGGACACGTCAACTTAAAAAAAAAAAAAGATTTTATTTGAGTTTTTATCATTATTATTATCATCATTATATTCAGTGTGAGTATTGTGTGTAACTGCTTCTTGATAACTTTTTTATAAAATATTTTTGAGTTCTTGAGTTGACCAACTAAACAGATAGTTCCCTCTTACTCAGATTCATTCCTTGTGGGAAAAATAATACAAAAATTGATTAAGTCTGCAGTTTGAGATGTTGCCATTATGTGATAAGATGAAAAGGGGATGGATTGATCGGGTGAAAAAAAACAATAATCATTTCTTGTAGCCTTTCTTTGTGGAAAAAAAAACAACCTCTGACAGTGTAGACTGTCATGCAGACCTGTTTGCCCTTTTTCTAGTACTTCTCTCCACTGCTACAAGCTTGAGTGTTGTCATTTATTTGTGACCAGGCAATTTGGAAGAGGTATTATTTTTTAAAAAGGGCATTACTTTACAAACTGGTAAGACAAGTATGTAATGTGTAACACAAGGTGTAAAGTCCTGAGTGGCTCACATGAAAATTTTATTTTAAATCCATTAAACCTTTGTATTGTCTCAGTGGTTATTTTCCCTTTGAAAATGACACAATAAGTAATAATCAAGCTAATTCTAATAGTGCCTGTTAGAAAAAACTATGTATTATTATAAAATTATGAAAACATATTAATCTTCAAATAATCAAATGTACATATTGTTTATGGATTTAATATTTCGAAGTCAGAACCAATGGCATCGTACATTAACATTACTGACTAAGGTTAGAAATCTACTATTTTGAGGCAATCTGCAGTGCTTGCTGATCCTGCATTAGCAGCTTTCCCACCTGTGCCAGTGTTAGTGCTGCTAAGGGGGACACGGGCCATGACTGAGTGCACTGTTACACATCCCCTTGGTTCCAAACAAGGGAGAAGGGAGGTGACAGTTAGGTAGATAAGCATAAGAGACAGAGAGAGAACACGGCTTACAGAAGATGGGACCAAAACCGTTACCTTTTCACCAGGCTGTAAGTCAGTCAAACCCTCAGATAATCAAGGTGGCAAATTCACTTAACTCAAACTGATGTTATGATGTTACATTGTGAATTTTTTAATATGTATACATTTAGATAAAAAAAAAGATTAACCAATATATCAAAAATATATATACCACAAAATATATCACAACAAACGCATCAAAGATAGCCCATGAATTATTTTACAAAAACAATTAAATCCAATGTGATGAGTAATGTGGCAAATTGCATAGTCTAACAGTAAAGAAAATATGTTTGTAAAATCAGCTGGATAACTCATAATTCAAATTGTCCTGTGCATCTATGCATTAGCAGAGGTCTACAGTTACTTATCACTTGCCCTTCTCATGTAATTATGTGGAGAGGTCTCCAGCTGTACAGGCCACAGGGCCAGGGCTTCCACTCCGTTGGGATCAGGGCAGTGGTGGGAAGGCTAGCTCTTCTCATCAGCCAACCATTAATTGTAATGTGCAGTCATTGTGAAAGCACATCCCACCTACCCCCATTTTGATTTGATGGTAAATGAATAGATGCCATGTATTTCCTTCTTTCGACTCTGAAAATAAAATCGCAGTTTCCTAAGCCTGCCGATAGAGCAAAGAGTGAGTGTGCGTATGTTCCACTGTATTTATGTGTTCATGTGTGTCCTGTAGGGGGGAGATGTTGAAGGGTCTATGACACACAAGTGTCAGGGTGGCGTGAGCCTTGTAGCTCCATGACCTTGGTCTCTGGAGTTCAAACAAGAGAGAGGAAGATGTTGACAGACCACGCTGTTGCGATACTTAGATTAAATGCAGTTGGTATGTGAAGAATTTTTTTCACTGAAAATAAAAGATGTCAAATTAGACAGACAGAAACTTAAAAAGATGACTTTTTGAATAAAATTGGACAGTTATAAAATGCTACAATACAGTTTGCCATGTTGATAAATGAAAGTGTATGTAGAAATAAGTATTGCAATATTTATCATGTCATTAACCTTTGGTCATAATTGAACCTTTTTAAGATATTTATTTTTTGTTATTTAAAATCCAATTAAATTAGTAAACGTCCTCTGAGTTTCAAAGCTTTAAAGCCTTTCACGTTGTTTTTTTTCTTATATATTAATGTTTTAAATATGATTAAAAATATTTTTTGGCTAAAACAAAAATCTAGTACAAGGTGGTATTAACTAGAAATAAAGATACAATCAATCAATGTAGTTACCCTAGCATATTCTTTGCCCTGCGAGCATAATAATGACTTTGGGGATGGGTGGCAGGGTTGAGATCAGGAGCAGTATGCTGCTTGGGTTGGGATGGTGGGAAGGGGGATAATCACGGACGTCAGTTTGATCTAAGAATAAAGAGTGTGGGGCAGATGAGGCATTGACAGATAGGCTTGACTCACTACTCTGATGCCAGGGTGCCATCACAAGAAGCGTCTGCCTGTCTGGGCAGCTGTGGGAGAAGGGATGGAAGGTTTAGTGAAGTCTGGTTGATAACAGAGGAAGAGAACTGGGAGTGGTCTGAGATGGAGAGCTGAGCAGAGAGGTGATTTTTTTTTCTTTTTACAAAAGATTTTTTTTGTACATCTCAATCTCTCTACTGAGAGAGTAGATGTGTCCATGACGATAATATTAGAATTTGTAACATTGTGTTGATGATCACAAGTCCTATGTCCAAGCTATGCTCTGGTCTTTTGGTTACTCACTCTCTCTGTAAACCTTTAGACACTCATATAACCAACAAGGACTGCGTCCAGAAAAATAGAGATCCTCACAACATGTTATATTGTTCCTCTGTTTGCCTCGACTTCCCGGCAGAGCTTCCTTAACATGAAGGCATTATTGAGTTTGGCTTACTTTTTTTTTCATAAAAAGTTTGTTAGCATTGTGGATTTAAGGATGTGTCATGCAATGTCACGACTGTTTTCCCTTTTGATGTTCGAACAGCACTGTGTTTTCAGCCATGTCATTTCCAGAGACAAGAGCTTAACACAAACTGGCAAGTACACATCAATCAGAAGTCCTTAAGTAGAGAATTTTTTCTTTTTTTTCTTTCAGCTTTCCTTGGCGAAGACAGTTGTAAATACCCCCAGTATTGTTGAGAAAAAAAGGTTATGTGTGCATGTGTGCATGATCGTGATTTACACCCACAACTCTATACATTATCAGAAATTGGAAAATGGCTGCAGTTATACTATTCTGCATTTTGGATTTGACTTTGCAAACCTCTGCTAAATAGCACATCAAAATACAACAAGATAGAAAAAGAAGTAAAAAGAGACATATGGGGAAAAAGAAAAGGAAGGGGATGATAATGCTTCTGTGAATGCTTGTGCATTTATAATGATGACTAAAGAATAAAGGTGTCATAGTTCTGTTTCATTTGTAAAACTGGCCCCAGATTCTATATATGCTTTTGAACAGTTAATACATCATTATAATGCATATTCAACTGCATTTCTAGCATGTGATTTGCATAATCATGTCTTCAATAAAACTTTGTTTACCAAACATTTCTAAATAGAGAAAGCACAATAGCAGTGTGACATTACATATAGATTAAGGCTCCCTCAAATGCTGATTTTTTTTTTTCTCCAAATATTTTCAAGTGTGAAAAGAGAAAATTGCTTTTACTGGAAATAGAAGAAACCCATATTGATGTGAAGAAGGAGAAAAAGTGACCTGCTATGGCTTGGGCACTCACACATCAGTGACAGTACTACAAATAGGATGAGAAGTGACTGTGAAAGCTGTACATTCCCAGCCAGGTCTCGCGGGTTAATACTACAATAGCGGGATATTCTCTTGCCCAGGGGGGTTTTCAGCTCCACTTCTGTCGACACTCGTTGCACCAACTTGTTACTCAGGAAAGATGGCTCTATTGGAGAAGTGCTGATGCCATGGCTTTTTTGTTGAATTCCTCTGTAATAAATATTTTGAAAAAGATAAAATGAAACCCATTGTATTTTTAAAAATTCTGAAGTTTTAATTTTATCCTTTTAAGGGGCGGAGGGGGCAGTGGGGTGTATCAAATACATGGCACTTTTGGCCTTTACAGAGAGTGACTTTTTGTGTATTTATATGAGCCATTGCTGAACAGTTGACATTACATTTTCAAATTTGTGGTTATGGCTGTTGCTTGAAAAAAAATGTCCTGCTTTCCAAAGCCTTCAGGCGATGAAGGTTAATTTCCTCTTACCACTTGACCAGTTTCATGTCAATGTGAGGTATTTAAAAAAAGGTGGCCTTTTTCATCCTGCTATAACTAACCCTTCACTCCCAAGGGGGCTGTCAGTCTTATTACTCTAATGTTAATGTTAACAAAAACTAGATGCTCATAATGCATTAAAGTGTGTACACAATTAGCTGTCTGCAAGCATTGACCTCTGTCACTCTTTCTCTGTGTGCTTCCACTAAGCATCTGTGGGAGTGGATCATGTATCAAAGTGGTTTGCAGGGCAGAATCTCTACTGAGAGGTGGAGGAAAGATTCAAGTCAAGGGTCAAGTGTTGTGCATGATATGATCACAGTAAATGGAGCGATTGCAACTTCTGAGCACCCTTCAAAAGCCTTATACACTCCTGACTACACAGTTGTACTTTTTCTTTCTGCCCAGCTGCTGCAACCTTTGTGATCTTTCCATTATCTTTCCAAATTTGAACACTAATTTTTACATGTCAACAGCTTTGTATGTCTTCATGTCTTGATGCTGTACCATCTGCCTGTATTAATCTTTTTCACTAGAATAAGAATAAGTGACATAATTTTTTTGTTGAAAAGGTAAAAAACGCTTGTCCAGCTAATATATCAAATCGAAAGTGGCTTTTGGATTCTGAAATGTTTTTTTAGAGGCAACGGTTTTCATAAAAAAATAAAGTCACTGACTTTTCATGATATGTTTTGGAGACTCGCTTGGGTGCCAGTCAGGTTACTGGAGCTCCAAATGTAAAAGGGGTTACGGTGTATGTTTTTCTACAAATTGTGATACTAGTTTGAATAAAATCATAGGACAAGATAGATTCAGAAAAAGCTAGGATACCGTTAGCGCAGTGAAAAAAGACAACGTTAGAGACAATATATTAGGAGGAAGACAGTGAAGGGAAAGGAAGGGGGATCGAAACAGATTCAGAAAGAATGGATTATGCACTTATGCACTGGTGGTATCTGTAGGCTTTATTCTGAACAACTTCCTGCTACAGATCCTGCTGCCTAAACTGATAAATTTTGTTTGATAAAAGTAAAAAAATGTCAGCCTTACACACCTCTGTAAGTGCTGGTATATTTGTCACAGCCCGTGCAAGTCAACCATTCGGTTTTAACGTCACATCAGGCTGAATTAAAGACTCAATTGAAAGCTACAAAAGATTCTTTATTTCAACTGACAGTATGGTGGTAGATCTGCGGCTGGTACTGGGAGCAACTTAATTAAGTTAGTCATTTTACATTTTCTATTTGTGTATTGAGAATGATTTTTCGCTGCACAGTTTTTGTCTGAGGTATTCATTTAGTATCTCATGCCTTTTAACACACTACATGTGTGCATATGAGTTGAAGAAAAAAGGAGCAGATGGATTTATTATAAACCTTGAATTTTTTTTCTAACTCATTATTATTTAATTTATCAAGCGACATATCTGTGCTGTATTAATATTCAAACCTTTCTTAATATAGTAAACAGAAGGAGCATTTGAAAAAGGTTCAATTTAAAAACACACAGCTTTTCCCCAGAGAAGGTCTTTAATACCACATTATACTCCGCCCGATTTAGAGTAAATAAATAAACCCAAAAGGCAAATGAGCATTCCAGGCATTAAACACACAGTCTTCTTCTGAACGTGTTCTGGCTCAGTCACGATCGCATCTCTGACACTTAGCTGCTGTGAGACGAAGTCTTGATTCTGTAAGAAAAGAGACAAAAAAAAAAAGTACGTTCATTTGTTTGCTTCTGTCTCTATCAAGAAAAAAAACTCATGGGGGGCATGACTCGTGGTAGATTTAAAAAGATTTGTGTCAGATATGAACCTGCTGATGGATTTAGAAATAATTTGAAAACATCATGCCAAATCAGTCTGATGTTTAAACTGCTGATGGTCAGTCTAAATCATTACTTTTATCCAAAATATTACATTTCCTTATTCTTTTGTTATACCCCTTGTCTGCATATGCTGTTTTACACAAGCGGACATCCACTTTTAATTCTCTCTATGTTATATACAATTAGATGAAACACACATTTTGTGTATGAGTGCACACATTTGATGATTTGTGTTTGTATATTTTTTCTCTTCATGAGCCATCAGCTTTTCATAGTCTGCTTTGAAGTGTTTTGTTTAAGGCGGGAACTAAATACAATTTATGTAAGATTTATCTCCATTGTCCATGAGACTGGATTTGAAAAGAAGACTCTGATGTGGGGGAATAATCGTTATGGATGGTTTTGCCTTTCTATACTTCTTATTAGACATAGGCTGATTTCCCACCTCTCCTCACCTCTATATGTGTGTTGAGGTTCTCCTACAATTTCTGACTCAAGTTATGTTATTTTCAAATGGCTCATCCCGTCATCTTTTCTTTCCAGTCTCCATCCTTGACGTAAGCCTTATTATATTCTACTGCTCTCTGTTTTGGTTTACTTTGTTTGTACAAGTGTACATAAGTAATATGCATTTCTTACCCTCTTTTTCCATTTTTAGAAATATATTTTTCCTTCCTATTAAAATTATTTGTATTTATGGTAAGAATATAAAGCGTTTTACATTGCTCAGACTCGATTTTCTCTTTCTGCTTCTGTGGTTAAAAAAAAAAAACTGCTGTGGTGAGAAAGGTAATAAACACTTGAAACATTTGCAGCAGTGATGTGGTTTTTAAGATGTTTTTTGTGGATATGCTCCCATGCTTAAAGAAAGAAAGACAATTTCAAGTTCAATTCACTCAACAATCCCAGCACGTTATTTGCACCAGATTTTCTGTTCATTGCTTTACATTAAAACACCCTTTAAACAGAAATTTTTCAATTTCAATTTAATTGCCTTAATGTTTAGTTTACAGTGTATTGTACAAAAACACATATATCAAATTGGTTTTGAAGGCTATTTCAGGTTTTTTTTTAACTTAGATGCTTTGGTTTAATTCCATGATGTCTTGAGGTTGCCATTGCAGCCCTTCACACCATATTGTCAAAGGTCAGTTTGATTTTAATGGGCAAAACTGGAACTTTTGAAGTACTGCTTCCCAACACAGATCGAACCACCTGACTGAAATAAGTGTTACGTCATCTGTTTTCTGCAGACCTTAAAGAACGAAAAGATCAGTCCCATTTATTTCCATCAGGCGTGCTGGAAAAGGGAAACTTGCTAAATATGAAGAACTATGTGCCTCGAAGACCAGGATTTGGAATATCTTATTTGAGAGCACTTTTAGCTGAGATGGTGCAAATGTTCTCGTTTGGGGCCCGGTAGAAAGTCCAGAATCTGTGAAAAGACTTTGCATGCCCACATTAAGGTCATGAGCCATGAAGTGATGACTTAACACCGTACATTGTTGTGATAGAAAAAGACAAAGACATATGAGATAGATGTAGCAAATCCAATTGTCATTACCTTCAAAGGATGTTCTCAACAAAAAGGATAAAACAATACCAATAGGTTAAAGGAGGATATCAAAAATATGTTGAGTTAGTAGACAGCAGCTCCTCCACTCTGGTAGGGTGAGACAGATAGCGGGCAGTAGTGTCCAGAAGAGAACTGATATTTTCTAGGGACAGCTATGCCACTCAACTGGAGGATTGATGGTCTGATCCTTGTATATTTAACGCTGCCTTCCTTGTCTCCACACAGTCCATCTCACTCACCCACTGATGAGAGATTCTCATGACAAAGCTGCTTTGGATTAGGGATGAGAAAGGTTTGCTCTACAAATCTGAAGTTGAGGTAGGGTTTATTTCTCTCCCTCCCTCTTGTAGACTTTGTCTCTCTGATTGCCGATCAGGCCCTGAGGGCCTTTAAGCCACTTTTGCTAGATCTCTGTGATTAGAGTAAATGTTCTACTCCATTTTTGCGAGAGATCAGAATTGGTTTGCAGAGCAGAAATGAAATGAACTGAAGGAATGTAAGGTGAACAGCTTGAAGAACCGCTGAGATTGATGATATTTAATGTGTTCCAAGAAAGGTGAACAAAAGCTCATTAGGGTTTTGACAATTGGTTTGTTTGGACAATTCTGAGAGACATTATACTTTCAGTGGAGGGAATGGTCTTAATCCCACTGAAAGCATAATTGGTAAATCACATATTTACGATAAAGGAACTTTGTTGCTTTACCCTGCCTTTTGAAATAACTTTGAAAGATCAAGCAAATCATACAATTATTTTACATTTGAGTATTTTCTGATATATAATTAAAGGTAATGTATTTCATTTGGAGGTGTATTTTCTGTACGTATATCTTTAATGAAGAGATGGAATTCATCACCTGCTAATCCAGAAAAACGAGTTTGGTTAAAATCAATACAAGCTTTCGTAATTTCCAAACTTAAAAAAACTTAAAATAGCTCAGTGGGAGTGACTAAAACCAAGGTTACCAGGTATTGAATGCAATAGCTTCATTTAATATTAGTCAAACAGTTTTTACTTAAGCACAACTCTTGTTATCTGACATGACCAACCATGCACAAAAATAGTGGCAGGATAAATATCCAAAACTAATTTTTGTATCAAAATCTGAATATACCATGAACAACTGTGTTCGATTAGAACTTAAAAAGATACTACATCAGTCAAAACTTTATGTTTATATTTGGAATTTAACAGAACTAATGGAGGGACAACAGTTCCATGTCATATAATCCTGTCCGTATACAGTGATAGACTAATAAACACATTGACTGTAGTTATGAATGTGGCATATCACATAACAACTCTGTCCAATAGCCCCGAATAGATTTTATCAGAAAAATGTAAAAATTTAGCACTGTCTTATAAAAAAAAAGTCAGTTTCCTTCGAAAACATGACACAATTTAAGGCCAAATATGCTGAATAATCTTTGTGTCTGCTTCCATCTGTAAGTGTGTCTTCTTACAGTTTGCTCTTTGGGAGGAACAGGGTGAGTTTTATGGGAGGAGGTGGGGGAGGGGTATTCATGTGGAGCCCGGCAGAGGTCAGTCTCCTCCTCAACACCCCTTTTTCATCCAATTTCTGAGTCTGCGGGCGGCCGCTTTTGTTGCCGGAGGTAATCTGTGAAGTGATCTTAATTATGGAGGTTCGGCCTGTTCATCTCTTCCCCCCACCGCTTCCTCCTCTCTGTCTCTCTCTTCCTCTCTGTACACGCTTTTAATCAAACAGCATAGTTAGCTCGTAATGAGGGCGAAGGGAGCACGTGTGTCTCTGCTTACACATGCTGCAAGGCTTTGAGAAGGAGGAGAAACAGAAGGATAAAAAGAGTGAGAAAGGATGAGAATGGTGGAGAGATAAACGATGTGCAACAGATTTGTTAAGATTTTTGGTGGAACTCTAGAATTTACTTTCCAATTGGCCTTACAAAGACAGTTGGAATGTATTTTGGAAATCGCGCTTAGTAAAGCTTTTGAAGAAAGTTACACAATATAACTATTCCATTTTCAATCATAGCCCCTTACAGACAAACCAGTTATGATATAAAACTATTCAGACAACATAATATCTACTATATGTATCGAGATACATTAAGGGCCAAACTTTTCCTTCCTTCATCTTAAATGCACCAAACTGTGTGTAGATAAACACAGTGCGATAGTTTTACTTATTTCCGTTTGTAAGGCACTTTGAAGTTTATGCAAGTGTGTGAATTATAGGTTGTTTTGCTGTGAAACCTCTAATTCCTTGAGTGTCAAAAAGAGAAGCCTGGGTTAAATGCTCCGACAGTGGAGGTCAGCAATGATTGGCTGCCGTTTAAACTAACGGCTGAATGTAGTTGAGTTGAAAAAAATGGAAGAAGTGGGAGTAGATGGGCTGTAGTTGTATAGAAGTTGCCAGTTTGTTGAAATCAATCTATGTTGTTTTGTTAAATACCATTCCCCTTCATTTTTGTGTTCATCCCCTTGTACACCCCTGCTTTCCTTGTGTCCTTATATTATTAAAGGTTGCCTCTGTGCTTCAGTAAAGCAAAGCAGATGGCCTTTTTCATAAATCATGTTTATAAGATGATTATAGGCGTCACCACCCACTGTTTTCCTCTTCGCATGCAGTAGTCTAGTGCTCAGTTTTCCTTACTCGATTGTTATAAAAAGTAAAAACTTATTTACGTACCAGAAAAGGTGAAGAACATCGTTTTAATTTAGAAAGAGTTAAAAAGTCAACAAAGACCACCAAAATCTTTCTGACAGGCCAAAAGAATTATATTATTACCTCATCTCTCTCCTACATCATGCATTGCACCAACACTTATGTTGCGTATCAATCAAGTTATTTAGAAAAGCATGTTAAATGTAAAGCAAGGGGGTTATGCCAAAGGTGTAAAAAAGGTGTGCATGTGTGTGTTGGATTTTGTCGTTACTGTTGCACTATTCCTTGATGTATGCACCATGTCAGGCAGTCATTGTCTCTTGGGTAAAGAATGATAGTTCAAATACCTAGCATCTCTCCCCTGGTGCTCCAAATGCTTGCCTTTGAAGTTTTTATAATCCATCTGTCATCTATGAGCCGGGAGAGCACATGTTCTGTACCACTCAATTACCAAATTTTCTTTTTGCCAACTAAAATGAAACAGGAATAGTATGGGCAACCCTGTAAAAAGAGGGATGAGGGTTGAATAGAAAAAGAAAGAAAGAGACAGAGGAAGGAATTGCTTGAAATCCTGTGTTCCTGACTTTCTCACGCACTTGATTGTGTCCCCTCACTGCCTCTCATAACAGGAGAACAAAGGCTGTTTGTTGTGGGTGGAATGCCTCAAATGCTTCCTACTGTTACAATTATGAAGAATTTGATTGAATGTGCATTGTTTCAAGGGTTTGGTGATTTTGATAATTTTTTTAAGTGACTCATTGTTATTGTGCTTCCACATGAGAAATACTAACCAGTCGCCTAATCAAATTCTATTTGATAAAAACATTTAATTTATCTTAAGAGCTGGTCAGTGTTGTAAATTGCTCTGAAAAAATATGTTTTTTTTTAGAGCAATTCAGACCAAGTGGCTTATACATGTACGCTGAATTACTTTTTTACATCAGTTGGATGAAGTATCTAATAAAGTTTGTTGCAGTTCTTTGTGTTGAAATCGTCTTTAATTGGTAAGTGCTTTTTTGTGCATAAAGTCATAATAAGGCAACCAGAAAGATGATCGACAGAAGTAGTTGCAAATTAGGATTCTGAAACATATTTAATTTCTATACGCCACAGCCCCCTTTTAAGGCTTTTTTACACTTTTTCATAGTTAACACTCTATGCAGCTAAATTAAAAGCCTCAGATCTCTATGTTTGTACCCCACCATAGCACCCACCCAACACACACACTCATCGTCACAGGAAAGAAGATGAAAATACTGTTTTGAGAAACTCAAACAGAAAAGAAATGTGATGTTCTCCCTTTGTTTCTGAAACTTCCAATACTTTTCCATAATTGTTTCATACACATTATATATCTTCATTTAGGGAGAATGGTAATGAAGAATATGTCGTCTTCTTTTTCCTGAATAAAAGGCAGCAGAACCCATCTGGTTGGGTGATCCATTGCTGGCCCTCTCACACTCATCGCTGAAATAATACTCCCTCTAATGACTCTTGCATATTCTGAAATCTCCTTTGAAATTGGTCTTGGCAGATTATTTGCAGGTACTTGAGTTGCATCTGTTTGCAATTTTGCAAATGTGGAAGACTTTAATGCTGGGCAGGGGTGGATTGCAGAGAATAGGCTATTTTAATACTAAAGATAAGACTTGTTGTCCTTATGAAAGAACACGGGTGATGGCCTGCATCTTAAGCCACATGTTGGCTTATCTTTACTCTTGTGGCAATACGTTATTGCATACTATCGTGAAAAAATAAATATATATATCTGTGTGTTGTAGCTTTCTGTTTTAGGGACCAGCGCTTTATTCAGAAAAGCTCTGGTCTGCAGAAGTTGTTAAGCAAGACATGAAGTTGCACAAAATCAATCACGTATTTTTTTGTGCGACAGTGTTGCCTTTTTTCCGCATCACTGGATAGCGAGTCTGTTTGACACTATTTTTAATTGTGCAGAGTAAAATGCAATGATTAGCAATGCTAAAGCTGGGTTGACATAATTGTGATTTCTATCCGGTTATATTTACCATGTGGCGAGCAGCTGACCAGCCTAAGCTTTTCCCCATTTTTACAAGTCCCTCTCCACCCCCCCCCCCCTCCCCTCTCCCCCCCTTTTTCCACCCCACCCCACCCCCCCCCCCCCCCCCCACCCCCCCTTTAAAACTATAATAAGGTGCGCTATTGTCCTATGGCAGGGAGTACATGGTCTAAAGCAGAGCCCACCCAGCTTACTCTTAATTGTATAGGTGGTTACAATTACAGTAATTGCATATTTAATCAACACTGTTTATCCAGCCGCATGTTAGATGACGAAGCCAAAGTTTTAACTCTACTTTTTGTTTTTTAGATGTTTTGTTTTTTACCCTATCTCACCCCAATTTAACTCTCTCTCCCTCTCTTGTTTTGACTTTCTTTTTCTTTTTTTGTGGCTGTTTCACTAGGAGCAAGGAGAGGGGAGGTGCCAGAGAAGGAATTAGGCTGAAAGTGAATGCCTTGCAACTTTTCCCCTCCCTTTTGGAAATGTTTATTTGAACAGTAAGCTCATGATTTGAATATTTGTAATCCATGCTTAAATTTACAGGCCAGATGATTTTTTTGGCACAGAATGGCAACCATAAGTAGGATTTTGAGAAAAGCTTTACAAAATTTTGAGCCACGTGTAAGGCTTATATAATTTTTTTTTTCCTTTTGGTGTTGGTGGTGTCGGGTTGTACAAATACATTTATTGTAAATAGGCAACAAAAAAAAAAGACAGTTCATGTACATGTGCACACAGACGTAAACACATTTAAATGCTACTTATTTCGTATTAAGATAGTCCCCAAGACCCAGGCCAATATAAATGTATTCCATATTGAATTGTCCTCATGGGGATGCCACGCATTTTATAGTTGGGAAGTGGGTGTCTGACTGATAAAGAGAGAGGGATAGGTCACTAAGACAGTCAGAAGGAAAAGCCAGACTTTTTCTTAAATGATGCTAATCAGTCCAGAGGGACTTGGCCCTCTCTCCCTTGTCGGCCTGTTGTAATTTAGATATACAGTACTATGAACCTGGAATTAAATGTGTCACTGTGAGTTGTGTGCGTTCTTGCACATGTGCATGTGAGTCTTCAAGCTTCTGTCTTGCATCTTTGTCTCTATGTGTGCGCTAAGGGTGTTTAAGGGTTCAGCAAAACCAAATTAGTCTACGGGAGAACTAACAGCAGAGGCAGCTTTCTGTGTGGTTACTTCTTGATGAATGTCTAAATGATTTAACTGCTCTTCTGCATGGTATCTGTCTCCGAGCACTAGTCCCCAGAGCTCTCTGCTTTGTGGCCCTCTATTCGACATATGGCTAAGAAATGTACAGCATGCAACATAATGATATTGTTGAAGATTATAGCTCAAAGTGTGAGGACCCTAAAACTGAAACCAAAATCCTGTTTAGTTTAATAAGTTATCATGGAGAATATCCTTAATCTTGAATTAGCCTTTTTGGTGATATTATACATGTATACATGTTTGGTGATATTGTTAATGTTTACTATCCATATTTTTTAATATTCCACACTGCACAATCTTTAACTTGTTCATGAAGTAATTCACGAGGTTCAATCTTTTTTTGCAATGGACATGCTGAATAACAATTTGTAAAAACATTTTTATTTAGAAAGAGACTTAGAAGAGACTTATAGAAATTTATATTAGAAAAATTAAAATAGACAACTATTTAGAAACTGTAGTATATGATGACTTTGTCTGGTGAGCTGACATGTCATAGTGGAAGATGTTTATATACTCTTGCGTTTGTTTTGTGTGTGTGTTGGAACACCAATTGGGATAACAGCTGAATCATGGCTAAGCCACTGCCCCTCGTAGTCCTTGGCAGTTAGTGGTGTGAAAAAGTCTTCTCTTTGAGGGCATTATATAGATTAATGTGCTGCGGCTCAGGCAGAGACACACGTACACACCTTGCCAGGAAGGGATCCTGTTCTGCCTGTGTGTGCTTGTGTGTGTGTGTGCGTAAAGGTTTGTGTACAGAGAGGAACCAAAGGAGAAGACCCACACTAGATTGTTGAGTTTAAGTGAGTGTACAGCTATATGCAGTCTTCATATATTACAGACAGATTGAGAAGTTGATTTCAGAAACTCTGTCCTAATAAATAATGTAGTTTTATTGATAGGAATATCATTATTTAAAAAAAAATAAAAATAAAAATGTGTAGCTTAGATATGGTCATACCTGATAACTTGCCTTTCAATGAAGAAATTAAGATAAGAACACAGAGAGAGATCTCACATGATTTCACTTTGTGAATGCAAAATGCGTATATTTGAAAATGTTCGATTCTTGAAAATCCCAAATGATAAAATCCGCCAAATATTATATACAGAATCACACAAATGCATGTGGGGGAACATCCAGTGACAGCTCTTCATCAAGGTATTAAGATGTGAATTATGCGGACATTTATGAGTCATGGGTGTTCCCTAACACAGTTTCTCTTTACTCTAGTTAATCTTTCACCCATATTTGGTCTCTTGGCAGAATTATCTTCCAGTTGAGTGTGATGAAGGTATAATGTAGTTGATATAGAGTATTTCAAGAAATACACACAAGCAGCCGAGCTGATGTCAAAGCTGAAAACTTACTGAAATACATTTACTATTTTGTATGCCTCTTTCTTGCTTTCCCGTTGTTTAATTTGCTCTTTGAAGTAAATTTCTTGATTTTTCATATCCTGTATCTTTTTTTTAATTAACATTTTTAACATTCTTTATACCGTTGCTGAAAATGGGTTGAAACAACTCGTTACAAAGCTATTAACAGATTGTGTTTTAGATTAGAGACCTCTATAATTTTGTGTACTGATAAATGTTGCCCAAAGTATTTTTTACCTTAATAACCTTCAAGACTCATGATTCATATTCACTCATGCAATATACATATATTTCCATATATATTTGATTATGTGCATATGATCTAATACGTTTGTACTCATATGCAGTTTTCTCCAGCCAGTGGTCTAAATAACCTACTTTTTTCTGACAACGGCATCAAAACATGGAGGTGCACATAGGCAGAAAGCTATTTGGAAAGACCTCCTCGTAGCTGTCAGCTTTTATTATGCGCTGAGGTGTCATGTTTGTTAGGAAGCTGAGTGCAGATGGCAGAGTGGAAGAAATGGATCACTAATTTTAACAATGATTAATGAACAGAGATGGAAAATGAATTACATTGGACTATTGGAGGCAAGGAATATTTTCTCTGAAAATGTTAACTTCGGCTGCCAGGCAGCCGGCCGTGTTGTGGGAGTATGTTGAGGAGGGTGAAGAAATGTGTGCGTGTGTGTGCAGTAAGGTGAAAATTTTCCCTCGCATCTTTTGTAGAATCAACACTTCAGTGCTCTTGCCTATTACTTTACTGCTCGGCTGCTTAAACACTGCATGCTTTATACATGTTGCCCCACTACCCCAACCACCACCTCGCCCCTATCCCCTTCGTTCCCAACCCCACCCCCAAATATGTACCGCTGTACCAGTTAAGGTACACACTCTTTACAAAGGTAAACACAGTAATAGGTTACTGCCTTGAAATGTTAGCTGTTTCCATTACTCTGTGGTCAGCTTTGTATCAAATCAGAGTTGTAGCAGAATCAATCAAGGCATTTCTCTCCAGCTCAACCATAACCTATCTAGCACTGTAACATCTGCTTCTAAATGCACTTTTTGAGCTATTTTTCTAGCTTCATATTTGGTTTTGATCATGACAACATCAACATTTTCAAAACATACTTTACTGATGTCATGATCATGGACATAAATAGTGTATGGTAAAGTTTTATTTTTCTAATAAAATAAAGGCATTCTGGGCTTATGCATTTGACTTTGAATGAGCAAATTCACTTTAGAATATACCATTCATGACATTCTATTAAATATGACTTACATAAGACCTACATATCCGAATATGACAACAGCAGAAATAAATTATATTGCATTTCTCATCCCTTTTTAGGCTAATTCCTTGTTTTCCCCTTTCAATAAGGCTTCCTTCCCCGTCACCAATTCCAGTCACCATGGTAGGTGTGGTTTTGCTACCACACACAGTATGTCTGACTGCTTGGTGTAGCAGTGTTTAATAGACTGATGCCAAATATTTTGAAGTTATTTCAAGTTCTGATGGGTAAAACAGTAAGGGCAGTAACTTCCAGAATCATTATGTGCTTGTATACATGTGTATGTGTGTGAAAGGGCGACAGATTAAAAAAGTGAGCCAGGGGAAGAGATCTCAGGTTACGGCAGCATATGCTAAACACTCAGAAAACATACACAATGCCTTCGGTGAACAAGGTAGTCAGTATGCACTTGGGAGCCAATTTAGATTGTGACTCTAGGCAAAACTGAGGCTTTGTGTAAGAGCATATGAATGTGTATGTATATGTGTGGTGTACATGTTTGTTCGTTGCATATGAGCGTGATTTTTACTTCTGACACTCCATCGAAACAGTAGTAATCTGGGTGGCCCTCCTGCACACTCGCCACATCTGTGTTCCCCCTTTACCCCCCTGCTGCAGGACTCTGCTAGAGAGCCTGGCTGGCTCTCTTGAATCAGACAAGTTTTAAGAATTTGTCAAACCCTCATTATGACTTTATTTGAGTATACAAACATTCAGCCTTTATACTGCAGTTTTATGTTTATGCGTCACAGAAAAGAGTAAAATCTAAAAAAAACAACATAAAAAATAAAAAAATATGACAAAATTGATCATATTGTGACTGGCAGATAACATTGAGTTCACAAGCTGCTCAGTATTGAACGTTTAGTTTTAAAATTGAAGATAAATATACAAAACTAAGATCTCGCAAATTACCATCTGAACAAACTTCAACTGATTTAACCAAACATTTGAAATGTCACATGAAAATTAAGTGTAAATCAGAAGCAGCTCATTCAACTACATAGAAAAGGATTTACTTACTCAAACTAAAGTAATTTATCTGTTTTTGCATTAGGAATAACAACTTTTTGTTATTGTGTTTAGGGAATATGCCTTACATTATTATATAAGACAAGCTGTTTGCTTCAGTACCAATCATTTAGGGAAAAATATTCCAAACTGTGGTGTATTTAAGATCAGCTTGATTAAAGTTTTAGAAACCATGAATTAATTCTTTGTATTTTTGACATTTTTTTTCAAGAATGTAATATTCCATATGAAGAGGTATTAGTTTTTCCAAGTGATCATGACAAAAAAAATAATAAATTAAAATTGAAAGGAATGTAGACATTTCATCTAGCCTTGAGTACAACAGTGCTCTTATGACCCGTCTCCCAACTATTCACTGTGCAAACTTTACAAATAATTAAGTACATGTTGTTGCCTCTGGTATTTCATCAACCAAAAAAAGGGAAGTGTCACTCCAATAGCAAGTTATTTAAGTTTATGCTGCCCCTAAAACAGCTCATTAACTGTCTTGTTTACTATCCCTGAAACATGAGTCAGTTTTCGTCAGAATTTAAGGGATGATAATGGGGCAAACAATTACAACTGTTTCATGTGTGAATCACAGTTAAGATGATGACAATGACTAATGGGAAACAATTTTGTCCCCAGGTTCACTTTTGAGGTAACCCTACTATAGAGTGCTGTTACAGGGCCTTACAAGTTTAATGAGATACTTGTCTAATTATGATAAAACTGCTCCCATGCTGCACAGTTAGTCAGTCAGTTACAAATAAATTCTCCTTTGGGTTGTTTAGCATTTAAACATTAAGAAATGAAAGGTAAGACGAATGATTTGCCAGAGATAACTCTTTGTCCATTGCTTAATTGGTCATGTCTTGTAATCTTTACACATTTTGTACATATTACATAACATCATTTAGGGGAAAGACAATTGTTGGCATTTACAGTGCTTACATGATACCTTTCAACAAGCCTTTTTTGTTATATCCTTGTCTTGAAATTTTTATCCTTCAAGCCAATAAATACTTTTTGTCACATTTTCAGTTTCAAAGCTTCCAGAGCAAGTTTGGATAGAGTGCCAATATGATTTTTGACACTGTTTTTCTGTTTAACATTTTATTGTTAAACTAGATGCCCAGGCATTCAAACAACACATTCTCTCAAAAAGATGAGATATATGGACATATACTAATGTAAATAAAAAGGAAAGAAAAGTTTTTGTTTCTTCAGTGCATATGCACAATGTATGTACCGCTGGTATTCCGATTGACACAAAAAAAGGGTTTGAAATATTAGCTTCTTTTTTTTGTTGCTGCGAATGTGAAGAAAATGTTTTCAAAAGTATAGGATTGATGACACAAATGGTTATGATGAATAATTCTACAATTTCATCAATGTGTAAATTACACCATGTCTTCACAGGAAGTCTTAAAAAATAGAGCTGTGAAGGGTTTGTGGGTAAAGAGATCAGCAGATGATTTTTATGGATATTTTGCTTTTGTCACCAGTGTTGCCAACTTGTCAAGTTTCATATGCAGGTGACTGTGAATTTCCTGGTGTGTGTGCTTTGTTTACAGGCACTCGTCGTCCCACCTTCTGTGAAGCTGTCTGCGCTCTTCCTGACATCCGGCATTCGTTGAAGAGGTGGCAGTTACGCAGGTACAATCACACCCATTGATCAAGGAAGAGAGGAGGATATTAAAGGTGTCTGCCACATTTACAGACTTGTGCACTTTTGTTTTCATTTGAAATCTAAATCTGTAGGGAGACAATTATAAATGCAATTTTTAGATAGTGCCATACTTCTTAGTTACACCAAATATTTACACTTTACCTTGTAGTATCTCTTTCAGTGTGTATGTGTGTGGGTCAGTCTAAAATTATATGGTGTGGTATATGCAGATACCCCAATTATTTCAGTCTTTACAACCAAATAGACAACAATTCAAGCCACATTTCTTTTTCCTTAACAAAATCAATCTATTCTTGCTCACTTGAGTGAGGACTTTTTTGGCAGCTGATTACCATACATGTTAAAGAATCCACAATAAACACTCGAGGTAAAATAATCTGTAATAGTTTTTTAACTACGTGTATCAAGGCACATATATTTGTATGTCTTCATTATACTATTGTTGTCCTTCTTTTAAATGTATAGTCAGACCTCTTGACATTCTCCGTTGAATTAGGAAGTCATCAATATTTTAAGTTAGAGTTTGATTACCATTAGTAAAAACTGCAGTGCAACTACAACCTTCAGGTGTACTTGTTTTTACATTTAATTATGCACTTATTTGCTTATGAGCATGTTCTATCAACTAATTTTTTGATGAAAAAATATAAAATGTGAGTCATAGACTTCTGGCATGGGTAACATTGGAGGTATGTGCCACAGCTTACCCTCATATTGGAAGCAGAACAAACACATGCTACCCTTGACGTATTCTCACACCATTTCCCACACAAAGCACTCACACAAACTTGCAAATGCTCTAACACTGAAGAGTTGGTGTAGCATGTTACGAAATAGACCTAAAGGACCTGAAGAGATTCCAAATATCTCCATTAAGTAATACTGAAATCTGAATACTGTGTATACCTGAATGAGTGTTTGTAACAGCGTAAAAGGTCTGTGTTTTACAACTTGCGATATGAATGCTTCATCTACCTTTTAATCCACCTTTACTCCTCATAAAAAAGCCACATGCACATAGATTATATAGGAATAGTGGTTTGAGATGGACAGTTTTGCAACATTTTCTTTTTCAAAATAACAATACCCAAATTAGGTTAGAATGGTGGGTGGAGATGGGTAGTTTTGCAACATTTTCTACTTCAGTGTCCCTCAGTTAAGATTGTCACTGCGAATAAGTACTCTACCCTGTTGGTATAAATAAAATGTGATTGACATCACAGCAGAAAAAGGCTCTCTCATAAAACCATCCTCTCTCACTCTCTTTTTATCTCTCTCTTTCTCTGACAGCCTTCATTTGCTGTAGGAGTGGCAGACTTGGTGGGAGTTAATGATTATAATTATTTAGCTTTTTTTTACATTGTGGGATAATTATTTAAGAGGTTTGTGTAGTCATTGTTGTAATCAGTAAAGAGAGATTACAGAAAATCCGCATACCAACAGATGGCACTTGGCTGTTGTTGTTGTTTCATATTGAATCAGTACAGCGCTCTTGGTAGCAGACAGGCAAAAGTGATTGGAAAAACACCAAACTATAAAACAATTTGTATATATTGTAGATGTATTCATCATATCATTTCATTCTACAAGAAAAAAAAAATCAGGAATCAACAGTAGCATTGTACTGTATGAGTTTTCAATTCAAACTTGCCCACATGCCCTTCTTAGGACCACACACACAGACACACCCACCCACACAAATCAACATAACAAAACGCATTTAACCAGAGTCTCTGTGTGCTGTTTTAAGACCCTGCTGTCATTTATTTAAAAGACACGTGAGCGGTTTTCAACTAGAGCACATACTACTTCAACCATCTCATGCTGTTTGTCCTGTTTTGGTTTATACCACTTTCGAATAGTTTTCGTTTTCTTTAAAGTCTGGCCTACATTCCAGTGCTTAATACACAATTGAAAAGCTCTTAAAATTACCAAAGCAAACCACCCTTCGTATTGTTCCTTCCACATCCATCCAGACAAAGGCTTGTGCACTTCGAAACAAATAACAAATAATTTTTTGTGTATAATAACTATTTCACCAATGCAATAGTGTTTCCACAGAGGACATTGCTTGTAAAAGCAGATCAACTGCTTCGCGCAAATCCCAATCCCTTCAAATCACATATGCTCTAACTTTAGTACGAGCAACACAGACCTGACAATGACAAATTTCATATCCAGATGTTCTTTTTTTACATTACACAATCAAACTCACAAAAGTTAACATCAGTATAAGATAATTAGTAAGAAACCAAAAAAAGCATCTGCATGTCAGATATATTTAAAATTGAAGCATGTTCAAAACAGAAATGAATAAAAAATTAAGAGTTTAAAATTGAATCAGGCAAAAAAAATCAATTTGACACTATATTGTGACTTCATAGTGGCACATACATAATTTTAACACAGGGATAATGTTAGCAGGCTGTTTATAACTCCTCGTAGCAAGTTTCTAATAGTTTGATAAAAAAAGTGAAAAACTTCTTTGCTCTTTCTTTCTTTCTGTCTTCTTTTTTTTCTGTTTCATTTATTTATTGTCATAAAATAACTCATTGAATGTAAGTAAAGGATGATCTACCCGGGTGCTGTGTTAGCAGTCATATTTTATTGTTACTACTGGAGCCCATGGTCAAATTGGATTTCCTGATATATGGCATTTGCCATGTAGTGTTCATTTCCATGGCTACTAAGGGATGGAGACAAGGGTGGGGGGATGATTTCTGAGGTCAACACCGGTGTAAAAGGATTGCGGGGTGCTGTTCAAATGAAGCCGTTAATTAATGCTATTGATCAAAAAATATAGAATAAAATAAAGGCAAATGTGATTTGCATGCAGGCATGGTGATCAATGCATTAACCGATTTTTTCTCTCCACTCTGAAATCTGATTTCCTGAGTTTTCAAAGTGAGGGAGATGGAGCTGAGACTAATGTGGATCGATCAGGCCTCTCTCAGACAAGAATATAAAGCATTTTATTAGCAGGTGAAGGGTGAAACAAATCAGGATAGAAGAAACAGTCTAAAGTTGGATTATATAGTCCTGCACCGCTTCGACAAGGTGAATCCTCTAGTGCACATATTTCTATTCGACATTGTTACACTTTGTCCCCCTACATGCTGAGAAGTTTTTAGATAAGATCATTTGGTTATTTTTCTGCAAGGACAAATATAAAATATATTTTGTTAAAGGCAAAAATGTAAATATAAAATAACAAAAATGATACTAAGTACAGCATGGAAGTAAAAAACATGATAGGTGCTAAAAAAAAATCTCCCTCCTTTATAGCTTTCTCTGTATAAAGCAGCTTATTATAGCATATTGATTCTAAAGCTTTAAATATTTGCCTGTATATCCAAGTCAATGGCAAGGAGTGAAAGAGAAAAGGTGAGAAGAGCATTGGACGAGAGAGAAAAACAAAGATGTGAAAGCAATTGAGAAAGACCACGGTAGAAAGAAAAGAGTATTTTTAAACAAATCAAGTTAGAAAGTGTCCACAATTTTGAGAGGTGGCAGCACAGCGTTTTCAGAGACGCTCTACAACACAAAAGGGTAATTGTTTTAGCCCAGATGTTGCTTTCGCACAACAAGCAGGATACAATGTTCCTACTGAGCTGATGAGCCCAATCAGTGAAATGATTAAAAATTGATTTTGTCCCTGTAATTACAGTATGTAAACTACTTAGCCGGGATTGCAAAGGAAGTGATTTTCTAATTACGTATATACTCTGGTGTCTAATGATTGGTTTTTTGAAGTAATGAAGAGAGGGTCCTAACGACTCCACTGTGTTCTGTTGTAGATTGAAGAAGGCAAGAGACAGTGTGTGCATGTGTGTATGAGTGCTACTGTTGTGTGAATGAGTGCAAGTTGTATGTACTTGGATGAGAGTGTACATTTCTGTAGGACTATGGGAGAGAGATGATGGCAGAGCATTGTAAAGGCAAGACATTGGGGTTCTGTGTTCGTATGGATAGTCTTCAGAAGCTGAGGGTTGGCTGTGACTTCTCATGAGAGCAGCAAGGCCCTGCCAATCACTGACAATCTGGACCCTGCAATTAAACCCCAACAGGGTTAGGGATTTAGGACACCATAATGGCACATTAGAATTAACAGTCACACAGAAAAGCTCAAAGAAATCAGCATTTAGCAATGGTATTCCACACCATATCACCAAGCCCCATTAACAAGTAGTATTTTTTGCCAGAAATGGTTCATCTACAGTTTTATCTCAAAAGCATACAGCTGCAAGGCCTTCGGTCTTATCTTCAATATAAGCTTTATATGATTATAACACTTGAAGTTACTTCAGTACAATATTAAGTCATTTGGTTAGCTAACTTTTATGATTTTTGTTACTTCTAGTATGATTTAAATCAATCAAAGCTTTGAGTCCTTGCAGTATTATCCGCACAATACTTATTCAGTTTAAACTGTTATTCAGTTTAAAATGTGGTACGTTTTGTCATTATAAACATAATGTTGAGCTCCCAAGAAATTTGCTTTCACTCACAGATAATTTGGTTTCTTTTGTTAGATGGTCAAACATATTACAAAATGCCATGAAAAAAAGGTTCATATGGACTGGTATGTCAAAGAGGCTTAAAGCATTTTCGGTACCTATATAATAAGCCTGAATCCATCTTTCACTCCAACTTGCCATTTCTTGTGAACCAGATCCAAAGATACTTAAACTCGAGTCTTACTGTAAAAGTGATACTGGCCAGCACATTTCGATTTGTAGGACTGCATAATCCCACGTGAAACACACTTAGAAGCCTTTTCCAATCTACAAATCACATGTTGATTGGATAGTTAAAGTATCATGGTCTTTTTGGTAACTCTGCAACGGTAAAGTATTTTTCACCAATTCAAAACCTGAGCGTAAACCTCACTGCTACTCTCCAACACCCTGATTTTTTTTTTCCTTGGCCCATTGAGTAGTATGACACTGAGAACACCCTATTTAGTGCCATTTCTTAAAAATATGAAAACCACCAACAAGGTCTTCCATTTGACATGCCATGACTCATGACAGATTCCATGGAATGATTAAAAGCTAATTTTTTGGGCTTACAAGGTCCGTTTGGCAGTCTCCTCCTCCAACCTTTGGGTCTCAGCATCCAATTAATTAGGTCACAGATATGATGACATAACTACAGATGGTCATCAGCCTAAAGTACCCTGATACCAGATACACTTAAAGATGACCTTTCACACGAGTATAGTGTTTGTAATGGGGCAACGAGTGATATAGGAATACAAAAACAGTCCACTGTGATTCAGATGAGGCAGGTAAATAGTGTTACCGTGGCAAGACAGAAAAACTATGAAAGAGTCATTCTATAAGACAGACAATATAGATACACATTTCAGAAATCACATAAGGATTGCGTAAAATATGTCACATAGAATGAGTCAAACATTGCTGTGCTCTTGTCATCTCCATGCTTAACATAGCTAACAAAGTGGCATCTTTGATAGCCATACCTTATGTTCAGTATTGAAAATGTAAATCGGTCTTGATTCATTCTCATTTCTTAATTTATAGATTAATAAAATAATGTGAGTTAACCCTCAACTTATTGGAAGGAACAGATCTATGGATTTTAGTTCCTTTGGAATATTAATAAGTGACAGCAATCTAGATTAAGAAAGACAGAATGAGAACAAAAAGAAAAACGACAAAATGCTTTGAAATGCTGCCAGTATCACTAACTGCACTCTTTTGACACAGTTGATTGTAAGAGAAGCCGATAGCATAGCCGAATTAGGTTTTTAATAATTCATTTGGTTAGGCTATGATCTGTCATTTTGTACCTTTTGACATGCAATATTGAAATTTAATATTGCATCAATACAAATGATGTATTGCTAGTCATTGGGAGAAAGGATGTGGATTGCAAAAATATCTCTGGAAATATCTTTTCACTCTTTTCCTCCCCTATGGTCTCCATCCTTACCATACATTCATTGTACTAAAGTGGAGGGGCAAAAGAGAAACATCTGTCTCCCCCAGTCCCCTTTATACTCAGATCTGATGTGTATGTTTAAAAAAAATGACAACTTAAAGCGCTTCAGGAAAAAGTCTCCCGCTTACATCAAGAAAGCCATGGAAATAGAAAGGGAGGGCTGGGGAGAAACTCAGTAGCAGAGAGAACATGACAGCAGTGGCTGGGGGAGATGCCACGCGTTGTTGAGATCTTTGACATGACTCTTAAGTGTGGTGAAATTCTCCGGGCAATATTCGTGCTATGAAAAGAGTGATGGGTGCTCAGAACCGGAGGCTTATATTGTGATATCTTTCTAACCTGGCTCCCAGACAGGTTCCTGTATCCAGTCTGCTCAGTTATAAAAGACACCACTGATAAGACAGGAGATCTTTTCATAATCTTTCTCTCTCCTGACGTTTGTAGTCGACATCACCATAATGTGCCTGACATTGTATCATAAACCTAACTAGTGTAATCTACTATGATTCTTACCATATTCCTGACATTGCACTTTTCTATCACTTCACTCCACACCAAATTATCACTCAGACTACTTTTAACACTACAAGCTATATTTACCCATACACATCTCACCCAACAGGCAATAGGTAGGGGGGGGGGGGACGTATATGATATGTGTTTCTGCATGGACTGGAATATCTGTTCATCTAGCTTTGGGTGAATCAGAGACAATAACCAATTACCTTTAGAGGATTCAAACTGACATAATTAAGAAAGAAAAGAAAAGCAGAAATTTCGTTATGGACCAATGAATAAACCAATAGCCTAAAATTGTCCAATAAATAAAAAAAATTATATAATTTATACTCATAATTTATCCTTTACTTTCTAAATATATTTACATAAAATGTTATTACATTTAATTTAGTGGACCCTCAAAATTCTCTATATTTTTTATTTTTTTTATTTAAATTAGATATACATTTATCTGTTTTTTTATTTTTTCAGCTATTTTCTTACTTTTTACTTTTTCTTCACCACAAGTATTTTTACCTCGATGTCTTCTTTTTACATTTTTATGTCCCCTTATAACTTTTTTCCTTATGCTTTTTACCTCATTATGTAATTAAGGTGGACTATCCTTCAATATGTTTCATGTTATGAGCCTCCCTGCTATTGGTCAATCACAATGAAGGTCCAAGTTCTGTGTGCAGTACAGAAGATCCCAAGTCTTCCTGGAGGAGTTACAGTACTTTCAAATAAATCAGTTCTCTTGAAACAGCCATAAGTGTAGTTGGTACAATTGTGCTATCATGCCTGTACTTTTGCAAAGACTGATCTGCTCCATTTAGCAGATGTTAAAACGTTACTTGTACATATTTTAGAGGAAGTGGCTTGTCACATGGACAAGTCTGTATACTCCATAGGAGAGTTGGGATACCTAGATATTTGCTGCCTCATTTATGTAATTAGTACGTAGTACAAATATTGGTTTATTTCTTTGGCCACAATGGCAATGTTTCCTCTATAATGCACTGATAAGTACTTGAGGCTATCAATAACTTTACATAGTACACATTATTATTTTTATCAATGATATCCAATGAATAAAAAGATTATAACCTTTTAACAAAACAAAACAAAAAAAGAAACAAACACCAAAAGTGGTTAAAAACAAGTCACTGATGTTTGTTTCTGTATGACTTCCAAAAACATTGACCTTTAGCTGTGCCCTGACAGTGGTCTGAACATCTAGGACGTCTGCCATGCTTGTAGGTGTTTGGATATGTCAACAGTGGGGAAGAGAGAAACAGTGAGAGAAAGAATTAGGTGCAGTTGGTAGGTGCTTTGGGTTGCCCTGGATCATGGTGAGCCTCCCTGCTCTCAACCTTATGTCAAGGCTTAATTATTTCACATGCCAAGGTTCTGACATGCTATATTCAGTAAACTCCTCCCATGCCTTTTAAGTAACAGCTCTTGATACAACTGCCTAACGTAAACCTATGTAAGTACTGGGAACCTCGCAAATGTCAACATCATAAATAGAATTGACCATCACAGATTACTCAATAAGATATTCATGGATAATATCCACTGATTTGTATAGCAACTGAAATATTTCTGGACAACAAATTATAATATTGGGGAACTTGAGCCAAACAGTGTATTTTAAAACAGAACAAAAGGAACAATCATTTTTAAATGTATTATTGTTAGCATATGTTTTTTATGTTTTTTCCATATTTTATTCCTGTACTTTCTTTATTTTGCCTCAGGGGTGCATTTGGCAGGTCAGCACCTCAGCAGGTGAAGAATTCAGGGCCAGGTGACCTTTGTCTGTCATTGTTTTGCTCCTGTCATTTCACCCAGGGCGAATGAGAAGAGCTTAGTATATTCCACCTGCCACTGACTTTAATATCATTATGCTATTGATTGACATTATGTGAGCCAAGGGAAGTTGAAAAGAATCCCTAATTATTTGTAAAAGTTGTCAGATGTTGGTGAATTCCAGACTTAAAAGAGAGAGCATCAATAACGCAGACTTTATATGATAGATTGAAGAGTTAAGCCCACTCTCACCTTTATTTATGTGTCTGATCAAAACTTAAGAAATTCCTATGTAGGTACCAACCCTAACCCGATCCAAATCTGATTTGCATTAATGCATGCCGCAATGAGAGATAAATCAAATATACCTTGAATGAGTAAGGAGATCAGGATGAAATGAAATACCCAAATGTTGCCTCCGCTGGGGCCTGATTGAGTTCAGGTGTCTGGGAAGTGTCTTACCCAGGGCTAGTTGTCAGTGAAGGATCTGCTGTCTTCTCATCTCATTGTGCTACAGGGCTAACTGGTGAACATTGGGTGTATTGCTTTGACGGATGTTCATGTGCTTCCTGTGTTGTGAGGGGACAGGCCGTTGACACGCTTCATATTTCAAAACCAAGGTCTAAGGAAGAAATTAAGATTGATAGAAAAAAATGGTGTGGTGAAACATTGGCCTTCCTATCCATGTATTATAATTTACACATACATGGAATGTTTTTGGTGAGCATACGACTTTATGCATGACCGTGATTCAAGGCTCCACACAAAATCACATGTGAAAGACTGGCGGGTATGGGGGTCTTTGTGTTTCTGCCTTGTTATTAGAAACCACTGATAACATTGTATTTGATCTTAAAATAAACAGGGAATCAGTCCATCTCCTTGGCGAAGATGGCAGTTGTGATGGACGAGCACATTAGCAATGAAGACAACATTACATTTGCTGAAAATTATTGATCTTTTGTTTGCAAGCCAAGTCGGCGATAAATGACATTGCATGGGAGATGTGACTCATTATCACTGTACCAAAAGCCCAATAGACCTCTGCTCAACACCCCCCTCCTTTTTTATCCACTACTACAAACCAATTTGATCTCTTTCAAATCCTTCCCTTTTTTCTATCGCTGGTATCTTTAATGCAAGGCCCCCCTGTCACTGTCTGATTCTGTTAAATTTTTAATCCTGGACTGGTAACTCTGTATTATTATTACACATTACATACACATTGGGAGAGAAGGACACTTAGTCATACATGCCCATACACACAAATATGTACACACAACATGTGGTGTCTCTCTTGGTGTTTTATTCCTTTTTACCTTCTTAGTGAAGAAAAAATCCTTTTATCACACAATGGGTAATTTATATCCATTACCAGCATTTTCAATCCTTTTCAGCACGGCTGTCACTGCCTTTGGCACACTCGTGATTAATGTGATCTAATAATAGTCTGCCATTATATTTCCTTTAGTAAAACATGTACCAACATCCTATTCAGCTCCACAAAATTCATTGCCCCTTAAAATATTTTACCCTTTTCGTTTGAAAGGCAAGATCGCTGTGATTTTTTTTCTTTTATTCATCAAGATGTTGGATGAGATGGAAGTGGGTTAGTGAAGGTACATCCCTGTTATCAGACACTTATGAGAATTATGAAATTTAAAGTGGTTTGTGGGAATGCACTTGTGTGAGGAAGTGTGTGTTCTGGTAAAAATGGTTATCTACTTTTTAAACTGATAACAAAGCACTGAAATGCAAATTTAGCAGATTACTTAATATGATTATATCTACTTTGTTTCTCCCATTGCCCACTGTTAACATATACTGAATAAATAGTTCAGAGTTATGATGCTCCATGTGGAGGGTAAATAGGATTTTGTTTGTGTGTTTTTCTATGTGTGTGCGTTCAGTGTTGGGACGTGGTCTAAAGGTCTTTTGTGTTTCACTATAACACCCTGAACCAATCACCAATTCAAGGGGATCTTTTCAGATGGGATGGCACTACTGCTGAGACACATGCATGCACACACGCACACACAAATAGGGTTAACCCTTACTGGGTTCCCAGCCTTCCATTTAGAATGAACAGGTGGTCCCTAAAAACATGGACGGCCATTTCTTCCTTAACCTATCCTTCTATGTGCATCTTTACTACTATGTGTGATTAAAGTAGGGTATGAATGAGTGAGGCATTTATAGGAGGGTTAGTAACTTTAGTAACTTTCATCAACATGAGCTGTTGTTTGAAAGGGGAAGTACTTTTGCTCCAGGATTATCCTCACAATTAAAGAAGGCCAATATGTGTAACAGCATTTGTTTGTGTGTGTTTGTGACCCCAGAATCTGATTCTACCAAACACAGCTGTCAACACTTTACATTGACTTTTTTTTCTTTTCCCTCTGCCTTGACTTTTCTTTCTATTTTTTTTTCTTTTGGATCCCTTTATCCAGGATCGTTCAATTTAAAACAACTTGTATTGAGCAGCTTCTTGTTCCCATATGTCCACCTCCCCCTCTTGTCTCAAGGAACCTTTCCCATCAGAGAAAATCGAAGGTGAACCTCATCTGAGGCAAAACCACTGCAATCTACTTTAAATGTTTTATGTATCACTTTTCTATGGAAAAGGGGATATCAATTGGTTTTGAGAACTGCATTAAAAACATAACCACCAGATTGCTATTATAACACTCGACTTCTAGTTATCAGACATAGCTGAGTCTTTGTCCTTAATAACTTTCTCCACTTTATTAGCACTTTTTTTGATCTGTGTCTTAATCCTAATGAACTCAAGACACAAAAATATAAGTTGACAAAATAAAAGAGAAAATGCCTGCAAGCAGAATGGAAAGAAAGATAATTCCTCTTTCACTCAGAGGATTTCTGTAATGTCAAATAAACAAGGTATGAAACCACATGTTAAAAGAAATATCAAAATGTTGCTCATTGACCTGTAAATCTATTGTGTGAAATATGCATCTGCATGTGGGATCTTCATTTTTTTTCTTCCTTTATTTCCTTTAACATGTTAGAGTAGTCCAAATGTTTGAAATAAATATGCTGTGAATGAGTATGATTTTCTTTTCAGACTTTCATGGCAAAGATCCCTTAAGGATACGGAAGCACTTCAAACACACAAGCTGTTTGTTCTAAATGAAAAAAAAAAAAAATGCAATAGATTATTATTTCCTCTATATTAATTGAAATTTGAGTATTACAGATTTAACAAAAATACAAATAGTTCTCGATGGGTTTTAGCTGGATTTATATAGGCCTATTGGATGATTGGGTAATTTCTTAGATGTGGTGGTTTTATATTTCATTTTTCCATTATCTGTATCTTAAATTAGGAAATATCTCAGCCCTTCTGAGCTTCTAGAGTATTTTAGATGTAGCTCATTTTTGTGAGAGGCGATATGGCAAATAGCTTCATCAGTGCCATATACCTAAATTATTTATGAACGTGTGTATGCTTTGCATTGCTTTATTCATTAACTTGATCATATTTGTTCATATTCTATACACACACTAAAAGAAACAACGTATCTTTTTTTCAAAAATGTCTTAAATTCTTAAAATCTTTAGGTGACTAGGAATTTTACACTAAGAATAGCCAGCCACCAAACACATTTGTAATTTCATAAATATGAAAAATTAAACCTTTTCAACTTTACAGTGGCAATGGACAATTGATACTGCTGACAAAAAATAAATAAATAAAGTTGTTGAATTTCTTAGAGAGATGGATCAAAAAGATGTAGAGACTGAGCAGAATGGATACTTAGCAGTAGTACAATCGTTTCTTGATGTTTCCCTCCTCTTACCTGGGGGAAACCCATTTCTCGGGAGAATAGGCTTCACAGAGACGATGATGGGGGATTTAAGGAAGGAACCGTGTTAGTGGTGATTGAGACTCAACATCCACCCCACTTCACCCCAACCCCGACCTTTGTAAAAGCGGAGCTGAAGCTGGCTTAACAGAGTTAAGCACGCAGTCATGCTGTCTATCTACCCCCACCCACTGTCTGAGGTGAGTGTCTAAAGTGACTCAGGGCTTTCAAGAAAGAGGAAACGTGTGAGGAAATGGAAGCTAGAAAAAATTATGTTGTGGACTTTAAACTCATTTGGGTATTATTAATATTATTATGGTGTTACAATTTATTTATTTATTACAAAGGTATTGTTCTCAACAATATCTGTCTATCAGGATAGTCCCAGAAAAGAAGTAAAAACAATACGATATTGTTGATCACCATAATGTTGAACTATTGCTTTTTAAAATAGTTTTCACATATAATTACACACTCTTTGGTACACACACACACACACACACACACACACACACACACACACACACACACGGCAGTCGGTGAGGAAGTCCGTTGTAAATTGACATACAGACAGACTGCATGAGCATACCAACTGATAATTCCTATTTAATCCAATTAGTTCTCCGATCTAGTATAGGGTTACTCTGTATTTAAGTACAAGCTGGTCTTAACTCTTTTGTCATCTTACTCTCCACTGTTAACTCCACTAGTTGTGAACAAACAGTGGCCTGGATAATGCAATGTTGTTATGCTTTTAATTGTTATGCGTTTGTTATGTATGTTGCCTGGCCTGCATTTTAAGTAATCAGATGAAAGAGGGAAGTGCAAAAAGCCTAAAAATGTGACTTCGTAAAGCGTTTAAAACTACAGCATTGTCTGTCTAATGGATTGAAGTGGAAATCCTGTAGGCCTGTGTGGGTCTGACGTTCTGGCATTCCTCAAAGATGCAAGGTTAGTTCACCTAGCAACTATTTCCTATCCAGCTGTGGAAATGCCTTTGCCTTCATATTGGGAACATCTAGCCAAGGTGTGGATGAACAGTTTGCGTTCATCTGTTAGTAACAGGCATAATATGTTAGGCTTGGTAGAGATTTATTTTCATTTATATTAATGTGGGACTATGTTGTTATATAACTTTGACATTTTAATTTTGTTCAAATACACAGGAAGGGATGAGTCACCTATTAGTTTTCTTCCTGTTCCCAATTTTGGGCATATTGGTGTTGAAAGTATCTATAAGAGTATGACAATTTCTATGTCTGGGTTTTTAGCTCCCGGATATACACTTTGTGTGTTGTAAATAATTGAATGCACATAATTCTGTCCTAATACTATACTTAAGAATCTGGCTCTGTCATTCTCGCAAATGTTTATGTCAGAAAGTTCAGGGAATTTTGTTGAGTGCATGTGAACAGTGAATGATGGCATGCTGCCAACTTACTCCTTCTTGTCTACCAACAGCTTCATGTGAGCCCTATGCACCATCGTCTGTGCTCAGAATTAACACCATGGTGAATTGAAACTAAAAGGCCACATATTGTATTTTGTGACAGAAATCTGGTGTAAGGAAGTTGTAGAGGAGTTAGGAATGTACTGCTCTATCTCATTGCTGATGTTCCGTTCACACACATCAATTTTCACCGACAAGGGGAGAGGGGAAAGGGAAATACACAAGAAGGAGGGGACAAAAAGGCAGAAATGGTGGTTATATTGATTTGTCAAAGAAATATAGCAATGCACAATTGGCTTAAATGTTCACATGAAACCTAAAATGTCAGAGGAAGGTGTATATTGGCCACAAAGACATATTGTGGATTGCTTAAATGATTTATCTGTACACACTTTTCAAACTATCTTATTATGCAAAGAACGCTTTGTAACAAGTCTTCTAACTCAACATTTTTGGAACTTTCAATTTTCAACATACCTGAACAAAATTTGCTTTAGGTACTTTTTATGCTAAGTGAGCTATAAAATTATCTAACTTTATTGCTCCAAATCTGCAACGGGGCAAGCTGTGAGGTATGTAGTAAACATAAGTTCTTGTGTATGCATATAAAATAAAAACTAAAATTGTATTGCCCCAAAATATGACCTGATATGTTTAGCTCAAATTATGATTGTTGGAAAATTAGTTTGAATTGTAACGAGGGAATTAACCATCATCTTAGAAGTGAGAGGGACATATTTGTCAGAGGTCTGTTGTATAATTTATCACCAGTATTCTTGTTAACTACCTTGATAGGATTTTTCATGATATAAAATTATATGATATATTGGCTTGTGTTAAGTCATATTACATAACTTACACAGTTTGTTTGGAAACAACAACATTTTTTTTTTTTTTTTTTTTTTTGCCTTTTGCTGGCTCTGGCTGGTTTGCTGAACATTAGTCTGAGCTGCATGGCACTCAACTGGATCCGCCATGTGGGGGACAGAGGGCACAGATACAGGAAATGCAGGAGACATATCCCATGTGTACCCCGTGACTATTACACCCATGGAGGGCTGAAATCAGTTTTCATCATAAAAGCAAATTGACTAAAATTAATAGGTGAAAGTTGCATTCGACTATCATTACCGTGATTATTATCCCCTACAAAGAAAAAAGCTGGTTTTCCATTTTTTCAGAGTTTGTGGACCAACTATTGTGCCTGTACAACCAACAGCACCCTATACCACAGATTGTTATGCATATCTGCAATAGGGCCCCTTAGCAGCAGCAAAGTTGTTATACTGTTATATCCACTAAAATGCCATACTCCAAGAAACATGTTGCAATCGTGTAACAATTACTAAGGTTTAAACTTCCATTGAAATCTTCTCTTAGCACGCAACCAATATAACCTTGTAGTTAATGCAAGAAATAGAATATATTTTGTACACCTTTCTTGAAATATTTCTTGAAATACACTTGAAATATTTACAAAGTGTATAGTTTGTCCAAATAAATAGATAAACAAAGAATAAAAGAGGAAGGAAAAGCATCTGCCATGGACAGGTCATCAGGCTCACAAGATGCTGTAATTGTAGATCCCATATTTCAAGATATCCCCAATATATGGCTATACCCACAAATGCCAGAGTTAATCACATTAAATTGAGAATAACAACAAGTCTAAAACTACAACATCGCTAAAATATAGTTACACATACTAAAATAACAAAAAGCACATTTTAGCTGAATCTGCTGAATAATTTGGTAGTGAATGTTGACATTTTTATCCTCTTTCAAATAGTCTTATTCAACCATTCAGAAAAAGAGACAATCTCTCTTCCATTTTGGCTCATATACCCGGCACAAGGACAAGACTAAAGGGATGGTGTAAATAAAGGAACAGTTAAAGAAAAATGTAGAAAAGAGTAGAGATTGTGCACACTGGTCATAAAGGGGATATTTTAACCATTGATCGCAAGCAGTGGTGGAAATGGCAGCAGTAAATCAATTTTATCTTGGAGCAGCTAAAGAGTGTTTTCTAATGAGGTTAATGTCACGTAATGGCTAAATTTCAGTGCTTAAAAGATTCCCTCTAGCTAGTGAGATAGATCTCGCCATCAAAGGTGACACTATTCAACACAATGCTGAGGAATTAATTTTTCTCTTTCAGAGAACATGGCTTGTCGACACAACTTGTTTTAAGAAAATGTTGCTTAGTTTCTTTTCTGCCCGTCAACCAAAACACATATATAGCATAAAGAAAGAAAGAAAGAAAGAAAGAAAGAAAGAAAGAAAGAAAGAAA
>CAJRST010000001.1:4814078-4831255 GCA_907169785.1 Menidia menidia
AAAGAAAGAAAGAAAGAAAGAAAGAAAGAAAGAAAGAAAGAAAGAAAGAAAAAAAGAAAGAAAGCTTTTAGATATCAAACCAGATTCAAGTTTTTGAAATACCACTCAACACATCTGGTGTTCTGCAGGAAGTACTAAAACGAGTTATATTGTTAAGTGCTAGGTATTGCGACTAAAAAGACAACTTGGCAGAGAAGATTATTACTTTATCAATTTACATTTTTGTACTCAAACTCCTTATAAAATTCTATATGATTAGTTGACATGTCCTTAATATGGAGAGTATAGGGATTTATGATCACTCTGAAACAATGCATGCCTGAATTAAACAGAGGGGGAATTATGTACATCTCGTTATTTTTGCAATACTTGACCAAGTTGGACAAAGCCAAGTTACATTTTTTTTTAACAGGGACATATAATTTATTACTTTTCTAGTGCAATTTTACTGTAACGGAAAACAAAACGTTGTTAGGTTTATTTTGATACAGTACCTACTTTGTTCTTGACCTACTCGTTCCTACTTATTTAATAGATCTATGAAGCTTTGGGATTAACTAATGAGTTGACACACCAGGCAATCTCCCTGTCTCTGTCAGTGTCTGGATCAAAATAGACTGTTTTTATTGTGAACATTTACAGCATTCAAGTACTGTTGGATTCAGTTTTCCTTATTCTTATCAGAAAATAAAAGCCTTCAAAAACTGCCTTCAGACCATTGGGAATTTAATAAAGAAAAAAATTACATTAGTGTAAATATAGTTTAAATTGTTAAATTGTTAAATTAAATTGTTATATTTTGAGATTCAGAAGACAAAATAATTATGCCTAATTATATCAAAACTCCATGACTTAACCACTTTGTGCATCCAAAGAAGAATCCTATAGAAATCTTCAGTGATATCATGACAGCCCCAACACTCGGTAGTTGTGGAATTAAGTGGATGGTCAGTTCTTAATAAAACAACAATGTTGATTAACAACTCTAACGTATGTAAGTGTAAATGTGTAAAATACAATCATTGTTGTATTGACTGCAATCTGATCAGTTTTGTATCAAGAACGCCCTCCTCACCATCCTTTCACATAGGAGGCAGTACATACACATAATGATGAAACTTTTTCTGCAGGGGATCGCACGGCATCCAATATCAAGACTAATCACAATACAATCTAGCTAGCTAGCATGTAAGCAGACCCAGACACGTTAAAAAAATTACATTACACAAATCACATTAGTTAGTAATGGAAGCATAGAGAATCCTCTTAGTCTTCAGTGAGAGTGATGTGCAGAGTATATAAGCTGTAAACTAAACTCCTCTGTAATGTTACTGATGGAAAGCAGCTCACAATCAGCAAGAGTATTTTGGTGATCTGAACACATAATGGGCATATTGTATAGCAGCAGAGGTTTGAACCTTTCATCTTTAACAGAAATACATTCTTAAAAATGGTCTTGCCAGTGGTGGACTGTGGAATATTCAAATATTTTAAAATCTTTTAACTCTTTTGAATTCTTTTGTGTATTTGTGAAAACAGAACACACACATATATATGTTGATCAACAGATTTTTAAAATACTGGAGCGTAAGGAATATTTATTGTGATGCTCATTCACACTTTTAATCAACGTGAGGGAAAACATTCTTTCATTTAAATATTCCATGGTTTAATTGTAGGGAACCAGCTCTATTTTTAAAATCAAATGCCAAAATATTGTAAATTCTTTCATTTAGAGGAGGAGACCTAAGACTTGGGGGAGTCAGATAATATCCTCTAAAGAGATGGAAACATGTTAGTCAATGTGTGCGTGTGTGTGTGTGTGTTTGAAAAATCAAGTACAACCAGTGCGCAGCTAGAAACTTAAGGAAAGTTCATCTCCATAGACCTCTAGCATTGATCACTGGGGCCCTAAAGCTATTATCATGATCTAATTAGGTTTAACATAAGTCTGTGTCACGGCCCGGTGCAAGGCTGTCTTGTCCCCAATTCCACATTTTCACAGCACAACTACTTAAAAATAGCACATATGATACACGACTAATACTTTTTTCCAACCACACTGAGATCCACTTCAATGTCAGACTACTGTCTAAGTAAAAATAAATTATGTGATGTGTAAGGTTCTTTTCCAGGTTTCCTTGCTCATCTCACTGCATGTTGGTTCTCTGAAAAATGATTCAAAATAAGTAATTTATGAAAAATTTAAAAAAAGGATGTTATAAACACATTTAAAATTTTAATTTAGACTATTTTCCCCTCACATAATTAATAAATAGGTTGATTTGCTGTACAGTTGTTAGCACCATAACCTCACAGCAACATGACAGTGGACATTTATTTTTTTGTTAACCAACTTTCTTTTTAAGATTTATTTTAATATGTTTTATATGGATTACATTTCTGTTTTGCTATGGTAAAGAATATCAAAAGTGTAACTGACTTCCTTCAGAATACAATTTCAATTAAAAGTGTATTGCTTGTCTTTATATACAACATAGCAACACTTGCTGTCACAATTGGTGGTTTAGACCATGTCCATGACTTCTCCCTTTTCATATTCACAGACACGGACACATACACACAGACACATTCCAGACTTCACTTGTAAAGAAAACACATAACCAAATACCATGGCACATCCCCTACTGACGTAGAAGTTTTTTGTTCTTCCAGTATAGGTATCTGCTATTTTTATTTTTAGAGAACTAAACTGAATAATGAATCTTTGATCCTTAAATGTAAAAAAAACAACAACTATACTGTAGATTCTCATCAGTAATATACCCTTTTCAAATTTGTTCATGATCTCTGAGGGACCACTCTCAGAAAACGAAGACCGCTTTCTTCCCCCTCCTGTTTTTGATTGATATGTGAAATCCGTCTTTCTGGGCAGCTCTAAAGGCAGTCCCTGTGTGTATTTGAAAGGTTCCCATTGTTAAGTAGAGACCACTTTGTCAAGAAGACAATCCTGTTCCCAAGGATGTTGAGAATGTCCTAAAAAAAGATACATTTGGAACTTTAATTTTCCGTGTGAGGTCATTTTAATCCTGATTAATTTTCATAGTAGCGGTTGTAGTTCAATGGCTAGTCGCCTTAAAGCTCTAAAAGAAGGAGTAAAATAAAGGAAGAATGAGAAAGAATGAAAACCCACCCGCCGGCCCGTTGAACACAATCCTAAACTTAAAGAGTCTCAAAGAGTAAGGAGGAAGGGTAGAGGCTTTTATTGATGTGCACATTGGGGTGTATTTCAGTTGTACAAAAGAGTTCCCCTGAAAGGAGGTCTGATTTTTGCTACAAGGTTTAAAACGAGTGGTCTAAGGCCAGACTTCCCAAGGAATAGTTTGAGATAATCTCTCAGGCAGAGGAGAAAGCATATCTGAACTAGTGGTCGGCAAAAGGTTTTTGCATGCAACTTTTAAACTCCATATAAGTGATCATTCCAAGACATATTTTGTCATTTTATGAAACCATGTGGTAAATTTAAAGTGACTACTATTGTAACAGTGACAACTATCCCTAAACTTCTTTTCATTAGACATATGTAAATTTTTTTCTTTTCATTCTTAAAATGTTTTTGGAGCTCAACAGTGCTTACCATCACAGTAGCTTCATGGAAATATGACTTTATATGGAAAGTGGTAGACTGACACCAAACACTGTGATTCATAGTGGTATGAATGCAGAAATATATTTCTGTACAGTGTAGCTGAAACTCAGCAGGGGGGCAAAGTTATGTTCATAACTAAATACATATTTTCCTGTTTAGTTTCTCCTCAGCAGGGCTTATAGCCTTTCTTCCTAATAAATTCTCAGTTTTAATAAACCCCAAAATAACGAGTGTAGGAGTTTGTGTTTTTTTTTGGCAAGATATGAGGTACATTCAAATATGTTTTACTGGAATTTTGTGACAGTCAAGCTTGAAGCAGGATGATGCTTGTTTCCATACGGACACATAGCCATTTAACTGTATGATATTCCAGCAGCAAAACCACAGCATCAAAACACCCATCTCAAAATGCTTAGCCTTTCCCAGATTTATTTTCCCACTTCTTTACGAGATGAAGGGATCCAAGTGTTCAGTGGTGCATTGCTAAAGACACCTGCTCTCTTGAAGTCGCCAAGCAGAATGACTGCACTTTGATATGTGTATGTGTGTGAGCATTTGTGCTTGTATTAATTCAATATAGCTTTTTTATATACAGGTATCAAGCTAGCTTCAAATGATCCATAATTGGCTTTAAGTATGGGTGCTCAAACTTGTTTTCTCAGCTTTTCCTATCAGGGCTCAACACATCATCTTGACTCACATGGTAGGAGGTTTTTATGCAGGATTCCCTTCCCTTCTTCTGGGCTCTAAGTGACATAAACAAGACATAGAACATTGTTTCCCATTTTGGTATATATATATATGAAAACATCCCTTACACAAGACTTCTTCAATATCAATAAAAAGTGACAAACCTCCACATCGTTTCGATCGTTTCATTAATTCTTGAAGAAAAGCAGAAGGAGTTAGTACTCTTTTCAGTCAACAGAAATTGACAAAGAAAGGCGCTTTCAATACCTCGGACAGCAGAGTATTTTCTGTTATATTCTATATATTTTTTCTATGACTCTGGATGGAAAAAATCTTTAAAAGCGAATTAGGATAAGGAGGTGAGAGACAGATTGAAAAGGAATATTTTGGTATTTCTGTTTCTGAAATTTGAATACGTTTTGTTAGCATCAACTCCTAAATCCCCATGTTGCACTCCCACCACACCCTATAATAAACTATAATACAAAAAGAAAAAATTTAGCTTAGTATGTAGGTCACATTACAGTGGTGTCTAGCTATTGGACATGGGCTTAGATAACTGTTTGTTGAGTATTAAATGCTTTCGCTGCATCAGCAGCCTCTGCCACTTCTATTTTTCACACAGCTGTGCAACTGAAAAGAGGTAGTGCCGCATCAAAAATCATGTCACTGTTACGCACAAGGATATACTTGCTTTAGCTAACAACTTTGTGTGTGCGTGTGTGTGTGTGTGTGTGTGTGTGTGTGTGAGTGTACGCTTAAACCATCTTGCTTATGTAGAACATTTGCTCTTTTCATAAACAAGTACCTAAAGTGAAAATAAAAATAAAAAAGCCAGTAAGAGCAGCACCTGCAAATGAAGTGTGTGCCTTAGTGTATAGGAGCTAAACCCATTGACCTGAGGTTTAAGCAATGAATCTTTGCTTTTTTCCCCTCTTATCCCTGTTTGCTTTGAGTGACCTTGCTCAGCCTTGATGAAGGGTTTTCCCATTGCACTGCCCTACTGGCTTAGATAGGCCCCAATGTGGCTATGACTTTATTCTGAAAACAGCCCTCAATGTTCAAGGTTTAGCTTCTCAAATTGACTGTTGCCAATTGATAAAACCAGCTACTAACCAGCCACCAACCAGCCAAAAACAGCCACTAAGATGTGTGGAGCAGAGGAGAAATTGTACATTATTTTATGTCAGCAGGATCCAAGCAAGGAGTTAAGTATTCACTTAAAAGATAAAGGCAGGCGATGAGAGAGAGTAGGCTTGAGCATGCTGCTGACATACAATTTTGCCCTCAGTTGTCTTTGCATCAAATCAAAGATGCAAGTGGTACATGTGTGTGAGTTTTTTCTCCCCTCCTTCTGTCCTTTTGTATGAAATAGGCCCAGATGGTGATTGATTTTTCAAGTGCTGACATCCCTACTTGAGAAGCACCCCTCCATTTTACATTCGCCCTCAAACGCATAGACACGCATTCATACCCTTCTTTGTGCCGAGCAAGTCAGGCACACTAACATCTCAGTGCCATCATCCTCTTTGTGACTACCAGCAACCACTATTGATTCACAAAAGTATGCATGCAAACATATAATACACACACATGCACGTATACACACAGAGACAAAAGGACACACTCATGCAGCTATCCAAACACATTGTAAAAAGTCATTTGCAGTCTGCCCTTGTATGCAGGTGCTGCTTTAAAAATGCTAATAGGTAGATTTTGGTGAAATAATGTAAAATCTTGAACACATTTTTAACTATATTTAAAGTTTTCATTGATGCATTTGATACATTAAGCATGGGATATCACATTAAGTTGTATAATTCCTTTAAAAGTATATTTAGCATTTTCTTTGTTTTGTAACACAGAACATAAAATGCATTTTTGGACCAACTAGGAAACTAGAAATATTTTTTAAAGCTTTATCAATTTCACTGAATAGGTCTTTCACAGTCTATTTAGTCACATTGAATATATTAATCTAAAGAACAACATTTGTATCTAAGAATAAAAACCAGATACTATTAACAACAATGTCAATAACAGTGACAGTCATTTCCTAGTTAATAACGTAAAATAAATAGCATCTTAGAAAATCTGTTCATAGTGTGAGGCAAATTAAGAGACACAGAGTAATGCTTGGCAAGATAGTGTAAAGTGACGGAGCGTTGTATGCCACAGCAGCCCCATTGAGTTAAAGTGGCTGTGTGGCTAAATGATGTCATTGGCTAACTAGGCGTTCTCAGGCCATTGCTTCTGTTTGCGTGACTAAATACATACAATTAAGGCTTCGGCACTTCTCAATCTCTGTGAACTCATTGTTATCCCCGGGTTCAAGTGTACTGATAATGGGGGCCAGAGGAAAACAGGCGTAGCAGTGAGAGAGACAGAGAGCTGGTGGGTAAAATAGACATCTCATTATTACTGGCATTCTCTTTCACCCCAACAGCACTACTAAAGCCTTGTTCAGTGTGCACTAATTTGTTCCATTTTCTGCCCTTTTACTTTGTCAGTGTATTTCCTCCTTTGTATCACTTTTATATTTGTACCTTTTTTTTTTTTTCATCCTTTATTCAGCACATAAGCATACCGCTCTGTCTTGCTTTGTGAAGATTATTATAAACTTGATCTTTTCCATAATATCTATAATATTTCTATAATATATTTCTACAAAGTGGGTACAGCTGGCTCTGAGGACACAACATAGGTCTTGGTGGATTCTTGCATGTTTCCCTTTTCATGATTTGGGTTTATTTTATCTTGTAAATGTTTGCAAATGTTAAATGTCTAAGAAAATCTGAAGTCTAAAGTCTAATAAAGTTCAATATAGTTTGACATCTGTATTTTAGCTAATGATTTTCTAAGCACGATCCTTTCAAATTCCAGTCACTATGTTTCTGTTGCTTTTATATTGAAGACAAGCTACAACATTTCCTCATTATTCACAGTAAAAGCAAACAAAAGGGCATCGTTTTGAGAGGTAGTAAGTCATTGTCACTGTTGTCTGTCTAGAGCAGTGGAGGTCACACTGTGCTTTCCATGGCAAGACAGGATAACACACAAAAGCCCACTCACCTATACCAGATCAAGTTTAATCGTATAAAGGGAGACTTCCCTGATGGCTTCAACACTTGACAGTGATGACCTCAAGTCTCAGAGAAAACTCTGTAACTGGAGAACAATTGCTTCTGTCTGTCTTGAGTAACTGGATCACTATACTGCCCTCCCTGCCCACAGGCACATACATGCTTGTTCAAAATCACTGCCTCCCGTTTATGCACAAACACACTGAAAGTACACACATATATATCCTCTCACAGAAAACTAACCAGACACATGGGAAGTTGGGTAGAGTGTGGGGTGCAGTAGTCAATTTCTTTATTTCCTTGCACATCAATACATGTAAGGGGGCTTATGGCTCATTAACACTGGACCCAGATCTTTTCTGTTCACCCCTGGAGAGAGAAGGTGCAGGTGGGGGGCAGGTGAAGGAAAGCACGATGGACATACCCTATTTATTGCCCCTGTCAACTCCTTTCTTCCCCTGCTTGTCCCATCTTCAATGTCTTCCATCTGCTTTTGTATTCTTAGATCTAAAGATGTATTGTGTCTTTCCTGGGGAAAATAGCACAATACAGTGAATACAGACCCAAGCCGCTCTCTGGACTCAAGGTCTGACTCTACAGACACAGACCCCTCTGTAGATATTAGCTATGTGAAAAGTATTTCAGTGGACACGGTTGGTACTCTAGGAAAACAAAAACAAAATCATGTGGTCCATATAAATTCTTAAACTAAGCTAAATGTACACTGAGAGTAGGGAAAACTAAGTATACCATTTTTTCCCCATGTGATTATCCTAATATATATGCATTATTCATAAATAAATATGGGTACCTCGATAACTTATTTCACAAATGCATTGGAATTCTGAAAAACTGTAGAGATGTTCAGTAGAGGCAGCATGTGTGGACGTACATGTAAACAAAATGCCCATAGGACCTCTTCTGGAGATTTTGTACTAAGTCAAATATCCAGTATTTAATGAAGACATAATTAGAAATTTAGATTAAAAATGTGGTTAAAAAAGACTCCTCCAAAAGTTTTCCGACATTTCAGGCTTATGGTTACAGACAGAAAACAATTATACCAGTTAGATATTCTTGCAGTGGTATTACAAGGAACTAAATAATGGATTTATTTTGATTGTTGTTGAATCGATGGAGACACTGTGTAACGTTATATGGTTTAACTATGGCTTACATATAAAGTACTTTTTTAAATCAAGAAAAAAACTAATACTGTGTATCTTGTAACATTATATAGAACAACATTTTCTATGTGTGAATTCATGGATGCAGCAAACAAACAACAACATTATTCTATATCATATCTATTTACGATTGTACTTTAACATCAAGAATAAATAGATAAATGTTTTTTTTTTAAACATTTTTCGTTAAAAAACAGTCATTTGTAAGACCAATGTACATTTTTGTATTTGTACTTGCTTATTTCCAGAGGTGAATGTGTCTGAAGCTGGCTTGTAATGTTGAAGATTTTTGGTTAGGCATCCTTTTAAGCTCTGTGCATGCGGTGAACTTTTAAACCCTTACATTAGTTCCTTGACACTTAATTGTTACCAGCACAGAAACCTACACTGTAAACATCACAGCCATGACACACAGTAACCACACACAATGCTTTCAAAGCACTCAGTCAAGTCCCTCTCATGATCATGGAGCATTCCTCTCATTCATGGAAGCAGGGCCCTCCTAGTGAAGCGCTTAATTGGCTGCAGATTGCTCTTTAACCTCAGGGTTACAGCACAAACACGCACACACATGGACACACACAAACAAATCTTGAGCTCACAAACATAAAGCAGTGCACATTTACTATTTGGGCCAATCGTTAAATTCTTATGGGAAATATAATAATTCTTTGTTTTTAAAAAATTGTTTTTACAACTTGCTGGGGATGTCAAAGTTCTGTGGATTTGTAAGAATTCTCTCAGTATCTGGGGGAAAAAGAAAATCACACACATACATACACACACACTATATATATATATATATATATATATATATATAGTATATATATATTTAAAAATGTAAATTTAAATTTATTTGCTAAAATATTTTTCTTTATTATTTTATCAGCTGAAACTAGAAAAAATAAAGAAATAAAGAATTCCCTTGTAGTTATGTCAGATAAACTTAGCTCAGGCAGTTTGTGTCATTCTGCATACTTAGCCCAAGTGTTATAACTCAGTTTCCGGGGTGATATTTAAGTTCTTAGTACAGTTCATTTAATAACTGTAACAGACTCTATTGCCTAACAGGGTTAACAACTGTCTCCGTTCCTGAACATCTGTATGACTATTCAAGTCAAAGAAACATACACATATATTTACTTGCATGTGCTTTAGTTGTCAGTAAATCCATCTTCATTTGTGTTTGAGATATAGCAATTTATTCCAAGTAAATAACACCTATTCCAATTAATGTATGCCAAAAATGTTCCCCTCTTTCCTGGATGAGGATTTTGTATTTTCATTCTTGAGCATGAAAGACCTTACAGCTAAAATGACTGTACTTGACGGAGAAAGAATTGTGAACAACTGAAAAACGAGAGAAAACTAACTGCAAAAAGAATGGACAATAGTTAATCACAGCAGTGACTCAGTCAGGATGTAATAGCTCTTGAAGAGGTGATAAAGTTGAAAAAAAAAACATGTACCATATAGCATTGGACATTTAATATAATGCCCCTTAATGCCCCTATGCAAAAAATCATTAGAGAAAGAATTTCATTGATTCCTACCAGTCTTCTCACTGTAGAAGCTTAAGAATGGTTAAGTCACTGTGGCACTGATAGAAGATTGTATAACAGACGCCATTTTGTTTGTTTCCTCTGCAATCTTTTATATCTCTACCAGTTGTTTACCATATTTATGTCAGGATAATCGTGGACCATGTCTGAGTGTGTCAGTTACAGAGAGACGTCCGTTGCACCCATGGGGTGGGATGGTCATAGTTAATACCACAAATTGTTGTTAGATGCAGGTCTTTCTCTGCCATGCATTTTGGACAGGAAGGCAACATGATTGGCTTTGTTCAATCTTCCTGGCAGCAGACACCAGCTGACATCTGTTCTCTCCTAACCACTCAGACTTATCTCCATCAGGGAACACACACATACACAAAAGCACTGTCACATAAAACAGGCAAGAGTACACACCAATTCATGCAGTCATACAAACTACCATACTTCGGCCTGTAAATATGAAAAGCATGTCCATTCTAGATGCTCACACAGACAATTCAGTTTTGTGTCACATGTGCTCAATTTGTGTTAATGAAGACTTTAATGAAAGCCAGTTTTATAGGAAAACAAAGACAGAAAACAACTAATTTTGTTAAATATTCAGGAGTGGTTGTGAATATGCTGCCAATCTTATTTAAAAGCTAATTTATATTATTTGAATGAGTCCATGGCAAAAGGCCCAGACATGTATCTTATCTTGGGGACATGAAATCTAAAAGCTAAATATTGTGAACTCTCTTTGGGGGACAAATAAAGATATTTAGTCAGTTTTAAACAAACTGTGATTTGCAAAAGTGGTTTGTGGATAATAGATTGCCTTTTTTCACTCTGAAATTAGAGGATTAAAAAAGAAGACGGGTGGGAGGAGATAAAAGGACAGAAGTCTGTGCAGTGAGAGGGGGAGGCTGTTTGAAATTAGCCCTCCACTCTGGGGTCTTGGGAAATGAACGTGACACGTCCAGATTTGGTGTTTTTGTTGCAATTACCAGAAAACACCAGATGAATTCTTGTCAAGCCATGTGTGCTGGTTTGGTGTATGCAAGAGTGTGCTGGGTATGATGAGTATGTTCAGATATGTATGTGTGAGTATCTATGTGAGTTCATGTTAAAATGTGTATCTCAGTGTGTTAGTGAGCAGGTGGCAGGCATATTTGAAGATGACAGTAGGGGTCTGACCCATGCCAGGCTCAATAAAGCAGCCTTGTGATGGAGCTTATGTGACACACTATCCCAAGGGCTATGAGGTCTTTCTCTCACACACACACATGTGCACAACACACATTCACACACTGTGCCTCATTTCCCTAGTGGTACTCTCTGTCAGATAGCAGATAGCTGAACCGTGATTGCTGTGGATATGTGTAAGGTCTGTGTGTGGTCTTAGGCCGACACACTGAGCTCAGCAATAGCACTAACACTACTGATACAAGTCATTACCTCAGTATTTTATATGTCATAGTTCTAGCCTTTAAATCTGTTTAAATCTGTTTTGAAAGCTGCTGAAACGTAAAGTTATGTTAAAGCACTTTAGGTCAGAGAGGGCATGTTGCATTTTCTTTGGGAATATTCTGATTTTGTTTTTCTATTTTGTTCCCACCTCATGTATTACTCTGTGTTACCTCACTATCTCCTGCAAATATTCAGGGTAAGGTGTTAGAAATACTTGGCTAGTTTGGAATTTCAGAAACATTATTAAGCTTATACACCTTCCATCCATTGTCGTAACCGCTTATTTCCTGATGGGATCGCAGGGGGGAATGGAGCCTAACCAAGCAGTCAATGGGCGAGAGGCGGGGTACACCCTGGATGGTCCACCAGTCCAAACCAGGGCCACACAGAGACACACAAGGACAAACAACCACAAACACTCACACTAACTCCTCAGGGCAATTTGGAATGTCCAGCCAACATAACATGCAGGTTTTTGGACGGTTGAAGGAAGCCGGAGTACCTGGAGAGAACCTACCCAGACACACGGAGAAGATGCAAACTCCTCACAAAAAGGTCCTGGTTCCCCCGGGGACTCGAACCCTCTTGCTGTAAAGCGATGGTGCTAACCACCACACCACCGTGCCGCCCCCTAATACAACACACAAAAATAAAAATAAATAATTGGAATTTTTTTTTTTTAAATGCTTAAGTTACTATGGACTTAGTCCCGTGCGATTACTTACATCTGTCATCTTAAGAAATTCACAGGGCTAAATTAACAAGCTGCTCCCTGAACACTGATGAGAAAGGACAAAAAAGAGATTTGGTAATCTTCGATGATTACCACATTTTCCAACCTAGGTTTCTCCTCAACTGTCATTAACTATGTAACAACACAGCAGACTAAGGTGGAAACTGCACAGAAGTCAGTAAAGATTGATCTCAGCTCTGTTTTATCAAGCTTGAAAAGTTCAGTTTAGGCAACTGGACGTGAAGTTTTCTATAAGACGTTTCGCCTCTCATCCAGGAGGCTTTTTCTCTTTCCCCAGTTGGAGAGACCAGAGCCATATTTAGTTTTTTCCCCTAATCTTTTTGTTACACCACAGTATATTAATCTCAGTGCTCACCACCATCAGTTAGAACTGAAGACCATGACCTGGACAAATGACAATCTTCACTGCTCTTTTTTTATTCAAAGAATTTTTTTTTTTTATGTCTTCAGCCGTTTTGTTACATTTGTCTCAAGAACTCAAACATATAAAAGACTAGGCTTCCGCCTATTTTTGAATATTCCACCTCTGGATACAGTCAGAAGACTATACAGGGAAAGGAGGTTTCATGGGTTTGATAAAAGATCAGTTGACTGTCATGCACAGAGAAACAAAAATGGTGTCATGTCATACAAAAATATTTTAGCTTACAAAAGTAAGGTGTCGTTACAAACATAACAATACCTAATTGTATTATTAATTTTCATTATGTTCTAGAGACAAAATAGACTCTATTTGAGAATTTGTATTCCTCATGCCTATTTTGGAGATTATTTTGATTTTATTTCATACCAGAACTGGCAACAGATGAATTGGTATCACACAGAAACTGTCCAATCTTAAAAAATAGAATGCACAAATATGATTTAAATTAGGAATGGATAGAATAAAAATCCACTAGCATTTCTTTTCCTTGATGTGCTCTTTAAGGTGTATTTTCAAATAACTCCACATCTCATTTGCCTCAACAATAAACAAGGCTAAAACAAGTGATCCAGTGTTTTTGCACACAGCTTTTTTTTTAACAGTTCAGCTTGCTGGAAAACAAGAACCCCTTGATAACATCAGCTGAATGGCTGTGTGGTATGCATGTATGCATGCATTACTGATACAATCACTCATTTTTCTCATAGGCATATTCAATGCTCGAAACATGGTTTATGTAATTGAATACCAGAAGCATTAGTTGAGTGGAATACAAGGTCTATTTTTTCTCTTCTTTTCTCCCTTATTATCTGTAGTGTAATGTGTTCTGTCCTCTACTGTTGTTTACCATGATGATTGGATTTTGTAATGGAATATTCTACACATTTAGTTATACATATAATTTCCGGTTAAGATTTAAATTGTACTCTAGTCTGAGGGTGTGTGGGGAAACATATGTCGTATGTCATTTGATCATAAAGGTACATGAGCAAACCTTAAGAAAAGGAAAGTGTGGTAAAGCAGGGATGTAGATGTGAATACAATTGCAAATCAAGCAAATCATTAAGGTTCTATCAAAATATTTTGTGTCTATTTTGATTAGCACATCAGAAGTCACGGTAAACTGAATCAAAGATCTTTGATATCAATTACTTGTTTACGACTTAAAGATAATCAGTTAGACTGTTTTTTCTAACCAAAGAATATTTCATTTATGGTATTTTTATACTTGTTTGGTATTTTTTTTATTATTTCATTAATTTGATTTCAGTTATTTTTATTAAATTGAGAAAATTACTCATTAGCAGTGGTCATGCTGTGACAAATGACATCTCAATGGACACTGAGTGAGAGGCTTGACGCATTCTGGAAAAATTGCCAGTCAATCACACTAGACACATATGGACAAACCATATTAAAACTTGTTTTCCCCTTTTTTTTCTTGGATAAACTGACCCTGAGTAATCTCAATAGAGAATATAAAGAAGCTGAAATATGGAATGGTAGGTCTATGAGAAAAACTCAGTTTACATTTTAATGTTGCCCACAAACTTGCAGACTAGGGAGTTATGATTTAATCTACTTGAAAAAAGGACATAATTGAGTTTTGTGCCTAAAAAAATAGTTTTTGAAAAAGATCAGCATAAAAATGTATAAATGCTTGTCACTCTTTCTGATCCATCAAGTCTGAAAAAGCTTGTGAACTGTCAAGCACAATGCAGCTTTTCACTTTATTATAGAGAATTGTGTAGTCTAAACAGATACCACTGTTAAAAAATAAAATGAGAGTAGGAGGTCAGGGTAGGGACTTGCAATGTTGATTAATACATCTACGTTCAGAAAGCAGAAGCTTTGTAACCTTCCAGTTTGAATAATAAACCAAAAACAGATATGTCACAAATTAGTTCATGTTATGTCTTTCCCCCCTGCCCCATACCAACAATGCACAGAGGGAAGCTCAAGCAGACATGAAAGGCCCCAAATCCAAGGCATGGATTAAGTTTTTTGATAAAGACCAAATAACCCCGTTCTTCCAAATAAGTCCTTGTTAAAGTATAAAAAGTAAATAATAAGGTAATCTAGTTATGGAAAAAGCCATCACGCTAAACTGAATGGAGTCTAGAGCCATGATAAGACCAGGTGATAGTTTATCACGTGTTTATATCACTCCCTCATACAATCACAGACACACAAAATCTAAATCCAAAGACCTGTCAGTAACATTATATTTGTTTTTGGTTTAGAATAGTCACATGTTAAATACTACAGCCAGTAAACAAAGGGCACCTTCGTTGCCAGTCCATCACAGGGCCAGAAAGAGACAAACAACCACACAGGGGCAAATTAGTCAAGCTAGTCCAGTTAGTTTTTGGATGATATGAGGAAGCCGGAGTACTTGGTGAGAACCCACGAAGACCCAGGGAGAACATGCAAACTCCTCATAGAAAGGTTCTGATCCCCCAGGGACCCTAACCAGGAATCCTCTTACTGTGAGGCAACTGCACTGTGCTGCCCACCTGTTGTGATGTTGAAGGTAATGATTAAAACTTGAAAAGGCTTGATGAAGGAATTCCATGTTTTCAGGTAGGATTGACTACTGTCACTGCTTTTTAGCCTGGAGAACATTTGGAGAAATATTTGCATGTAAATGTGATGTTTTTTATAAGATATACCTTAACATAATTAGGAAACCAATAATGTTTGTCATGTAGGACATCATGCACTATTGGAATGAGTTTTTGTTTCCCTCGTCTTTATTTAATACTGCTGAATTCATCTAATGTACAAAGCAATACTCATTCTGAGTAGCGTCTATTAAAAAAAGCAATTATGTTTTAATACCAAAGGCTCCAAATTTTTTGTTTAGCTTCATTGTTTATTTTATATTGTGAATAAGCTGGCTGAAGTCAATTTCAGTTTTTGGTATTGGCCAATTCCTTACTGCTCAGTAGCAGAGCAGTTTTTTATATGTATTCTTTTTTTTTAACTGCAAGGGACATTGTTCCAACTGCTTGGTCCTCTTTCAAAAGTATATTGTAAAAATGAATTAAACCAGTTGAAGTTGTCTTCCAACCCAAATCGAAACAAGTTCTTGAGGCTACAATGTGACAGTGACCTGAGGCAAGTTTCCATTTCTTAACTTTTTTTATCAAGCCTTACAAGGCAGATTTGGAGAAAATATTTCTAGAAAGTATCTGGGGGAAAAGGTGGATATGTTAGTACTGGCTAGGATGACAACATTGTAGAAGTCAGTGAGTTTAGATGACTGTGAAAAACAAAAAGGTGGAGTTAACTAACTCTGGGAGTGCAGTGTCAGGAACTTGGGTAACTCAAGGCCTTCTCACTTCCAAGCTGAGACTTAATTTTGCCAGCTTCTGAACTCATCAAGAGTCCAGAGCTTGTGAGTTCTTCAGCGTCTCTTTTGCCTTGATTCCGCTGTTTGCTGCCAATCTCAGTCTAATCCCTGTGAGTATTAGAAAAAAGTGAAGACATGGCCATTATGATAAGTCCATGCTTATGATCTTATACAATTCCTTAGCCATTTATTAATTTCCCTTGGCTCAAAACTGTATGCTGAATTTCAATTTGTACACTGAGTTTAATGGAAAATTAAATCAAATCACAGTGAGTTTATGATTATATGGCTGAACTACAGTATGACTCCATGATGATGTGATTTTTAGAAGTGTATTATGATTGGAACAGAATTCATGTTCACTTCAAAACAAGAGGTTGCTGTTTTAATTTGAATATGTGCTCTTTCTTTGGTGAGTCTTCATGGTACTTAAGCTTCCACCAATCCTCCATAAACATAAATGTGATGTTAATGCTGAATATAAACTGATTCTAGGACTGAGAGCAAGCATGTAGGTCCAGGTCGTACCCGCCTTTTTATACAATGGCACCTGGGATTGGCTTCAGCCTCCCCTAGACCCTGATTTTGATTCAAATGCATGGATACTTGAAATACATGAGCCGTTGAATTGGTCAGTGCGCTGAGAGAGCTGGTGTCAGCAGATGACCGGTGGAGTTCTTTTATAGATACAATTCACCATACTCAGATTCCCTTACCTTGAGTAAAGAAGAATAGTTAGAGAAAATATTTTAAAGGATCATCAATATATGACCAGACATTCCACATTCTTTTCAGTTCCTGAGCATTTACACTGAATTCCACATTTGTATACTTCTAATAGGGTATGATGTGGGAAATTGATTTGTACATAATTAATTCTGTCCAATAATATACGAAACTTTGCATATAGCAGTATGGGATCCATCTGCTCTACTGGACAGCAGGCTCAGGTATTTACAATTATGTCATATTATTAAGTGTGATTGTGCCATTTTAAGTGTAATTAATATAAGAAAATATGATATCTATCTATCTATCTATCTATCTATCTATCTATCTATCTATCTAT